>CM067320.1:79261510-79576510 GCA_034231615.1 Meghimatium bilineatum
CTATCTATTATCTATCTATCTATCTATCTATCTATCTATCTATCTATCTATCTATCTATCTATCTATCTATCTATCTATCTATCTATCTATCTATCTATCTATCTATCATCTATCAATCTATCTATCTATCTATCTATCTATCTATCTATCTATCTATCTATCTATCTATCTATCTATCTATCTATCTATCTATCTATCTATCTATCTATCTATCTATCTATCTATCTATCTTATCTATCTTATCTATCTATCGATCGATCGATCGATCGATCGATTCTATCTATCTATCTATCTATCTATCTATCTATCTATCTATCTATCTATCTATCTATCTATCTATCTATCTATCTATCTATCTATCTATCTATCTATCTATCTCTCTCTCTCTCTCTCTCTCTATCTCACTCTCTCTACTATCTATCTATCTATCTATCTATCTATCTATCTATCTATCTATCTATCTATCTATCTATCTATCTATCTATCTATCTATCTATCTATCTATCTATCTATCTATCTATCTATCTATCTATCTATCTATCTATCTATCTATCTATCTATCTATCTATCTATCTATCTATCTATCTATCTATCTATCTATCTATCTACTATCTATCTATCTATCTATCTATCTATCTATCTATCTATCTATCTATCTATCTATCTATCTATCTATCTATCTATCTATCTATCTATCTATCTATCTATCTATCTATCTATCTATCTATCTATCTATCTATCTATCTATCTATCTATCTATCTATCTATCTATCTATCTATCTATCTATCTATCTATCTATCTATCTATCTATCTATCTATCTATCTATCTATCTATCTATCTATCTATCTATCGATCGATCGATCGATCGATCGATCGATCGATCGATCTCTCTCTCTCTCTCTCTCCTCTCTCTTCTCTCTCTATCTCTCTCTCTCTCTCTCTCTATCTATCTATCTATCTATCTATCTATCTATCTATCTATCTATCTATCTATCTATCTATCTATCTATCTATCTATCTATCTATCTATCTATCTATCTATCTATCTATCTATCTATCTATCTATCTATCTATCTATCTATCTATCTATCTATCTATCTATCTATCTATCTATCTCTATCTATCTATCTATCTATCTATCTATCTATCTATCTATCTATCTATCTATCTATCTATCTATCTATCTATCTATCTATCTATCTATCTATCTATCTATCTATCTATCTATCTATCTATCTATCTATCTATCTATCTATCTATCTATCTATCTATCTATCTATCTATCTATCTATCTATCTATCTATCTATCTATCTATCTATCTATCTATCTATCTATCTATCTATCTATCTATCTATCTATCTATCTATCTATCTATCTATCTATCTATCTATCTATCTATCTATCTATCTATCTATCTATCTATCTATCTATCTATCTATCTATCTATCTTCTATCTATCTATCTATCTATCTATCTATCTATCTATCTATCTATCTATCTATCTATCTATCTATCTATCTATCTATTCTATCTATCTATCTATCTATCTATCTATCTATCTATCTATCTATCTATCTATCTATCTATCTATCTATCTATCTATCTATCTATCTATCTATCTATCTATCTATCTATCTATCTATCTATCTATCTATCTATCTATCTATCTATCTATCTATCTATCTATCTATCTATCTATATCTATCTATCTATCTATCTATCTATCTATCTATCTATCTATCTATCTATCTATCTATCTATCTATCTATCTATCTATCTATCTATCTATCTATCTATCTATCTATCTATCTATCTATCTATCTATCTATCTATCTATCTATCTAATCTATCTATATATCTATCTATCTATCTATCTATCTAATCTATCTAAACTCGAAGACACTCTGACATAACAGATTCAAAACTGAAAAAAGAACATATTCGGAGTTAAGATAGACGACGCAATTGAGAGTAGATAGAAATCCCATTTAGAAAATGCAAATTTAAAATTGGTAACCCTAACAACGTCTTTGGTTCACTTCTGTTTCAACAAGTGACACTCAGAAAGTCAGGAACCATCGTCTTTCACAGGAATGTCACCACAGTTGCTCGTTAACCCGAATTCAGTGATCGACTCGCATCAACTTGGCATTAAATCGAAATAGATGAACATCCCCTCGACACCTCCCGCCTTCTTTTTTCCTCCCACAAATTCCAATTTCAGAATTCTCATGAAATAGAAATCCTTTCGAATTTCAATAAAGTATATTTTAAGAAAATTTTAGCTACATAATACACGGAAATCAGGTTCATTGAAGTGTTGTCACAGAAATGAGTGTCTTCAAAATAAAAGCAGTCAATGGCTGAAGTTATTGTACATTAACTGAGAGTTAAGACAAATTCGCAAGGATATTTATTGAAATATCACATCAGAATTTCCGTCGAAGGACGAATGTGTCGGTCCATTACGCAAACAAAACGGCGACACACTACACAAGGAATTTCCATTCTCTGGACTACATCCTCTCGGAAATCTTGTTTGATAATTGTCCTGCTACAAGAGAGATCCAGTGGAAGTTTGAGAATAATGCTGAAGAAGAAGATATCAGAACATTTTTACTTTATCTGCGTTAGTTCTCACACTCCCTAAGATCATTAGGACGTAGTACAGACAGCGTAATGTGTTGTCTCATTAGTTTCAGCCTGGGCGGCGATGTCTGTGCCTTTTAACCTGACACATCCGATTTATGGTCCAAAGTCATTGTTTCATGATAACTTTGTCCCTTTATCAATTGAGACAGCCAACTATAGACCCAAAACATTATTATTCTATTCTTTAGACATGCATGGCAGGTAACAGTGTCGCTATATTGGCTCCCCGTTCCGGTCCCGGTATCACGAACGCGTTCGCATATACAAACTGTATTACATTCCTCTTCTCAAATCCTGCAGATTAACAGCAATAATCTTCTCTAATATTTCAGATTAACAGCATTAATCCTCTTCTCAAATCTTTCAGATTAATAGCATTAATCTTCTCAAATCGTTCAGATTAACAGCATTAATCTTCTAAAATCCCGCAGATTAACAGCATTAATCTTCTCAAATCTTTCAGATTAGCAGCAATCCTCTTCTCAAATCTTTTAGATCAACAGCATTAATCCTCTTCTCCAATCCAGCAGATTAAAATCATGAATCCTCTTCTCAAATCTTTCAGATTAACAGTATTAATCTTATTCTCAAATATTGCAGATTAACATCATTAATCCTCTTACCAAAACCTGCAGATTAACAGCATTAATCCTCTTCTCAAATCCTGCAGATTAACAGCATTATCCCTCTGAAATGGATTTACGTTGTTTCCAGGTGTACAGTTTAGCCACGAAACTTGTGCCTTTCAGCCTGACACATCCGATTTCAACATGTTTTCACGATCACTTTAACCCTCTGTGAAATAAATCAGCCAACCCACCCACATCATGTCTAATCATCTTCTATGACATGTGTTGTAGGTAATAGTATTGTTATTATTTCCTCACTCATAGCACCTCGGCGGCACATGTCCGTACTTTATACCAAAAAGAAAATTGGCTTTCGTCAGGAACCATGTTTATCTTCAGAAATTTCAAAGCTCTGATGCGGTGGTGGGGGGGGGGGGTACTTGGTCACTAAATTAAGTCAATGATAGACTGCAGTTAAACTGTGCACCAATAGGTAATTACAGTGGAATTCCGCTATAACGCATCCTTCTATAACAACTTGCCCTATATCACTTTTCAAATTTCCATATTTAACACTGTTAGTATAACATCCATACTTAACACTGTTGGTAATTTTTAACCCCTCTGAATAGGAGGCTTCTTCTCGAAGCATTCATCATCATCAGGTGCCATTTTTGCATCGAATGTTGGCTACAACAGACCTCCAATATTCTGTATCTTGCTTTGGTGGTGAGCTCTGCTAGACTGTAACCCGCCCATCTCATATGTCCATGTCATTTGTTTCTCTGCCTACCTCTTATTCCCGTCCCTCGACTTTCCTTCAAGTAATGTCTCCAATAAAAAGTCATATGCCTTATCTTTTAAAGTGTCCAACAAATTGTTTATGCTTGCCTTTTTAAATATTTTAATAGATCTTTTTCATACCCAGTGTTGTGGGAACATGTATGTTTATTTTTGTTCACCATTCATCAACTTCTCCATATTTTTCTCCTTCCATCAACGTCTCCATATTCTTCCCGTTCCATCAACTTCTCTCTTTTCCTCTCCTTCCATTACTTCTCCTTATTCTTCCCGTTCTATCAATGTCTCACTGTTCTTCTCGTTCCATCAACATATCCCTGTTCTTCTCGTTCTATCAATTTCTCCATATTCCTCTACTTCCATCAACTTCTCCCTATTCTTCTATATATCTACATCTCAAAGACATCAACTCTGTCCTTTAATGTCCCAAAGCATTGCACATCGTTGAAAGGTGAAAATCTTGTATGAAATAAAGCTTAACAGAAACCGCCCCCTACAAAGTGTCTACTAAGTCTAGAAATCACGTGCGCCCACTTTGTTGTATGGTCTCTCTATTTCTCCGTTTATCCTTTCTCCCTCATGGCGTCATTCTGTTTCAACTCAAAATCTCAAAGCAAACTCTCTTTAAACTCTTTGCGTTTAAACTCTTGAAAAGACGACGTTTCTGACGTAAGATGTTCTGACATTTCTCCTGTGTCCGATAATCTTCTCATTTTGTGCGGCCAAACCAGGAGCTGTCGAGTGAAACAGAGACAATGCGGTGATGTTGTCTATTTGAGCTGACATCTAGAGATGACGGATTAGCTCTCCCTTTAATCATTTAGCTGAATGTATACACACGTACATTTCCGTGGCGTGGTAAATGTAAGGTGGACTTTATTAATAGTAAAGTAAAAAAAATTGTACAAACTATTATATCAGAGATAATTTTTTCCTAACTTTACGCTGGTTAAATTAACCTAATTTCGTGGCATTTCTCTTTCTTCTCTCGCATTACTGTATTCAAGCAGTGCAATTCTCTTCTTTCGTTCACTTGAAACATGCCTATATCTGTAATTCTGTCTCCCGAATAAAACTCTCTGCCTTTTGTAGTTCATACAGTAGCCCATAGAGATTTGATTCCAGTGTTGTTTCCTCTGACTAATATATCTTCCTCAGTGTTTCATACTCAGTACGCTCTTGAAGTATATGTTTGGCAATCTGTGCTGCCTGCCCATATGTACACATGGCCGTGTTGCCAATCTTGAACTTTGTTTACTCGTGACTGCGGAGTCGGTTGTGTCCCGTTCTGATCTGTAAAATTATAACTTGTTCTTATCTAGACATAATGTGATAGTCATCATGTGTTAGTGATTGTGGCTTTCTTATTGACTTGACCGTTTTTTTTTTCTGATGGTAGGTGATTGATACATCTGGTTGGACATCGGCAGTACCTTCCTTAGCCAGTTGGTCTGCTGTCTCACTTTCTGGTATTCCACAGTGAGAGGGTATCCAATGCATAGTTACCCTATACTGGTGAGACATTTCATTAAGTAGATTTTGTAATTCTGTTAGTTTTCCAGACTGGAGAGCTTGAAGCACTGACCTTGCATCTGTCCTGATTACCACAGGCTGTAGGTTAGAGTTGGAGTTCAGCAGTTTTTCAGTTGCTACCCTAATTGCCTGGATTTCTGCATCATATTTATTGGAGAATTTCCCTGTTGGTTTTCTGATTGTATCTCTAGGATTGTGTGGATATTCTGTATATACACCTGCACCTCCATTGCTCACAGCATTCTGTCCTGACCCATCTGTGTATACTCTGACCTATATATCTTCTGGATATTCATCTTCCAGAAAACTGAGGGTAATTGTCCTTCGCTGCTCATTGTTCTGTTCGTCCTCGTTTTATATTCCTTTCATGTGGGTCAGAATGTTTATTGGTATTCCATGCATTTCACTCCAAGTGATTTGTTCTTGTACAAACCTTAATGGTCTGTCACCTTCAGGTAGGTTTGTAAGTTGTCTATGGAGTCGTTTAGCTTGGTGGATAAAGCTACTTCTTTTCAGTCACCCCCATTGCTAGATTTTGGAATATTTCCTTTATTAGATGACTTGGCATACACTGAAACTTTTCTGCTTGTATTAGTACATTGGTGTCTCTGCGGTCGCCAAGTGCTTGTATTCTGACCATTTTCTGCATCTCTACTATGGGTGTTCATTTCATTGCTCCCAACATTATATTTAGCCCTTTTTGGTTTTTCACTTTATCTCGATCTTGTTGATGCAGGACACCACGCAGCTGAACCATATTCCAAGCGTGGTCTTATGCCTTGCTAGTACACATTACGGAGTATATTCCCACTGGCTCCCCATGTGGTTTCACTTAGTTTTCTCAGGAAAGCTAACTTCCTCCTGGCTTTTGTTGTTGCTTTGTTTATGTGCTGTTTCCATGTCAGCTTATCAAAAGTAACTCCGAGGTATGCGCGATATTTGTCATCTTTAGAAATTCTCCATCTATCTTGATATGACCGGCTTTTTGTTTTGGTGAGAGGGTAAAGTGTTTAGTGCTGCACTTATCTGTATTAATGCTGACGCACCATCTATTTGCCAATAGGATTAAGGCATAAATAGCTCTTTGTATTTGTTTAGTGGCCACTGTCGCATGTTCTTCCGTGAACCAGATCACCAGGTCGTCAGCATACATTACCATTTTGATCCCATGTGGTGGTTCGGCAACTAGGTCATTGATGTAAACCAACAAAAGTGTGGGTAACAGGACTCCTCCCTGGGGGACTCCATGACGCAGAAGAATTTTCCTGCTCTTGCGACCACCCAGTTGTACCCTGAATATATACTATGCATATACACGTTTACCCATTTGCACATTCCTGCGTACATTCATTTTTACATTAGCAATTTCTTTAAGAGTCTTTCTTTCGAAACTGTATCAAATGCTTTCCTCAGGTCTATCCATGCTGCTAGTACCAGTTTCTTATCTTGAAAGGCGTCCTCAATCTCTTGGTAGAGGTAGGTTGCCTGATCTTCAGTAGAGTAACACTGCATAAAGTCTGCTTGCTGCGATACCAGATGGTTGTCACTTTCAAGTTACCACTGCATCTTAAAATTGATATTGCGTCCCATTGTTTTCAACAGCAGCTTGTGTTGCTGATGGGCCTGTAATTGGAGACTGTGTTGCCATCTTTTCATTATTTGAGGAGTAGTATCATTATTGCTTGCCTCCATGAAGGTAGAACATTACCTGTGGTACAGCTTGTGTTGATGATCAGCGGAAGCTTTGCTCTTGCTGCAGTTCCCATATTTTTAATCATTTCATTGGACACTCCAACAGCTCCCGAGAACTTTTTCATTTTTCACTTTTCATTTTTAATTTGGATTTTGCATGCTCTGGTATTTTCAATATGATTAGTGTCTCCATGTCTTCAGGTATAGGCACGTCTTGACCAATATTTTGCTGGCTTTCTCGAACCTTCTGTTGTTTGTGATGTTGTCTTCTGCAAAGATGTCTGCAATGTAGTCATCTGCATGTTGACCTGTTGAAATATTTATATCTTTATAAAGTGAGATCCTTGTATTCCTCCCAGTACCTTCATAATTTTGTTATTTTTACCAGTTTTCATAATTTCCTAGTGTCTCTTTCAAGGTTCAGCGATGCTGTTTTTTTCTTTTCAGCTGCTACGTCTGGCTTTTAACTTGGCTCTAGGAAATTTAGTTTTTGTTTAACAATGCAATGACATTAGATATACAGACTTAGATTAGCTAGACTTAGATTAGACATACTTTGAAATAAAAGTGCAATGACATTTGATTGTGTGGTTAAAAAAAAACTGTCAACAATGAAGCCACAAAATGGTTACAGGCGTGTATGTTATTGCATGCCTGCATATAAAATTGTTGTAAGTAATTGGTGGAAAAAAAAGTTAGATAGCAGTTTTACGTTGAAGAATGCACAGTATCGACGTTTCGACCAAAATGTCTTTATCAAGATAGGGACAAGCACACGTAAAATAGAAGTACAAAATCAGACAGAGATATGCATGGAATTTAGCATGAAATATATACTACATGACTGGAAAGATGAAGATTGGTAGGACTTGAAGAAAACAATAAATGACGATGGCAGGCGAGAACGACGGTATATGATTACGCGACGAGAAAGTACATTGGGAAATTACATGACGAGAAAGTACAGTGGGAAATTACATGACGAGAAAGCCACAAACACCAATACGAGATGACTATCACATTATGAACAGGTCAGAACAAACTATATTTCTACGCCTCAGAACAGGACACAGCCGACTCCACAGTCACATGTATACAAAGTTAAAGATTGGCAACACGGCCATGTGCACACGTGGGCAGGCAGCACAGAGTACCAAGCATATACTTCAAGAGTGTTCTGAGTATGAAACACTGAGGCAGACATATTGGGCAGAGGAAACAACACTGGAATCAAAGCTCTATGGACCACTGTATAAACTACAAGATAGTGAGTTTTATTCTGGATACAGAATTACAGATATAGACATGTTTCAAGTGAACGAAAGAAGAAGAAGAAGGAGAAGAAAGAATAGCAGGATCAGGAATAGCAAGATCACTAATAGCACTGAAATGTGTATTGAAGTAAATAATGGATATTTAGAGATTCATCAAATGTGATAAGTGTTGAGAGAAGATCAACGAGAACTGTCGATATTCTAGTTCTCGGACACCAATTGTCATGCGATACTGTTATTGACTAATGCTTTGATGGAGCTTTGCTCATGAGTGATCACTTTCATTTATTTCGAGTGAAAGAGATATCTAGTCTAAACACAATCGCAGTAACAAAAATAAAAACCAACTTTGATTGAAGATTCTATGAATTTTTTTACATTGTGTTCTTCTGTGTTTGTTGTCAAACTCCTGCAGATTAGCAGAATGAGGTCCGATGAACGGAATACGCGGTGTCATAGTTTTGAACTTGATTATGATATTTGCCTTTCAGTCTGAAACATCCGAATTCAGCATAGCCTTTATGTCATCGTGAGCTATTATGGTCAGTCAACTCTTCACATTCTGAAAAATGTATATTTGCATTGTTTAATTGTATTATCGACATCATCCATCAATTTATTGTTAGTTTTACAACACTGAGAACACATTCATAACTTCCTTGTTTTTATTTATCTGGAATTTATTAAAACAAAATTGAAAATACATTTTATATATTTATATTTCTTATATAGACGTATGCGTATTTTGAACTTGGTTCAGAAACACACATTAATTCTGGCATATTAAAGGGAAGTTACGATCAGTGCGTCAGTGAATTTAACAAATGATGCATTTATGTTCACAATATAAATGCGCCTATTTGTAAAGTGACGTAAGATTTATAAATTTAAATTGAAAAGGATGCAGTAATTTAATTAAAAATGATTTTTTTCGATGGTCAGATAAAGTGCAGCATACGGAAAAAGAGAGACCACCGTCAGTAGAAGTCCTCTGTACACAATTAATTAGGACTTCATTCGTTGCGGGTTTGATTGTTGTCGTGATTTAATTGGTAATTGTTTATGTAGACACCTGTCAAAAATAGACAAGGAAACCAATTTCTTCTTCTTCTTTTTTTCACTTGAAATATGTCTATAACTGTAATTCTGTCTCCTTAATAAAACTCGATATCTTGTGTAGTTCATACAGTGGCCCTTAAAGCTTTGTTTCCAGTGTTCTTTCCTCTGGCCAATGTGTCTGCCTCAGCGTTTCATGCTCAGAACACACACTCTTGAAGTATATGCTTGGTACTCTGTGCTGCCTATTCACATGTGATAGTTTTCCAGACTGGAGAGATTGAAGCACTGACCTTGCATCTGTCAGGAATACCACGGGATGTGGGCCAGGATTGGAGTTCAGCAGTTTTTCGGTTGCTACCCTAATTTCCTACATTTCTGCATCATAATTATTTCAGAGTTTTCCTTATATATATGAACCCTATGAAATTCACGGAAAAAAATCAAAATTTACCAATTAGGTTATGTTTACATTTCTTTGTTTGTGTAATGATGGTTGAGCCTCATTTGGTCTAGGCACGTCCTATAACATAGGATTGATTTCCATATTGGTTATATTAGGGCGTCTGGGGACCTAAGTTTTGTGTGGCTTGTGTGCGTGGTTGGCGCTAGAACTTGACTGTCCAGCTGGGTGTGCTGGACCTTCGCTGTGTCGTCTAGCTGCAGTCCTTAAAACGAATATTTTATGGCTTTTCCTCGCTCCAGTGAAAGTGCCGGCATAATGTCTAGCCTGGCTTCGTAGCCCTTAAAAGGGCTTTGTGAGGTCTGGTCTATTTTCACACGTTTTTTACACAGGTCTTTGTACAGGTGCCCTGTCAAGGTTGAATATCAGAATGTACATTTGTATATATCCAAAACTTACCCGGGGTGCGACTCGACCCTAATACAACTTGCTTTATCGTGTTAGAAGAGGACTTCTCAGCTAAGTATTAATTGTTCCAGAAATCCGTCCACACTATGACATTCACATTATTGCAGTTTCTTCGTCTATGTACATTGTTCTTTATTGAGCGTTATCCTCACTGTCAAATTAGTTTTTGACAGTAAGTCAAACATTGTTCTCGTTGTCTCTCGATGTAGCATGGTATTTACATGAATTTCTCCACACAGCCACTCTGTAAGTTCCCCATGTATTGTGCTATTTATAGAAAGTGCTCCTCACTGCCACAAAGTCTTTCGGTGTAGCCTAATATTTGCAGAAAGTTCCCCTCACTGCCACTTAGTTTCTTTGTTCTTTGCAAGCTGTCAGTTTTCTTTGTGACAGTAAGAAATATTTGTCTTTATCTTCTTCAATGACTTTATGAAGGAATAAGAACATTTCAACATAGATGATCGCTTCAACATCGTGTCATGTATCATATTAAACAAATATGTATATCGTAGTATTTTTTTCGTCTTTATCTTTTACATTGCACTTTTCCAACCACAAGTAATCATTCTAGTTCATTATGTCTTTTCACTTTCACAATATTATCAATGTCAGACACGGACAATAATAAAAGAGAAAGAGAGAAAGTTTACTACATGAGAAATAAGATGTCTTAGACAAGCAGCACACAGAACAAGAAGAGATTATGTTAGAAATGAAGAGAACTGCAAAAACTGGAAACAACGTCTGTAATGAAATATAATGAAAAACAGAGAATGAAATAGTTCGGTCACTTAATGAGCCCTTATAGGCCAGCACAAGAGCATACAACATGAAAATGGAAACAGAAAGATACAGAGGAAGGCCAAGAAGAAGGTGGATTGAAGGAGTTACCATCATTCTGAAACGACACAATCTTACTGTATATCAAGCAACCAAACGTAGCATATCTGGAAAGTGAATTGTTATTCAATACTGCTATGTTTTACAACAGAAGCAGAGACACGACAATAGATAGAGATACTATTTTCTTGCATTTCTTATTGATTTTAATGAACCAATAGTATCTATTTTATCTATTAGACATCTGTGTTGAATCTTGTATTTGGAGACATCTGTGTTGAATCTTGTATTTGGAGACATCTGTGTTGAATCTTGTCTTTGGAGACATCTAGGTTGAATCTTGTATTTGGAGACATGTGTATTGAATTTTGTCTTTGGTGACATCTGTGTTGAATCTTGTCTTTGGTGACATCTGTGTTGAATCTTGTCTTTGGTGACATCTGTGTTGAATCTTGTCATTAGTCATATTTGTGTTGTCTTGTCTTTGGTAACATCTGTGTTGAATCTTGTCTTTAGTCATATTTCTGTTGTCTTGTCTTTGGAGACATTTGTGTTGAATCTTGTCTTTCGAGGCATTTGTGTTTAATATTTTCTTTCTTTATGATTTTCTTACAGCAAATGACACCCACAAAAAATAAACAAATAATAAAAATACATATTATCATCTGTGTGTTTGTGTGTGGTGTGTATGTAAATGTTTCAAAATTTCTGAAGGCCTTTGTCGACACATACACATAATGTTTTCTTTTAAATTTACAAACTCAATCAAGTGAATTTAGGCTACTTAACTCTACGTGTGCAGATTTCAATATGGGCTACTTAAATCTACATTTACACATTTTAATGTAGGCTACTTAATTCTACATGTACAGATTTCAATGTAGGCTACTTAATTCTACATGTACAGATTTCTATGCAGGCTACTTAAGTCTACATGTACAGATTTCAATGTAGGCTACTTAATTCTACATGTACAGATTTCAATGTAGGCTACTTAATTCTACATATACAGATTTCAATGTAGGCTACTTAAGTCTACATGTACAGATTTCATTGTAGGCTACTTAATTCTACATGTACAGATTTCAATGTAGGCTACTTAATTCTACATGTACAGATTTCATTGTAGGCTACTTAATTCTACATGTACAGATTTCAATGTAGGCTACTTAAGTCTACATGTACATATTTCATTGTAGGCTACTTAATTCTACATGTACCGATTTCAATGTAGGCTACTTAATTCTACATGTACATATTTCAATGTAGACTACTTAATTCTACATGTACAGATTTCAATGTAGACTTAAATGTGCAGAATCGCAGCAACGCTGTACACCCTGACACTACGCATTCTGTTCTCCGGACTATGTCCTACTAGTTTTCATGAATCTGAGAACGAACGCAGAATATGGCGATTTCTGCATAAAAAGAATTGAGAAATTACTGTACCTAATGCAAGCGTTTCACCTTGTCATGTACGTTCACCTCTCGTGTATACGTTACATGACATAGCTTAAAATTGAGTGAGTCAAGAAGACCAGGCCAGGATATATATCTCAGATATCATTATTGTTATATCTCTCTTACATATAGGCTTTCGTTAGATAACCTCTGTTGACCATTGGATAAAACTTCAGTCACGGCAGATGATAGCCTATGATTTTGATCATGAACGACATCTGTGACTCAGAAACTAGAATCAAATATCTCCTGTTCATAGGCAACACAAATTTCTAATGTCTTACAGTAAATCAGTAAATGTAATACAGTTTTTTGAAAGGTGCACTTTAACACGACGGACAATCGTTAAGGGGCTATCAGGCGTAAGCACAGAAACATACAAATTGCAATATACAAACATTTTCAACCATTATGTCTTTCTCAAGAATATATAAAATAAACAGTGAAAAAAAAATTCATTGTTTTTCACTGTTTGTTTTATGTATTCTTGAGAAAGACCTAACGGTTCGAAACGTTGAAAATATCATGTGTATTGTATTTTGTGTTTTCGTGTTTATATCTCCTAACATCATAGCGATTGTGCATTGTGTTCAAGGAAAACTTTCAAAAAGCTCTGTTCTACGTAAGTACTATTGTTATTACTGTTCACGCAATATTACCTTATTTCAGTAAATTTAATACATGAAACTAAAAAACAATATGCAATCGTGAGGAACGACTTCTTCTTTCGTTCACTAATGTGAGGAACGACAATAAGTAGAAATGTTAGGACACACTTAAGGTTGTCTGGGTTGAAAAACAAGTAACCGATCATCTGAAAATCTGCAAGAGCGGAGACCTTGACAATTAGAAAATCTGCAAGAGAGGAAAACTTGACACATAGAAAATCTGCGAAAGAGGAACATTTATTTAATACTTTGAAATGTGTTCTTTAGAGAAGAAAGATTTAATTTTGTAAAATATGAATGCGAAAGCATAGTTAATTCTAAATATGTTTTAATACTGCATATCTCATGTCATGCAAAAACAACATTCAGAAAAATGAAAAATATATTGTGTAATATGAACCTGTCATTAGAGGTGAGAAAGAGAGTCCTGCAGTGCTATATAACCGCTGTACTAACATATGGGTGCGAGTCTTGGCCAATAAACGAACTGTAAAGTGGGAAAATAGACGCAACAGAGATGTGGTTGTATCGAAGAATGGTGAGAATATCATGGACTGCCAGAAAAATTAATTTGGAAGTGTTGAAAGAGTCAAATGGGAACCGGACCTTCATCAGTAATTTAAAAAAAATAATAATTCATTTTTTGGTCACTTCATGAGACAAGGAGGTTTGGAGAATATAGTCACAACAGGCAAGATTGAAGGTAACAGAGACAGAGGGCGAAAACGAGATAATATTAGACAGTTTTACAAACTGGCACGACAAGGAAACAACAGTGAGCTTGATACATAATACTGGAGACAGAGCTGTGGAGAGCCATGATCGCCTACGCCAGTCGGCATAGCACCTGATGATGATCTCATGTTAGGACGCTAAAATGAGGGGAAACTTAATCTAACAAATATATCTTTATATATGTACACAACATTTGTTTTTACATTTGAAGTCCACGCAGAATAGCATACATAACACGTATCATCGTGAAAGATTATGGGATCCATTGGAAAACATCTCGCTTTACAGGGAGATAACTGTAATAACGTGGAACATACACATTTCCAAGATTTAAAAAAAAATTGGTAACATATCCTATTCAGGACGTAGCTATCAACCCAACATTTGTTGGCTGTAGTGATTTTATGGGCAATATAAATAAGTTTAGTAGTTTGTTATTACTTTCTGAACGGTCCGGATGCACAATTTCTTGTGACGGGGATCGAACTCGGTACCTCTACAAATGACCAAGATAGAGGAGTCAAATCTGTTTGTTTAGACGAAAAAACAACACCGTATTATGTAACACGGTCTACCTGGGCTGCTTTTACATGGCTCATTGTATTTATGAAACATAGAATTAATTTACAAATTATTTCAAACTTCAGGTGCGACCACTTCACAATGTTTGACTATACCCTTATCAATATGGAGAGATGGTAGTACTTGGTAACAAACTCAAATACTACAAAGTAAATAATACCACGTGGTCTCTCATCTAAGAACGACATCCCATTAGGTGTAACAACATCGCAGGATTGGTACTTACCCGTAGTTGTTGATACCTGAATTAGTTGAAGTGGGACAGCTTATCTAACCATTTTATGACATCACAAAGTACTTAGAAATACTAGAAACGTTTCTGAGTAGGAACAGTAATTGTAAATATTTAAGATACATTCTACAAGTCTATGTCTTCTGATGCTGTCACATTTACCACGACGAAAGGGGCTGTCATGAAGGCAGTTATAAACACTAATAAGTTTTATATAGTGAATCCATCTATAGCCCGTTTTTGTGGTAATAAATGTCCCTTATATAACACAACTTTAACAAATCTCCAATTACATTATTTTGTCCTATATTGTTTGTATACAGAAGGAAAGACATATTTAAAAAAACAACTGTATGAAGATAATAGAAAAGATACAAACTTAAATTATAACAATGAAGGTCGAAGTATATCAAAAGCAGAAGTAAAGGAAGCTATTCAATACTTAAAAAAGCAAAAACAAATCATCGGGTCCAGACAAGATTACACAAGATAAATTAGAAGCCCTGGGAGGTTATAACATTGAAGTTATCACGAAAATGTTAAATAACATCTACAACAGTATCCATCGGATTTGCTAAAGTCAATTTTCATAGCCCTACCAAAGAAACCTGGTGCAGTAGATTGCGAAAACCACAGAACAATTAGTCTTATGAGTCAGATGACCAAGATTCTACTGCGCATAATAATGAGGCGTATAAGAGGAAAAATAAAACCAGAGATATCAGACGAACAATGCGGATTCGTAGAAGGAAAACGCACAATAAATGCCCTATATATAGTAAGAACATTAATGGAGAAGGTCATAGAAGTACAGCAAGATCTTTATCTGTGCTTCATAGATTACAGCAAAGCATTTGACAAGGTGAAGCATTCAGAGATTATAAAACTACTAGAAAATCTTAACGTTGACGAGAAAGATATAAGAATAGTAAGAAATATGTATTGGAAACAAACGGCTGCGATGAGAGTTAACAACACTATTGGTAGATTTCAATAGATAGAAATGGGTGTCAGGCAAGATTGTGTAATGTCACCGGACCTTTTCTCCCTACTGTTTGGTGTTATTACTGACTACATTACTGTTTGATGTTATCACTTCATTACTGTCTGGTGTTATCACTGACCATTACTGTTTAGTGTTATCACTGACGTCAATACTATTCTTTATCAAAGCTATAAGGAAAGTCGACTACCAAAAAGACAACTACCACTATCTTGACAAATGTGAACATGTGAACAGGTTGTCCTATTCCGCATTATCATAGGAGGCAGTAGACTAAACAGCCACTTAAATAGACTAAGAATGGTTCCATCACCTCTGTGTCCATGTAGGCATTCAGCATAGTCAGCGGAACATATCCTGCAAGACTTCATTACACTAAACAAACTATGGGAGGAACACTTGCACACAGAGACAGATATCCACAGAAAGATGTATTGGAGCACTTAGGATCTTTCAAATACAGTAGCATTTATTAAGACAACAAGACTTGCTGCGAACCAGAAGAAGAAGAAGAAGCTGAATACTATTTTAAAATCATTTTTACGTTAAAACTATCTTCACAGTCTTCATTTAAGAAACGTTTGTTATAAAATTCCGTTCTTGTACTAAGTGCTCAACGATAGTTCACGAACATATTAGCGAAGGCCAAGGCTCACAATGTAATATTATTTTTCACAATAGTACCTTTGTCTCTGAATTTGTGCATTCATGGTTATTAAATATAGTATCTTGTCTGTTTCCATAACGCACGATCTTTATTCTAATGCTAATTTACAAATGTGTGACAAATTTCCGTCACTGAATATAGTCCAAGTTTTGTTCTTAACTCTACAGTTCACTTATCTATTATCTATACTTGTGCGAGTAGGCAATCTGGACAAATAATGTGCAATCAAGCACACAAAAACTGGAAAATACGACGGATGCACATAGGAAATATGTTTGATATCTATACGAATTGAATACTTGTTTCTTGTGTGATATCTGTATTAAGGAGAAGTTGGCGTGCTTATAAAACATATGAGGTCATAGGTCCGGGTGTTACGTTCTTAGATAAAGTTAATTTCTTGTTGGATTGTATTATTAATTCTGACGATACTGACAATATACACCACGCAGTAGGATCAGTCATTTAAATATGGTATGTGTTTAGAAATATGAACTTGGCATTTATTCAAGCAATATGAACATGCCAATTTCATAGTAAAAAAATATATGACTATTTTTTAGTTCTAGGAAAATGTAAATTTCTCATTAATCATCAATATAATCATCATGTGATATATTCTTTCCAGAGCGTAGCTTTCCTTATGGATTCTCTGAACATTCCTCGATTCTGGGCGAGTTGACTTGCTGCAGCTAGAGACATTTAAAATTATGGTTGACAAAAGTTGATATCACATATTATGTTTTGAATATATATACTGTATTATATATATATATATATATATATATATATATATATATATTACATTATATATTATACATATATATATATATATATATATATAATATTATATACTGAACAGGATTATTTTTTATTACATCGATAAAATTGTTTAAATCTGAGAAATATTAGTACAAATAAATTATATCTTTTTGTACTTTTTCTGCTGAATGTGTTTAATCTCGGAGAGGTGGGATAAACAATTTTGGTGACATAATGTAAAAGATGGTATTTTTGAATTCTTGAGGGTTGTTGACAAGGTGGAGAGGGGGTAAAACAATGGCAAAAGAATTGTTGACAAGATTAATGGCAGCTCATTTATTCAATAATGTGAAATGTGGCTTTTAAGAAATATGAAGACATTGCGTGACATGAAATGTGAAACTGTTGTGTACAGAAGCATTAAGTATAGCAATGTGAAACTGTTGTGTACAGAAGCAATAAGTATAGCAATGTGAAACTGTTGGTTACCCGTGTGTTGCCCGGGCCCGAAAGGGGAGTAAAGAATAGCAACACTATTTACCTTCCACGCATGTCGTAAAAGGCGACTAAGGAGGTTATGGGATGGAGTTGGCTGTCCCATCCCATATAGGGTCAGTGACCGAAAGCCATGCTGAATTCCGATTTGTCGGGCCGAAAGGCGCAGATATCGCAGAAATACTGTAAACCATGACACAACGCATTCCGTTCTCCGGACTACATCCTGTTAATCTGCAGGAGTGTGAGAACGAACGCAGAAGAAGAAGAAGAAACTGTTGTGTACAGGAGAAATAAGTATAACAGTTTGAAACTGTTTATTAATTTGAGATATCTCAAATGTGAGATATCATAGGGGAATTTACATATCCGTGCGATTTGAGTTGTTATTGTTAGTGACTCGATTGTGGTCCACGAAAAGGACAATTTGAAATGTTATTGTCAGTGATTTAATTCTGGTCCACGAAAAAGACATTTTTCATTGTTAATGTCAGTTTCTAGATCGTGGTCCACGAAAAGGAAAATTTGAAATGCTATTGTCAGTGACTCGATCGCGGTACACAAAAAGGCCAGGCCAGAAAATTCAGTTGAACCACCTATTCTCCGGAAGTCCTTTCATGACCTTTCGACAGAAACACACCAACTAACTAGGCTATTGTGCGTCACTGCACGAGGCTACTCACGTGTCACTAGTCAATGAAATGCATCAAGTATATACGAGTCACGCTGGATATGTTGTGTTATATGTTATGATATGTGTTATATGTTATGCAGTATGGGTGTGTACTTGATGCTTGTACACATTCCTTAATCACAGGTGAATATACCAAAGAATAGACGAACCCACTGTAAGAAATGCAAAAAACATACAGAACATAAGGTGTCGCAGTACAAACAGGCAAGAGAGAGAAAGGTGGCTGTAGGTACGAGAAATTTTATTTTGCTTTCACTTTATACATAACCATGTGGCCTCTCCGTCTCTCTCTCTCTCTCTCTCTATCTTTCATCCTCTTTCATTCTCACTCTGTCTATAAAAATGTCCATCTTACTCATGTGTCGTTTCCACAACAAATAGTGGCTGCATTTGACATCTGAAATCCTCTGTATCTTGCCTTGGTAGTGCACTCCGTCAGACCGTACCTGTCTATCTCATGACGTTTCCTCACACTTGTATCTATACCTAGGTTTTACTCGCCTTCCCTCAAATATATCCTCAAATAAGGCCCACAATAGATGTCATGACTTTTAATATGTCTAAGGACAAAATAAGGATTTGCCGGGTCATTAGCGCAAACATAATAGTGACTCAACGGATTTTCCTTCTCTGGTGAACAGGATGTTCTGGCAGGATGCTAGAGGTCTAAGAATCGCTGTCTTACAATAACAGAAATTCAGTGGGTCTTTGAAAACAACCGCATTCAAATATTTTCCAAATATTCTATTGTTTAATATTTATTTATTTTAGTTTTTTCCCCCATGAGCAGTGCTATCAGAATTATCTTTTTGTTTTCTTCTCTGTCAATGAAGTTCTTGCTATTCGTGTATATATTTCCACATCTCAGAGTTAGAAATTCTGTCTTCTACTCGTGGATTGTTGATTATACATGTTTCAGAGCCATACATTAATGTAGAATAGATTTAAAAATTCTAATGTGTAGTTTATATGTGATTTGTTTAAATGTTTGTAGTTTTCTCATAGTATTATGGATGTATTTTATCACCCAGTCAATTTAATATCTACACAGATAATATATTTTTAAACGTATAGAAGGAATGCCAGGATTCAAGATCAGTGGGAAAATAATAAACAACCTGTAATATGTATACCACACTGTTCTTCAGAAGAAAGTGAACAGAAACTGCAAAGACTAATAAATCAAGTCAAAATATTAAGTAAAGAATAAGCACTAGATATAATCATTAAAAAATAAAGTACTATGTTTATCAGCAAATTCGCAGAAGAAATGGTGCTAAACATAAGAACCAATGAAAGTAATTACAACAAGTAGAACGTTATAAATATCTCGAATATATAGTGATAAATTATAGTAGATATGAAATAGAGGTCAAAAGAAGAATAGGAATGGTTGAAAGTACATTCAATGACATGAGGAAAATATTAACATCTAAACAAATTAATAACTAAAAATGAGAATTATAAAATGCTACATTTAATCTATTTTAATGTATGGCTAAGAAACATGGACAATGAACAAACAGCTAGAAGGCAAAATTGATGCCTTTGAGATGTTGATATATAGAAGAATAGGGAGAACTTCGAGGAACGACAAGAAAATGAACAAAGAGATTCTAACAACACATTTGTATGAAGAAAAAAATCTATTAAGGAAATAAAGATCAAATACCGTATTTTGGGCATATTAAAGACATGACAACTTAGCAAATAATAATGGTATTAATATGAAATGTTATAGAAAAAAAGAGTATAAATATGGAATATGATATAAAATGAGAGTATAAATATAAAATATAACAGTAAATAGACCAGTATAAATAGTAAATGTGATAGAAATATAAATATGGACAATGATAGAAAATAGACCAGTATGATTATGGGATATAATAGCAAATAATAAGGGTATAAATATGAAATGTGATAGAAGATAATAAGGGTATAAATATGAAATGTGATAGAAGATAGGAATATAAACATACGATAGAACTCAGTTCATCATCAAGTGTACAGTCTTCATGTGTCACCGAGTATCACCTTTCGTGACGCTATTTAACTTTTCCCGTGATTGTCATTGGTTATAGATGCAAAGTGTACACAACATTACAATGAAAATCACGGGTAAAAACATATAACATCAAATGTGAATGATTATCCCTAAAGAGTCCAGATAAATGTATAACACATACAAGATTCAGAGAGAATATATGGTTATAAGTTATACTGTAATAATTACTTCAGCATGTTTAATTAATTTATATTTTTGCGGAGACAGTTTTATTTTTTAGTCTTACATCCTTTAGGTCGGCGGAGATACGACAGAAAAAACTCAGGGTACAAAGGTCAAACAAGACCCATTTTACGGAGAAAGGTTGTATGTTTATTGTCTCTTTTTTTCCACAAAGAAAAAAATTCTCATGCAGTCGTTTTCTTCACTTTACTACGTAACTGCATAGAACAGCCTTGCATGTATAACGATCCTAGACCACACTAGCTATAACTATTATAGCATAAATACTAGTGGTGCTGAAATAATCCTTTTATCTGTGAACTAGTAGGTAACCCATATAGTGTTAGACAAAAGTACATGTACTTGTCAGTATTTAACTGTGGTGACACCCATACTTATATAGACCCAAAGTCGTGGATATGTGAGGAATATATTTGATAGAGAAATCGAAACTGACATCAGAAGTTATGAAATATTAATCGATACCGTTTAATGAAATATTCAAGTTACATCCGACTATTTCAAACATAGATTACACACAGTTTATTCTGACCAACGAATTGTTTCGATATTAAAAGAATACCTATATAAGATAATAATAATGCTGACAATCAGTCAGACTATGGTCAAAAGAAGATTCAAAAACGCATTGAGGTCTGTCAAATCAAGTGCACACACGTAAAATTGTATACGTTTTACATTTTATATAAAATATTGTGATGCTAAATCTTTCTCAAGAATAATCCTGCTCGCTAATTTAACATAGTATAATTTATGGTTTATAATTTATAATTTGGCCACTTCATGAGACAGGCAGGTTTAGAGAACATAGTCACAACAGGCAAAATTGAAGGCAACAGAGACTAAGGGCGACAACGTGAGAAAATATTAGACAGTTTGACAACCTGGCGCGGCAAGGAAACAATAACGACTTTGATACATAATACTGTGGACAGAGAACTTTGGCGAGCCATGACCGCCTACGCAAGCCAACATGGCACCTGATGATGATGATGACGATAACAATTTATGGTGACTCATTTCACATTTTCTGTGATTTTAACTAATGGGATTGACTGGTGGTACAAAGTGTATAAACCATTATTAATTATCAGTCATATTAGTCACGATAAATGGCACTGTTTTAAATCACATATACATCAAGTGCCGTGCCGAATGGCGTTGGCCATAATATTTCTCCATGTAGATCGATATCTCATGTATGTCATCTTCTCTGCTGGTGTCGTCAATCGAAGACATTTAGTCAAACTGTCCAATATCTTTTCTCTGGGTCTTCTCCTTGATCTTTTCCTTTCTCTTTTTCCTGATGTCACTATATTCTCAATGCCTCCTCTTCTCATTATGCGCCCAATAAATGTTGACTGTCTTTTTCTTATATTATCAATAATGCATCTTTTCAAATTCATCCTTCTAAGACATTCTTCATTAGTAATCTTTGCTGTCCAAGGAATGCGTAACATTTTTCAAATAAACCACATTTCCGCTGCCTCCAATGGTTTATATGATGCCTTATTTATTGTCCATGCTTCACTTCCATATAGTAACACTGGTTCAATGCAGCATTTGAGGACACGTTTTCTATTATCCATCGATATGGACTTGTTGCACAAGATATTTTTCCTGGAAGATAACTTGTAAAGCACTCTGTTTCATCTCTGCTGTTTTACAGTTATTGTTTATACTTCGAATACTACTCGTACTTTGATCAACGGTATAGTAAGCATGATATAGTCATTTGTTTTTACCTTCCAAATTTATAACTGTGATAGTAAGGTTAGTGGGACCGTTTTGTTTGAATTTGTTATACCTATCTATTGTCTTCTCTCTGCTTTCGCTTAAGGTGTCGCATGATTGAATGACTATCGGATTTGGGCTATGAAATGTTTGGTAAATATGTAAATATTTTGGTAAATAGGTGGTAAATAGGTAAATATTTTGAATATGAAATATGTAGTAATATTGTGATGTCTCAACATGTAAGTAACTCCTTCAATCCACATTCTTCTTGTTCTCCCTCTATACCTTGATGTGCTCCGACACACACTCAGTCGTCTTGACTCGTCTTGCCACTGAGACAATATTTATGGCGAGAGAGTGAGGTTGACGACAGTGTGTAACTCTCCCTCATTTTAATCCAATTTTCATAGCGCAAGTCATGGCTTTCATCATCATCTCATTAGTATGCCAGACAAGCGCCTTCCAAAGAGATTATTCTATGGGGAGCTTTGCGAAGGTAAACGTTCAAGTGGAGGGCAGAAAAAGCGCTTCAAGGATCACCTAAATAGCTCTCTCAAGAACTGCAGCATCGATCCTAGCTCCTGGTAGACTACATCACTTGATCGCTGAGCCTGCCACACCCAGATCACTGCTGGCATCACGAAATTTGAAAAAGAAAGAAAACTGCGGGCAATCCACAAGCGCAAGAAGTGGAAGGACAAATCGGTAAATTCTCCTACCCCGAACCTTCAGCACTCCTGCATACACTACAATAGCACTTTCCGTGCACGAAACGGACTCATCGGGCATTTACGAACTCACAAACCAAATTAGTTAATTACCAATCTTAATTATTATATATATTTTTTTCATCGCATTTAATGTTTTTCATGTCATGCTCATCTTCGCTTGCGAAGGAGGAACATCATCATACCTTGATGTTTCCATTTTCATGTTGTAAGATATTGCCACTGGCCAATAAGGATTCATCCTCGTTAAGTGGCCAAACCATTTCAATCTCTGTTTTTTAATAGATTCGACGAAATATATTGTTTCAACAGTTCTTTTAAATATCTTCATCCTTCACATGATCTCTTCTTGTTCTGTTTGCTGCTTTTCTTAGACATCTCATTTCACACGTAGTATGCTTTCTCTCTTGTTCTTTCATGATGTCTGCTATTGATAGCACAATGTTGGTATGAAGATTGAATTTATGATTTGCCTTTTGATTCCCATCGGGATAGATTTGTCTTGTTACCTGTCTTTCTACAATCTGCTATTCCCATTATGAACATCTCATGTTTCATCATATATTCAACTATTTCTGGTTCATTATTTGTGATGCCACATTCGTTCCATGTACCCATTTTAACTTTCATTGTGTTTTGTTTATTGCCGGATGTGTACTTGTGCTATGCGAACTCTTCTTTCCCCGTTCTCTGATAGATTTTATAATTTTCTTAAGTTCTTGAACAATACCTCGCACAGATTTCTGTGAAATCTGAAATCCCCAACTTGTTTCCTGGACATTTTGTTGTAGATCTTGTTAATGGTTTTAAAGAGAATCGTCTATATCTAATCTTCTGAAGATTTGATATATTATTGTTGATTAAAATATCAATAGTATTTGAAAAAAAAATGTTGTGTATCACATGCAGAATATGCTTGATTATAATGACATTCCAACGCTGGTGTCATGCATGTTGTTAAACTTAAATTAAAGCTTGGGTTTTAGCAAGACATTGGTTCACAAATTTTAGTCTACCTATTGGTACATCATGACCAAGTATGGGCTATGGTCAGATTGGGTGACAGCCAGCACGGCATTCGCTACCAATTAAAGAGGTATTTACTTATGCAGGTCTTCAAACGTTTGGCAATTGTTTAACTGACACATTGTCTGATACTGAGTTATATTTACCTGATTCTGTGTTATGCTTTCCTTATTATTGGTTGCATTTGCCTGATACTGGATTTTTCCCCGGGAATTGTCGTCACACAAGAGTAACGTTTCATTACATACAATCAAACACGTGCTCATAGCCAGACCAACAGCTACACATTAGCAGCTAGAACCATTTTCATGGGTGGAGTTCCTCTGGTTTACTAATTATATGATCCCCTGGTGTAGTGGTTAAGTTGTTAGCCTTATGCTCAAGAGTTTCTGGATTCGAATCATGTTCTCGACGTCTACTTTACAAAGTGGATTTTTTTGGGAGATTTCTGAAGATTATCGTTTGACGCTACGGAGTTATGTGCTAAGAGTGGTACTATCGACATGCAGCGGGACGAGTCGCCGAAAAGGACGGAGAACATATAGGGTAACCAATGTACAAGGAAGTCTATCCTCTTCTTCTCTTTAACACCAGCGTACAATCTCGGGTTCTCTGAATACAATACAAAACAAACATCTGTAAATATGTAGTAAGTATTTCAAAAGAGGAAAGATTCACTCTATTTGCATGCCAGCTACAGAGAACTGACAACTACAAAATATAGTTTACTGTGGCATTGAGAGTGTGACAATTTATAACTGTATGGAGAGTTGTTCACTTCTGCAAGGAAAGTTTACTAATGTATAGAGAATTTACTACTGTATGGAGAGTTTACTGTTGTCTAGAGACTTTACTATTGTATGGAGGGTTTACTACTGTATTGAGAGTTTACTGCTCTATGGCGAGTTTCCGTTGTATAGAGAGTTTACCACTGTATGGAGAGTTTACTACTGTATGGAAAGTTCACTTCTGCATGGAGAGTTTATCCTTGTAAGGAGAGTTTACTACTGTATGGGGAGTTTAGTACTGTATCGAAAGCTTACTACTGCATGGAGAGTTTGTCCTTGTAAGGAGAGTTCACTACTGCATGGAGAAATTATCCTTGTAAGGAGAGTTCACTTCTGCATGGAAAGTTTATCCTTGTAAGGAGAGTTTACTACTGAATGGAGAGTTTACCAATCTATGTATAGTTTAGTACTGCATGGAGAGTTTACAACCATATAGAGAGTTTATTACTGTGTGGAGAGTATATTGCTGCCTGAAGAGTTACTGCTGTATAGATAGTTTACTACTGTATAGAGAGTTTACTACTGTATAGAGAGTTTACTACTGTATAGATAGTTTACTACTGTATAGAGAGTTTACTACTGTATAGAGAGTTTACTACTGTATGAGGAGTTCACTATAACATTGAGAGTTTACTGTTCGTCATATTCACAAATATTGAGACCTTCAGATCTTCAGCATACGGTACATGAACTATCAGTATAGGATATTTTCTGACGGTTAGCAGACAAATATACAAGATAAATTATATGAACGTAAGAATTGCAGGCTATAGAAAAAGATATAAATAACCAAAGAAATGAATTGAAACATATACATCTTCAAAGATCTGAAATTGATGAAGATTGACTCCTCAAAATCTTCAAAACTCGCAAGTTAACGTAATTTCAAGATATAAAAGATGAAATGGTTTAGGAAAATTACTCATGGCAGGAAAAGTGCAGGATAGAGAATTATAGAGGCGTACAAGATTAGAATGGACTCAAGATATCGAAGCTATTTTGAATATAAATCTAGGAAAGGCTGGGAGGCTTGCAGAAAATCACGAGGCTTACAGTATGGTAGTGGGGACAACGCTCTACAAAATACACATTACAAAGAAAATTGACATAGATCTTCTATGAGGTTCTTCTTATCAAAGTTTAACTACCCGGCAGTTAAGTCGGCTGTTTTCTGAAAAAGAGTAGTAATTTCACGAATCAGTCATCATAATCACGCGCCGTTTACTTAATATGTACACTCAGTTCCGTATAAGGCCTTAAGCTGTTTGATATATGGGGGCCCTTTATAAGTCCTTATATTATATAAAAGTGTCAAATATAATTTTTTGGGGCCTCCAAAATAGTAGGGGCCCTAAGCTATATCTTGTTTAACTTATACGTAAATCCGGTCCTGCGTACGCATCATTAATCGCACACAAAAACTAATTTAAAAATCAATGTTTTGTCTAAAACAGCCTTTATTATGCACAGGAAATAAGACACGACTTTTTTAATTTATAGATTCTGCCTTTTTTAAAAGTCAAAACGATGATTCTTTATTTGGTGTTCTCATAGTTAAATTACAACTTGAACACATATGTATTTTTTCTGTTGCCTCTATTATATTTTAATATCAGTAAATTTGTATGCAGGCTAAAACAACAAAGAAAATTGTATTAAAACTTGAGTGTAGAGATTGTGGAATCAAGAAACAACTACATATCAAACGATGTAAACAGCTTCGACTTGGTGGAGACTTAAAACGGAAGGTAAATCATTGATTCACACGTAGACATGAAGACACCATAGTGAAGATGTCATCTGTGTCATGTAATTACTCGGTAGTATAATATAAATATATTAAGTTACAGCAAATGTAGGCAGTATGTACCTCCGTCCGTCCTTCCAGATGATAGTGTTGTTAGAACTTGTGTGGTAAGAACTATAAAACGATCCATGGCAATGATGGAAGTTGGTTGGTTGGTTGGTTGCTGATCCAGCGGTTCATGGGCTCATGCCCTTTGACCCAAATGATGGAGGTGAGTCACACATCCCATCTGACCCACAAAGTCCTGCACAATATGTACAATGAATCACAAATTCACTTGTACCATCGTGTGATGTTGTATATTCGTAGACGTACATTCATTGAGATATAACGTTTTGCTTTGTCTTTACACATTTCCTGGTATTTCCACTCCATATGACACGATACATAGCATCCTATTCCTATGATCGTGAACCAATGCCTGTAATATATGGGTATCGCGTTTGCATACGTTTTGTATAGAGGTGGAGGTAGCCCTATTAGATCGTTTCCCAGACTGTAATTCTTCATAAAGTAGATTCTTCCGTATTCTGCCATCTTCAAATCTTTAGTATTGTTCAGTCACATCTAGCAGAAGAAGACCTTTAGGTCCCTGTAGTACGAACACTAATGTTCTGAGTTTTCATTTGTGAGGTTAATTAAAAACTTCTACGGGATGTTCGTTGATGTTGTAATAGTCATTGTCTCGATTGGTCCGTTCTCATTGACTTGAGAACACAGGTTGAATGTCTTGACGAGAACACAACTATTTTTGCGGGATGTTGTTGGTCAAGTACGGAAAACCTGTTTACTTGAGTTGCAAGACGATTCGGTGCCAGAAAGGACCTGGTTCAATTCTCGACAGCTATAAGAATTATTTTCATTTATCATCACACTTCCTACTTGACTCTACACAGAGTTAGCATAGAATATACTGTCTTATTGCCCGTTCTATCCAATACATCAGTGTTACTGTGTCCATCCACCCAACTCTATGAATTGTACGTAGGCAACCCATGCGAAAGTTATTTAGTCGTCTCTACTGACGTATATAGGTTATCCATGAATAATTGCCACAGATGAGGGTGCTCATGGTTGGTTGGTTGCTGATCCAGCGGTCCATGGGCTCATGTCCTTTGACCCAACGGTGCTCATGAGACAAGCATATTAAATTAGGAGTGCAGTTGATATAGTTACAATGTAGGGATTGTAATATAGAGGCGACGGGTTGCCCACGCAGCATGATGTTGCAAACAATAACAATAATAATAATAATAACCATACAAGCAGTCCATCACAGACAAAGATGCCATTAGTTTCAGATTGTTGGTGTTTTAGAGAGACTCTATTGTATTCAAAGATTGCTGTAAAGTTCAAATTCTGCAATATAGTCGCCTGCGACAGAGCTTAGACTGATATCAAGTCATATTTCAGATGGTCTTGTGGTTACAATTGCTTTTTTGTCAAATGTATTCAAGAATGATGGCAGATGTGAAAAATAAGTTAAAAGGAGAATAGGAATACCTAAAAGTACCTTCAATGACATGAGGAAATTATTAATATCTAAACAAATTACAAACAAGTTAAAAATGAGAATTATAAAATGCTACATCTATTCCATATTAATGTATGGCTCAGAAACATGGACACTAAATAAACAATTAGAAGACATAATTAAAGCCTTTGAGATGTGGGTATATAGAAGAATAGGGAGAACATCATGGAAAAGAAGAAAACAAATAAAGAGGTGCTAAAGACACTTAATATGAAGAAAGAACTACTAAGAGAAATAAAGATCAGGCAAATAAAATATTTTGGACACATTAAACGACATGACACCTTATTGAAGACCTTACTTGAGGGTAAAGTCAAAGGGAAGCGAGCAAGAGGTAGCCAGAGATACAAGTGGGAGAGTAACATCACACGATGGACAAGTTACAGTCTAGCAGAGTTCACCACAAGACAAGAGACAGGAAATGTTGGAGCTACTTTGCAGCCAACCTTCGTTGCGGAGATAGCACTTAATGATGCATACTTACTTTAAGCAAAAGAGAGCCTACTAATGAGTATTGTGTTAGTATCAACATTCAACGTTCATTAGGATCCATGCGTCCTAATTCAGGATCTATAGACTTAGTTGTCTCATGATCAATTTCAGATCAGCGAAGAAGGCAACTTTCTGTCTTTCCAGATGATAGTATTATTATTGTGGTATACAAAATATAATCTACGATCCATGACGATGATGCATGTGTCTCATAAGACCAATCTAAACCATAGTGTGTCTGCCTTGTATGATTACAAACAACTCATGATAGTATGATGTACAGGAAATCATAGGGCAACCTGTATCCTCGTGTGCTGATGTTGTGATTCTTATATTCCTAGTCTAGAACTAAATCACTTTCCCCGCTGTCTTTACACCATTCCTGATCATTCCCCTCCATGCAACACAATTAATGATTTAATGTTCCCATGAATCGGTTGATCAATGCCACCCCAACTATCTGAGTTAGCCCATGATTAAAGAGTGCGCTGTAAATTCCAGAACATTCTAACAACACATTGTTTAATCTTTCTCTATTATTCCTGTGAATCCTCAGTGACAAATGTATGCCCCCACATGTAGTACTAAATGATATTAATTCTAAGTCGCTCCCCGGCGGAAATCACACGATATATTCATTGTGGTTACATGAGAGCGCACGTCGAAGAAGAAGAATTCTAAGTACAGTACAAGTAGACGCTACCACAAATTTAATTATTTCCCTTGACTATATTTGTACATTTTATGTTAATCATTTAATACTTGAAATATTTATTTATTTAGGATTGGGGTTAGGGTTAGTTATGTAACTATCCTAACCCTAGCCCTTACAAAAACCCTAAAATAAAGTAATATTTAAACTTTTAAATTATGAACATGAAAGTTACATAGAAAAAGGAAATAGCTCAACTATGTGGTGGCGTCTACTTGTGAGGTACCTGATTCTATAATACGTGTATCGTATATACATGTTGGTAGTATATCATATTAAAAGCGTACTGATCAGAGCAGAATGTCTTTGCTGGAGTGATTTTCTAGACAACATAACCACTCTCAGAAGATTGTCATTGCTTTCTGAACGGTCAAGATTACACTCCCGACCATTGAGAAAGCAATTAAAATTCTCGATTGATCTTGGAACCCTAACCGTTCGAGACGAACTGTGAACATTACCACAACTCAACCGATTCACAAATGTCTGGAATGTATGAAAATGCTCAAACGTTGACTCCGTATCAATTTACCTTGGTAATAAAGTTCAACGTGCCTTATCTGCATTACATAATCATTATGTATCAAAATTTCCCATATAGAAATAAATAGATGTTCATACAATTATTAATACGAGTATATGCAATAGTGGTGTTAATGATACGCAGTGATATGTTATTTACTTACATTTGATAGCAGGCCTAATGTAGCTTAAAACATTATTCTCACCAACAGACAACCAGGTGGGAATAAATTACTCAACAGTACAGCTGTGCAATTATTATTATTAACAGTATGCAATTATTTCTACTGTGAGATTCACGTCTAAAACTAAAAAACTATGTCCTTTATATTTTTATATTTGCAGGGAGATGTACTTACATTTTGAGAACATCAGGTGATGAAATATCACGATTGCCCTTATCTTAATCAACAACATAATTATCCATCAGATGTTGTAAATTGTATGATGTTGTAAGTTATCATTTATCATTAATAAAACTATCCATACAAATTCAGTAGTCCATAATCCGAATTTAAAAAAAATAAAGCATTAGCCTAACAATGAGTTTGATTTTCTAAATTTGTACTTACATTCATACAACGTTTATTTGTAGCATAATGGGGAGGCTGGGAATTAGAACATCAATTAATAAACCGCTTCAAAATGTGCTGAACAAAAGCTTGATTCGTTCAGTACTTGATGTTTTCTGTACATGTTTCTATTTGTCATCTTATACTTCTTCTACCTTCGACAGTTCCCCGAAACCTACAGTATTGATTTTGACACGAATAATGTCGGCATGTATGCCTAAACCATTTAAGTGCACACATAATTTCCATGTAATCAATAAGAATCAAGCAAACATCTTAGCCCTCCATAATTGGAGAGTCACATGGCTGCCACAACCATCTCAGTGACTATGGTCAACCGTTGGGATGCTATGGGCACTTCTGATCGAAAAAGACACTTGACAAGAGAGCGGAAGCTCATGGCGACATCTCTGCATATTGTGAAAAGATGGAAAAGTCACAAATCTTGAACATGTACCTCTGTCACTTCTTCTCAAATCATTGTAAACAGATGCCAGGTGGAGTCTCCTGTATATAAATAAAAATGCAAGAGGAACAGTACATTTCACATATGAACTGATAGTTAACCAGGATAAACTAATAATTAATCAGGAGAAACAGTACATTCCACATATGAACTAATAGTTTATTAGGATGAACTAATAGTTAATCAGGAGAAACAGTACATTCCAGATATGAACTAATAGTTCGTAATTCCTGGGGATTACAAAAAGTTCGTATGGCACGAAGAACAAATGAAGTTATTCAGTAGACTCATGGTGACTCTTAGTGAACTTCCACGACCATCTAATAGTCGTGTGGCACAATAGGAATGAAGATGGTCAGAGATGATAAAAAACTGAAGTTTAATACTGTGTAGACTCGTATGACGTATCAAACTAAAGGTTATACATAATAGTTAGGAGATTGTAAATATGGGGTTTCCCAAGTAGTATGTTAACAAAGGGGAAATGTAGGAATTTGGGGAAAGGGGAGGTGCAGGTGTGGTTAAATAGAAGGTAACGTTAAGGAAACAATTTTTTTACATCAATTAAATTGACTCAATTAACATGGTTATTTTTTTAAATGTCAGAAATAAAAATTATGTTTATTTTTCCATTTTACCAACATTTTTTTTTTAAAGAGAGGGTGGGTAAATTAATTGACAGAATTAAGTAGGTTGGTGGTCCTAAATTCTTCATAAACTGACAAAAATACAAACTTATCTACACTTTTTTCATGACGTAATACATGTTAAGCCACTAACCTATTTGGAAAATTACTGTAATCTTTGTAATTCACAAAGCAACATTTAATTTGAGTGGCAGATTATAATTCACTGTGGTGCACATACAGATTCCAGTAGACATCTTGACCAACTTGCCGAGAGTAATCATCAATGGCGTACGAAATCTTGAGGAAAACACTCAACGTGAATAGAAGTAGTAAATTGGCAATTATCTCCGACAAAACGAAACCAGATCTTGAAAACCTCGATGTCATCAATTTTGTACTGGCAGATCCATAGTTCAGCCGTCAGTATTAGAAGCCTGTGATACGAAGGAAGACTATGATAAATGTGGTCAGGTATTAATAGCTATAGCAGTCAAATATTTTAAAATAGAAACAAAGTTGGATAATAGATTATTGAATTTTGAAATAAATTTCTTGTTTTTTTCTGTGCAACCCTGGATGTCCAATCTGGCAATATATATATTTATAGTACACTTTTTAAAAATAAATGTGCAAATTAGGCTGTATAATGGGAAATAAATGTTCAACTGAGGCTGTATAATGGGAAATAAATGTTCAAATGAGGCTGTAGAATAGTAAATAATACTCTACACAATAATACCAGAGCGAAACATGTTTTAATAGTAATTTATGTTTTGACAATTAAAGTAGAACTTTAAAATATCGTAGTTTCTCAATCTCCGGATGTTAACATCCCAGGATTATGAGTGGTTAGACTTACCATAAATAATGTTATGTAAATTATGATTTAAGATATGAGGATGACACTGTTCTGATTGTTGAAAGTAAGAAAGTACGTCAAGAATACATTAACGTAGTAGTAACAGAAAGTAAAGAGGAAGACCTCTTCTTAAATATCAAGAAGACAAAAGTAATGATTATTCAAAGAAACAAAATTCCACAGTTTGCAAGATCACAGTGAACGGTGTAGTATTAAAATAGGTCCACGAATTCAAATATTTAGGTACAACAATAACATCAGATGGAAGAAATTCAACAGAAATAACAAGCACAATAGGGCAAGCAAAAATAACATTCAGAAAAGTGAAAATTATATTGTTTAATATGACCTTGTCATTAGAGTTGAGGAAGAGAGTTCTACAGTGCTATATAACTCCTATACTAACATATTGGTGCGTCTTGGACAATAAACAAAAAAGAAAGTGGAAATTTAGAGGCAGTCGAGATGTAGTTCTATAGAAGAATGTTGAGAATACCATGGACAGTCAGAAAAAACTAACATGGAGGTGTTGAAAGAATCAAATACGAGACAGAGCTTCATTTCTTGGCTACGTTATGAGACAAGGAGGTTTGTAGAACATAGTTGCAACAGGAAAGATTGAAGGCAAGAGAAACAGAAGACGACAATGTGAGAACATATTAGACAGTTTAACAATCTGGCATGACAAAGAGTCTTTAACGATCCCCCTAGATCGCCTACGACAGCCGTTATGGCACTTGATGATGGTGCGATTCTAAATTTCTTTAACTACAGCTTCGAATACATGTTCTCAACTAACGGAATGTTTACGGTATGGTCCCGCCGGCTGAAAGAGTAAGATTAAAAAAATATTTATTTGAAAGCACTTTGAATTTTGATTAATGTTTGAATAATATCACCATTTTTAATATCCAATCGAACCTGTAAAAATATTAGTAGTTTTATATTTTATGTTTTCTAGCGAGAATATTTACATAAATAGTTTTTGGAGAGAACAATGTGTTTTAGAGTTAGAATTCCAATGATAATTTTAACTATATCCTAAGATAAAATTATTTTGAATTATATTATACTGAAAAATATATTTTAAACATGAGGTCTTATACCATATACACATTTTGTTGTTTGTTTTCGGTATATCAGGGTTGCGTTTCACGCCACTTTTATAAAAGTAAGGTCGCGGATTACCTTTATTCTATGAAATTGGGTCGAAGCACAAAAGTTTAAGAACAAGTGGTTTAGGATTTATGAGATTGGAGAATGCGATTTAGGAGATGGGGAAATGTGATTTAGGAGATGGGGAAATGTGATTTAGGATATGGGGAAATGTGATATAGGAGATGGGGAAATGTGATTTAGGAGATGGGGAATTTAATATAAGATATAGGAAAATTTGATTTAGTAGATGGGGAATGGGATTTAGGAGATATGAGAATGTGATTTAGGAGATATAAGAATGTGATTTAGGAGATATGAGAATGTGATTTAGGAGATATAAGAATGGGATTTAGGAGATGGAAGAATGTGATTGATTTAGGAGATATAAGAATGTGATGTAAAAGACATGAGAAAATCTCATGCAGTCAGAATGTTAAGTTGTTGACAAACAGTAGCATCTAGCACGAATGTCTATTAAAGATGAAGATTGTGTCACACATATACGAGTACATCTAGTAGTCTTGTCTTTGTTTCAAAACAGATTATTATACACGTATATATTACAAAACAGATTATTATACACTCATATATTACAAAACAGATTATTATACACTTATATATTACAAAACAGATTATTATACACTTATATATTACAAAACAGATTATTATACACGTATATATTACAAAACAGATTATTATACACGTATATATTACAAAACAGATTATTATACACTCATATATTACAAAACAGATTATTATACACTTATATGTTACAAAACAGATTATTATACACGTATATATTACAAAACAGATTATTATACACTCATATATTACAAAACAGATTATTATACACTCATATATTACAAAACAGATTATTATACACTTATATATTACAAAACAGATTATTATACACTTATATGTTACAAAACAGATTATTATACACTTATATATTACAAAACAGATTATTATACACTTATATATTACACAACATATTATTATACACTTATATATTACAAAACAGATTATTATACACTCATATATTACAAAACAGATTATCATACACTTATATATTACAAAACAGATTATTATAAACTTATATATTACAGCAACAAAAATGTGTATATGGAATAAGACCACATATTTAAATAGATTTTTAGAATCATTTTAGAATAATTTTTCATGAAAACGATAGAATTGCGCCAATAAAGGCGGAAATGACCTTTTCAGGTACCTACCCCAATCCTTACCGAAGACATATCTACGATCTTGTGTGGATTTTACCTTACAAAAACCTTGCCTCTTTTTTTGTGTGTAACTCCTGCGCTTCAAACCACACTCTCCAAACGTAATTCCACCATACATTGTCCCCTGCGCCACTTGAAACTTAATCCTTTCTTAAACTCTGCCAAAACCCCTTACATTCCAATCTACGACCCCTTACATACCAATCCACAAGCTTGAAAACAGACATATCACTACATGTATGTACAGTGTACAAACATTCGTGAAAACAGACATATCACTACATGCATGTACAGTGTATTCTTGTTTACATAAACGATTAGATTTAAAAGGAAATGAAAGATAATTGCGTCTTCTAAGTTAAGAATTAAAAAATGTCTTCTATTTACGTTCTTGCTAAACATCATTCCATGTCGCAGGATTGCAGATTCGATGTTATTTCAAGACTTTACGCCAGCACAAAAATATATCATTGAAGACACTTCCAAGGGAGTAGGCTATCAAGATACATCAAGTCATTAGAAGATTCACACAGTTGAATCTGGACGTTGGCCTGTACGATGTATCAAAATGCTCATTTCTGACACTCTTTGTAACGATGCACAAATCTGCAGCATTTTGTTCAACATTTCACAGATATTTTTTGTGACGTTATTTGATTTGTTTTAGCTGATGTTATTTGTCTTTTTAAACGATGTTTGATGACATTCTCAAAAAATGTTATAAAAACAAAATGTATCAATGAGTTCATGAGTTATTTATCTTTTCTACTTCCGAAAATTAAGATAGATGTAGCTATTCTTTCCTATAAAAAACGAGCCTTTGGGAACATGATAATACAGCTGTGCTAATCACTGGAAACACATAGAATAACAAATGAGATATCGACGTGTCAATCAAAAGCTATTTTTCACAAAGACAAGATAACACGATTCTAGTACAGAATGGTACTGCCAATAATCACATCATAACAAAACTAAAAGATATCACTGTCGGGTTATAACAATTTGAATTATGACTGGAAATTGGAGGAAAAAAACTATAAGCATAGAGATGAAATAAAACAAACATAAAGTAAAAGCCGTTTAATAGTATATATGGTCTATTGTCTTTCTCAGGTGGTTTGTGATCCACTCTTGCCGTTAAGCGTAGGGTTGATTAGAACACGAGCTTGTGTTCTATCGCCAGATGTGTGGCCTCGGCTGTGCTATGACCGTGCCTGTACAGGATGTCCCTGACGTTTTCTATACATCTTTTCCGTGGTCTTCCTTTGGCTTTGTACCCTGATCTCATTTGGTTATATGCTTGTACGGGCAACTTTTCGTGATGCATTCTCATAATGTTGCCAAACCACTTGATCTGTTCTCTCTCTATGTAATCTGTACAAGATATTATACCTATTCTTCCCTGATATATTCATTTCGCAATCTATCAAGGCTGGTGACCCCGGCAGCTTTCCTCAAGCATTTCATCTCGCATGTCACTATCTTTCTGTAATGTGAAGATGAGAGAGACAGGTTTGACACTGGTAACACAGTGTTAATATTATATATACACGTAACGATAAAGAATATTATTCCGAAAAAGTTATAACGTACAAAATTGATGAACATACACCTCGAGTCCAGTCATCAGTAGAGAACGATTTAATGGCAGTCACTAAGACATAATGCTAACTTAATGGTAACTTCTATGTTCTGTGTTGCTAATGTTACCAGAAATAGGAGTCTCATACTGTGTGTTCATACTGTGCATATGTTGACAGAATCGTGTCTCGAATCTCTTCCTGTCTCCCCTATGTCTTGGTATAGATAAGACTATTTATATATTGTCTTTTCTCTAATTGTTCTTTAGAATGTCGCAGGGTTGAATAACGATCCGTTTTTCTGACTATGACACGTTTGGTCGCTTGATATGCGAAAATGTAAAAACAAAAACAATAACTCGCAATATAGAAATAATTATATCTCGTCCATGGTTGTATTACGTCACTCGTGGTTCACACTTGCGCCCTAAGAATGTCCGACAGCCTTCGAAGAATTAATAACACTCAATAGAGAGTGCAGGGAATGATGTCCGACAGTGGTCGAGTCTTAGGTGCTCGCTCTGGTCGGTGAGAATTCCAGGGAAGGTGATATGATTATATATATATTGATAGGTCGACTGAGAGATACATCAGGAGTGCCTGGGCCTTCACGGTTCAACGGTGGGGGGTGGGGGAAGACCATCAGAGAGGAAATTGGTGCATTCGCTCAGACGACAAGCAGCATGACAATGTGAATTTATGCAATAACCAAAGCTTGTGACCTCTCAGATTGGTGGTAACTCCTTCAATCCACCTTCTTCTTGGACTTCTTCTGCATCTTGCTATTTTCATTTTTATATTGTGTAATCTGGGTGCTGGCCAATAGAGTTCACATTAAGTGATCGACAAATTTCAGTCTCTCTTTTTCAATATATTTGACCAGAGATTAAGTTCCAACAGTTCTTGTAATCTCTTCATTACTCACATTATTTCTTATTGTTCTGTTTGTTGCTTTTCTTAGTCATCTCATTTTAGACGTTAGGACAGAAATTGTGGACACATTTCCTATAAACAATAATTGTACGGTTTTTTTTCCTTTCACTCTAAGAACATCCAAATTCTCAGAACTAAGTATTGCTTTCGGAGAAACCTTGTATTTAAAAGATTGTAACAAATCCTAATACAAGATATAGTGAACAACTCAACATGTTATGGATGTAGTGTTTTTCTAGGCAATACAAATACGTTAAGTAGGTTGACATTGCTTTTTGAACGGCGCAAATGCGTTCTACACCACTTCATTATATAACCTGAGGAACGTGATACTTAAAGGTAGAATATGTGTAGTAAGACACTGTATGCGGTAGACATTTTACATCACCATATTAGAAAACATTAGGAAGAGACACGTAATGAATGATACAGCACAATACAACACTAACTAACGACAACAACAAAAACAAACGACGTTTCGACTTAAAATTATATATCAGGACAAAAACAAAGAACACGAAATGAATGTTACAAAAAGAGAATCATACCGTTTGAGAGGATCATAAAAAGATGATAAAGGGATTACAAGTAAAAAAAAAGGAAAATAAGGAGAAAACAGAAAATTAAGGCACTAACAGAAGAGAGAGTAAATGGAAAAACAACGGAGCAAATGAAAGAAGACAAATTTAAGTGATAAATAAACAACTGTTTATCTGTAATGCAGCGTAGTCGAACAGAATGGTTGAAGTGCGTAACAAAAGTGTACACGGCTGATCATACAAGGGAATTACAAATCACCATTTAAGATCTAAGGCATGAGGCCATTTTTAGATGCATTTGAGTGATTTATTACCTAACATTTCTTTTTCGTCCTCGCTCTTAGCAAGGAGGAATCTTGTCACCCCCATATAATAGTTGGTGCGGTTTAATACATAAAGATATATCTTCATCCCCGATGGCAGGTTTCTGCCATGGGACCTATCGTCAGCGTGTTCTGCATCCGAAGTTGGATGCTGGTATAGATTTTCACTGGATTGTATTGTGGCCATCAGCACCTAGACATGACCGTGGAGCTTGTCCTTTAGAGAAATATGGATGTATTCTCATTCGCTGTTTGATATATATATATATATATATATATATATATATATATATATATATATATATATATATATATATATATATATATATATATATATATATATATATATATATATATATATATATATACATCTCCTCGTATATATGTATTCTAAACAAGCATATCTTCACTACAGCTAACTTTAATGTGTCTTGAATGGTAAGTACATATGATGTCTACAGGTGAACACTGACAACACGCACGGGGGTCATGAAGTTTCCAAGTCACTAGAAACAAATAGGAAAGCACACACACATCAGCAAGTCCATATCAAGCTCACAACGAAACATAAGGCGAAAAAACAAGTTTCAGCACTTCCTGATTATCTCCACATGACATTTAGCTCTTTCACGTAAACGTCAGTAATGACGATCTTGCTCGTAATTGTTGTTATTTATGTAGTCTTGATAAAGTATTTTTGTCGAAACTTCGATTTGTGTGATATTGTATGTGTATTTAAGTTATTAGCAAATCTATACTTCATTACCCTGTTTCAAGCTTTGCCTGTTTAAACATTTTTTAAATCTTTCTATGATCACAGTGCTAGTTAAACACAGTATACCCAGGAGGTTGACAGCAGCAAGTAAAATACACCGATACACCCAGGAGGTTGACAGCAGCCAGTAAAATACACCGATACACCCAGGAGGTTGACAGCAGCCAGTAAAATACACTGATACACCCAGGAGGTTGACAGCAGCCAGTAAAATACACTGATACACCCAGGAGGTTGACAGCAGCCAGTAAAATACACTGATACACCCAGGAGGTTGACAGCAGCCAGTAAAATACACTGATACACCCAGGAGGTTGACAGCAGCCAGTAAAATACACTGATACACCCAGGAGGTTGACAGCAGCCAGTAAAATACACTGATACACCCAGGAGGTTGACAGCAGCCAGTAAAATACACTAATACACCCAGGAGGTTGACAGCAGCCAGTAAAATACACTGATACATGCATTTTTAGACGTTTTGATGCATGGGAAATAAAGTCTAAAACTATGACCGTTATAAGGGATATCCAGGGTTTCTATACACTTGACTTTAACCGAAAGAGAAGACACATAATTATAGTGTTCTTTTCCACGACGCAAGAAATAATATAGTGTTTTCTAGAAGACCAGAAATGTAACATGCACATAAACTGCAGAAATGTGTATGTACATAAAAACGATTGGTTATCACTGAATTGGTCACAAATAAAACACATTTCTGTGTCGACTGGATAATTATCCCTTCCGGAGATTAATTCTACACAAAACTAAATAATTTGTATAATTATTATATTAAGGGATTATGCTGTAATCATTGTCAAGACTAAGCTAGAGAGATGATTAGATTGTTGTGAGTCATCGTTCAATTAAATTTAATCGTGTTTGCGCGCACTTCTATAAACTACCGGATAAACGAAAGCACTCACAAAATTAGACCCCACAATATCACGTATATTAACACTTCCTTATATCAAATGTAAACAAATGTTAACTTGAGTTTGAGAAATAACTTGCAACACTAGTGCTTCCCTCAGGGTAAATATACAGTTGGGTTTTTTTTGTATTAGTTCTCTAGAAAATGTAAACTTCTTTGAATTAGTTTTCTAGAAAATATTCTTTTTAAAAGCATCTAGCAATATAGAAATAATTATATCTCGTCCATGGCTGTATTACGTCACTCGTGGATGTCAATTAACTCGCTGTTCACTGACGCAACACATACGTTGTAAATACTCACGATTGATATGGGTATTGTATTGGTAATTAAGTGCACAATAACGTTCTAGACACCTTGTAATAAATACCGCATTATGAAGAAAAAAGAATTAGGTAGAAGAAAGCAAATTGTACTTAAAGCCGTTAGTGTAGAAGTTTCAGGAGAGTTGATTATACTAGTTCATATCAAGCAATCTCCATATTTCGCGGTGTCTGGATTGCATAACCGAACCTTCACTGTGTTAGGTCACTAACATTTCTGATATAACTTAACTAGATTAAGCTGTACGGTTGAAAGTAGTATACCTCACCTGAAGATCTACCTGTAATTTACCCAGTTGTACAAGCTCCTGATTTGAATTAACTGTTTATCGCCATACGTCTCTAGGACCCACATCCAGCTCTTATGCCAATCATCCTTCATTATTATAATGTTGTGTAACTGCCAAGTTGAATGTGTCGGGCCATTAGTGCAATTACAGTGACTTAACGAATCTCCAATTTTTATACTACATCTAGTACATCTAGTAGAAATCTAGTACAGCCATTGTCCTGCTAGAAGAGAGACGGGGGGGGGCATTGTCCTTCTAGAAGAGAGACGGCTGGGGGGGGGGCATTGTCCTTCTAGAAGAGAGATGGGGACATGATAGAAGAGATAGATGGGAATGTGAGAATGGGTGCTAACAAGCGACCGACCAACAATATTGTCTTGGAAATGCATCAGGGAAGAATTAGAAAAACTCAGGGAGTTAAAGAATCAAAGTCAGATTGGCGGTCTTATTGCTTCATTTCTGCGGGTGAGCAATTATCGCACTGTGACCTACAATATAAATAATTGAAGATGACTAAGGATCTGTGTGTGCTAGAATTGATTGTTCCATACCAAAAAGATTTAAAGTTGGCCAGTTGACAAGATAAAGTCGGATATTTCTGGTAAAATATGTGCAGATATCTTTGTCATAATTATCGCATCAAATCATATCCGTCTTTAACTATAACATCGGTATTCGTTATTTAGACCGCAATTAATCTGCAGGAGTTTAAGAATGCATGAAGAAGAAAATCAACACAGGCATCCTTTGTCCAGACTGAAACGTAGACATTTTGTTGACAATGAAACGAACGAAGTGATCATGTTTTTGAATCACTAAACGCTGAGGCAGACATATTGGCCAGAGGAAACAACATCCAAGCTCTATGGGACACTGTATGAACTACAAAAGACAGTGAGTTTTATTAAGGAGACAGAATTACAGATATAGACATGTTTCAAGTGAACGAAAGAAGAAGAAGAAAAAAATGAAACACTTTCTGATGGACGTAGACATTTTGTTGACACTGAAACGAAGTAAGTGATCATGTTTCTGAATCACTTTCTGATGGACGTAGACGTTTTAGTTTATCAAACATCTGCGATAGTCTTGGGCGAAATTATTATTAGTAAGGATACGTATTGATTTTTAGATGTCTGGCTATTCATGTTATGCTTAGTCTGTAAGACACAGAAACCACTAGCACTCATTCTTTCGGGTATCTGCTGTGATTAACTATGCATCTCTAGCTCTGTCATTAGTGCAAATCTCGAATCGTAACAAAGAATCAAATTTTTTGCATCAAGGCTTGCACATTTTCTTCCACCTCAGCACAGACATAAGGTCAGTGCATGGACAATGTGTAAAGAAATCACATAACACCGTTCGTGTAACACTAAAGAACAAAATTAAACATCCATTCAAAGTGTCTCATTCACTTTGATTCTGGAGCATAAACGTGCCGTTTCTTCTAGACAGCCATGACTTCCGATTTCTTCTATTTCCGCTTGCATCTATTCTTTTAACTTCCCATCTGTATCACGGAAGTCATTTCCTTTACCTATTGCGCATGTTTATCCTAATGCAATCTCAACAGCACATAGCCATTTGTTGTCGTTATATAATTTTATACATATATTCCGGCTATATGCTGATGATAATATATATGTTATATATATATGTATAATATATAATAAAAGGCTATATTATAAAATGTATTCTTCGTATTCAAATACATTTGGCGTATTCATAAGATAATGTTTAAATTGTTACACGAGTGTGTGGGTTCGAACCCGTATAGTGCCGTTTGTTTATACACGCATGTTTTAAGAGCTAGAAGTAAATCTCCACCGACTGATACAGAGAAGAAAAGTGACACATTGGTATTTCATTACTGTTATAACATCATCAATCATCATCATCCTTACTATCACCATATAATCGCCAAAAGCATCACCATCATTATCACGATCACCATTATCAGAAAACATCATCATAATGAAAATTATTACTAAATATTAATTGACTGTCGAAGTAGGGTGCACCGGGCCAATGACGGAAATACAACAACAACAGTGCTTATCACTATTCCTGACTAGCTTCTGTAGAAAGTAGGGTCATTATCCTGCTACGTCAGAGATCTGATAAAGTTGGAGAAGGAACGTTAAACAAAATAGTAATTTAGTTCAATCACTCTGTAGTAAGAATATCTATTTCTTCTTCTCTGTAGTAAGAATGTTTATTTCTTCCTCTCTGTAGTAAGAATATTTATTTCTACCTCTCTGTAGTAAGAATATTTATTTCTTCCTCTCTGTAGTAAGAATATTTATTTCTTCTTCTCTGTAGTAAGAATGTTTATTTCTTCCTCTCTGTAGTAAGAATATTTATTTCTACCTCTCTGTAGTAAGAATATTTATTTCTTCCTCTCTGTAGTAAGAATATTTATTTCTACCTCTCTGTAGTAAGAATATTTATTTCTTCCTCTCTGTAGTAAGAATATTTATTTCTTCCTCTCTGTAGTAAGAATATTTATTTCTTCCTCTCTGTAGTAAGAATATTTATTTCGACCTCTCTGTAGTAAGAATATTTATTTCTACCTCTCTGTAGTAAGAATATTTATTTCTTCCTCTCTGTAGTAAGAATATTTATTTCTACCTCTCTGTAGAAAGAATGTTTATTTCTTCCTCTCTGTAGGAAGAAAATGTATTTCTACCTCTGTAGTAAGAATATTTATTTCTACCTCTCTGTAGTAAGAAAATGTATTTATACCTCTCTGTAGTAAGAAAATGTATTTCTACCTCTGTAGTAAGAATGTTTATTTCTACCTTTCTGTAGAAAGAAAATGTATTTCTACCTCACTGTAGTAAGAAAATGTATTTCTACCTCTGTAGTAAGAATGTTTATTTCTACCTCTCTGTAGAAAGAAAATGTATTTCTATCTCTCTGTAGTAAGAAAATGTATTTCTACCTCTGTAGTAAGAATGTTTATTTCTACTTCTCTGTAGTAAGAAAATGTATTTCTACCTCTCTGTAGTAAGATAATGTATTTTCACTTCTGTAGCAAGAATGTTTATTTCTACCTCTCTGTAGGAAGAAAATGTATTTCTACTTCTCTGTAGTAAAAATGGTTTATTTCAACTACTCAGACGTAAAATTATCTATTTCATGTAATCTGAAGTAAAAATGTTTATTTGAACTACTCTACAGTAAAGAGTTTGTTTAAAGTATTCCGCTGTGAAATTGTTAATTTGTCCCACATTCTGCACTTAAAATGTTTAATTCAATCTACAGTCAAATCGTTTATTTTTGCGCGATCGACGTTCTGAAGTTCTTAAAATGAGCCACAATATTGCATTAGATTAAGCTTGTTGTCTTGTGTTTCTGCGTTCCAGTTCCCTAGTTGATGAATCTGAAACGTGACGTGATTTCTTTCTTTCGCAGTTGTTATTTATTTGAAATCTTGAACTGATTAGGACAATATTCTCCTCTGATTAGTCGGGTTTTCAGAAATTGTTTAGAACAGCTAATTAATCTTACTATCATGTAGGATCGTGATCTTTCTGTACTAGCATGATCTGAAATTTTGACGCTAGAGTATTTAAAAAAAATTACCAATAGAAAGCATGTAGTTGCCTCACGAAGTGACGTAGTGGAGGATCCGGAACTGTCGAAAGGTTAAAGGACAGTTCAGCCGAACAGTCGACCAAAAAAGATTACTTCTGTACAGGACTTCATTTGTGCGTTTTGGATTATTGTGGTGTTTTCGTTGGTCACTATTTACATACATGGAGTTGTTTGCCAAAAAGCGTCAATACCACACAGGAAATGCACGGAAATAATCAGAATCGGTCTTTCATATAATGTTTTCGGTACACAGGTCTTTATTATGGAGGCCGGTCATACTATACATTTTTGTGTGTATCAGCAATTGCAAAGGATTAAAAATATGTAGAGAACTGACTTCATTTTAGGGTTTCCTGTATATATTCCTTCTTCCCATCAAAGCTGCACGCTATATGCCGTACCACCTCAGGGCTTGTAACGTGGTCACTTCAATCAATAATTCTCTGCAATCAATAATTCCCTCCAATCAATAATTCCCTGCAATCAATAATTCCCTCCAATCAATAATTTCCTGCAATCAATAATTCCCTACAAACAATAATTTCCTGCAACCAATAATTCCCTGCAATCAATAATTCCCTGCAACCAATAATTCCATGCAATCAATAATTCCCAGCAATCAATAATTCCCAGAAATCAATAATTCCTAGCAATCAATAATTTCCTACAATCAATAATTCACAGCAATCAATAATTCCCTGCAATCAATAATTCCCAGCAATCAATAATTCCTAGCAATCAATAATTTCCTACAATAAATAATTCACAGCAATCAATAATTCCCAGCAATCAATAATTCCCAGCAATCAATAATTTCCTACAATCAATAATTCCCAGCAATCAATAATTTCAAGGAATCAATAACTCCCTGAAATAACTGTTTACTTAACAATACAAAGTTTACTTTGTCTATTTATCTATCTATCTATACGCTTTGACCCTTGTTTGCCGTGCGGCGTCAGGGGTGGAAGAGGTCTCTGGAGATGGCATTCTTGTGTGCTGTTTGTAAACTTGTTCCTTTCGCTTCTTTGATTTCTGTGGTTCATCCTTTACATGGTCTGCCTCTGGCTTTATAGCCGTTATGTCTGTGTGTCATTGCCATTTGTGGCATGCTATCTGTTTGTAGTCTGGAAGCGTGTGAAAACCACTTGATCTGTTGTCTTTTGATGTGTTCCAATGCTGGTATTGTTGTGGTAATCTGTGTGATGTTATCGTTTCTAATTCTGTCTCTTAATGACACTCCTAATATCATGTATTATTTGTAGACATGTAATTTCTGTTGTCACTATTTTTCTTTTGTCTTGTGCTTTCATTGTCCAGGTTTGAACAACTTTCAGTTGAACAAATAAACTTCATTCAAATTCTGTGCACAAAAAACATAATTTATATAAAAGTTATAACTTACGGTAATGACATTATCACTTATGGTAATGAAGTTATTTTCAACCAAGTACATGAGTCAATTCTGGTTATACATTACCACATGAACATTAAAGTAAAGGGCATCGTAGTTTAGGTTTAGTTTTTTTCTGTGTGTCTTAGAGCAACTTTCAATAATTATATGAATAACTATATATATGTACGATATATTTATATAAAAAACTTCCTAAATTGCTACTAAAACTGCTTGATAAGGAAAGATATTCACCCTTTTCAGTCCACGTCATAAGGCCAGCTCTTTAATCAAGCGACTACTACGTTTACAGTGATCGCGCCATGTCAAAAGATTCTACAAATTTACTTAAGCCTAATACATAATTTTTACGACCCTTCAAAAATCATTGGTGGATCAAAACTAGCGTTAATGTTATCATTACTTTCGCACAAAATGTATTTCGATAAAGCCGAAGCCAGCTCAATTCTTTCAAAAAAATAATCTATAAGGCAGTAAGGGACATGCTTGGTTGGTTGATTGCTGATCCAGCAGTCAGTAAGGGAGATAATGAGGCATATTTGAATTACATGAATTATAGGAGGTCGATATTCACCGCCACACCTGGTCACCTCCGATAAACCCATCTTGTGTTTTAGTGTGACGTTATGACATATAATACCTGCGAGCTAAATTGGACATCATTCTTCTATTGTGACTATGTAGGCTATTACCCTGATTTACATGTACTGTCGAAAGGAAGTATGTACAAAATGACCAATTACAACCTTGGTAAAAGACAAAAGTATCACTTTAGACGGATGATCCGAGAAAAGCCGGTATAAGTGACGAAGAAAAGAGTTGAACGCATGTACATACATGCGCTTGTGTTTGCAATACGTTTTTGTACACTTCCGTTGTGTTTAGTAAGGTGTGTGCTTGTTTACTGCTGCGATCGTTAATCTGCCTTGCCAGGTCGTTAATAAAGTAGCTGTGTACTCATTTATAGTACTAGTAGCATTACATCACATGAATTATGGGTATTTAGTAAAAATCTGTGTGGCGAATTGCTGAGAGGCTAGAGCGTTGTCTCACACTAGTGAAGTCTAGAGTTCGATCCACGGTAAGGACTGAGATTTATTGTCAGAGGGTAAATTGAAAACCTCACCCTGTACGTGGCGACAGCAAGAGCATACGACCTTTATCACACTGCTACAAAATCCCTCCCTTCAGCTCCTTAACGGGAAACATGCGGTTTTTGACAGTGAAAATCTGTATGATTTTATTGATGTTATAACATGTATGAAATAACACTTCTGCTCTTGTCAATTGTGTATCGACTACAATGGATGGAGGCACAACAAAGGTACATCTTGTTAAGCGAATAAAGGATAACTCTGCAGCTAACTACAAATCTGTAGAGCTACACACTACACTGGGCTATGACAATACACATATTTCAATGACGTCATATTGATCACACTTGTACTTCACACTCAGTGCACATCGATTTTATATACGCCATATATAATCAAATAAAACTCCAAGCGAACTTCCTGGATTTAACGCCCACGATATATTTCACTGATCACCAATTACTTTAGTTTTGTCTCCCGTACTCACAACCTTCATTTTTCCGTCTCTTCTGTTGATCTTCCTCATTCCCTTAATCCCGTCTCTTATTTCGAAGTAGAGCGAATTCAACCACACTCCCCCCCCCCCACACACACACAGATAGATACTCGAAATTAGGTGACAAATATCCTCAAAATTAGCTTCCTAATTTCCTAATTAGGTTGGTGACCTGAACTATGCGCTTCTGAATACAAGGATATGCTACGAATTTCTTACGTCACGGTAACGTATGTGATATTGCTGAAATTCCGCTAACAGTATGTAGATGTTCATGATATACTGGTAACAATTATGTAACTTATGATATAATCAATTTAAGACGTTCTAACAATATACACGAAAAGACGTATACAAAAATATAGTGGTGTAAAGAAACTATGTTTAGTTAAATGTTATCGTTATTCGTCAATGTTGGTAGTATATCCCTGCATATAGGGATCCATGACTTGTTTCACTTCTCATAGTCACTTCTCGGAAATCACCAGGTACCGTAATAATAATAATAACAATAAGACCCCTCAGGTACCTTAATAATGCTAATAATAATAAGACCCATAGCCCATCAGTGTCGTAGTGATGTCACACTGGAGACATCAGCACAAAAAACTACTCATAGTATTCTGTCTTTAGCCATTCCAAACGACTATAGAAAATTCTGCCCACAATTTCTTGATCGTGACAATCCAAGATTTTCTTAAACCCTTCTTTTCTTCTTACACAGACGACACTGTGCTTCTTTAAAATAATTTAAAGGTATAGGCACAGCTAATCAAGAACACAAAGAAAAACAGCAAATCACACAATTTATATTTAACCGCTCACAAAACAAAACTCATGTCAACAGATATAACAGCATAACAACCAAACACCATAATAGACAATACCGAACGTAAGAGTAAACATCAACGGTGCAGGAGATTGCATATCAGACATAAAGTAAATATTGACAATGATATATTGTATTGGCATATATGGAAAAAAAATAGAATAGAAACGAAACTGCTAATGCTAAGAACTTTTATTTTTCAGTTGCAACAAACGGCTGTGAAATATGGACCCTAAGTAAAACAGCGGCAAAGAAGATCAACGTTTTGCGATAAATGCTTCAGAATGATACTTAGAATGCCATGGAAGGAAAAAAAGAATCTCAGATATTATAAACACATTGAATATTCCAGAGTGTTGGTTACTAAACACAATAACAAACAACTACATCTGTTTGCTCATATAAAGAGACACAGCTGTTTAGAGAGGCAAATTATGGAGGGCAGAGCACCTGGTGGAGGGAGAAAGAGCAGACCAAGACAACGATGACTGACGATATTAACGATAACATGAATGCGTCGCTGGAAATTGCAAGTCGCATCGCCCAAAACAGGGAAGGGTTCAGAGAGTTAATTAAGAAGACAACTTTGTGGAGAGAATACGTCACATGACAACTTTCGAGGGTTCCTTGCAAATTAAATTTTAAAAAGTGAGTCGTGCCTCGTGCCACACTGTTTGCCCTATGTGGTCGTGGTTCTCCGTTATTCTCTGCTACCAGTATCTTTCAACAGTATCGTTGTTGACCTGGAAAGCTATGATGTCAAACTACCTAATGTTTTCATGTGTTGTCGTGATCGTGGCTGTTATAACTATGTACTCAATCATCCATGCCTCTTGCCTTCTTTCTTGACTGTTAATATGTATTTACCGCGCAAAGCTGAAATCCAACAGGTATAGCCAAGAACAGCATAATGAATCTTTGCTAATCACTAGAGATACGCATAATAACAACAAACACAAATAGACGTTTCGACCAAACGGCATTTATCGAGACATCATATAGAACAAAACAACGACAAGTAAGAACGCCACTATAGACCAATTGTTCGAAACGTGTGACCCACGCCCCACAGGGAGTAATTTTGTTGTCCAGGATTTTGAATGTACAAAAATATGTGTATGTTACATGCGGGGAACGCGACCAGGAATTTTAGAAAGACAGGTAGGACATGGTTAAAAAAAGTTGGGAAACACTGCTATAGACTTTCACATGGCCAAGTTATTTGTAACGTGGTGATGGACATGAAGCTTACCTTCTATATTGAATGTTGCAGCGATGCTCTCCAGACCTCAATTTGTCTTGCCTTTTTCCTTGTCTCTGACCTAGTTACAACTCTTTCGGTGCATCTCCACAGTACAGTTAGCTGGGCCATGTGAAAGTCTATAGTGTCGTCCTAAGTTGTTCTATTGCGATGTATATGTAGTCTTGGTAAAGGCCGTTTGGTCGAAACGTCTATTTCTGTGTGTTATTATTTGTGTTTCCAGTGATTAGCAAAACTTCACTACCATGTTCCTAATTCGATTGCTGTGATTATATTCTCTATACCTTTCTATCACTTGTCTTCTATCTTGCCAGTTGTAACTATATTTTCTATACCTTCCTATCACTTGTCTTCCATCTTGCCAGTTGTAACTATATTCCCTATACCTTCCCATTACTTGTCTTCCATCTTGCCAGTTGTAACTATGTTCTCAAGTCCTCAGTGCCTCATAATGTGTAAAAAATAAAGTAAAGAATGTATCTTTCTCATATTATTAAGTCATCATCTCATATTTGAATCTTTCACCCACTCCCTCGTCGTTCTTTCTAGCTGTCCTTGATATTCTCAAAATTTTTCTACAGAACCCCATCTCCGTTGCTTCTAGTTTCCGACTATCCTGTTTATTTATATGCCATGAATCGTATGCACAGAATCGGTGTTATGTAGCCTCGAATACATCTCTTTCGTAACTCTATTGATAGTGACATATTATACAGTATATTCTACAATTTAAGAATGTTGCATTTGTTTGTCATATTTTGTTTCCTATCGCTGTTGAATTGTGTCCATTTAATGTTAATGTTCCCAAATATTTGAATTGGTGGATCTGTTGGACAATTGAGTCATCCACTCTGATCTTGCACGCAGGTAGACTTTGTTATTTACAAATAACCATCAATTCTGACTTCTTGTTATTTAAGTAAAGACCTTCGTCTCTGCTTTTTGCTACTGCTATGTTGCTTGAGGCTGTGTTCTAATTATGATTAATGCGGACGTTTTAGGGACGATTGTGTATGGTCTAAGACAGGAGTTCTCAAAGTGGGCCCTTTAGTTTCCATGAGGATACAGATAATTGCAAGATGTGGCTACTAAGAAAAATACAAAACTTAGATCGGATGGCTGTCTACAAGTCAATTAAATATGCGATGAATACATGTTTATGTTTCTATCGATATAAAGTCTTGTTTATACGCGAAGAAAATAGACATCCTTTTGGGACCTTCATAGGAGCTACGGTGAAAAAAGTACCCCAAAAGGGGCCATTGTCTATAAAATATTGAGAAGCCCTGGTCTAGGATTAAAGTATAATTTATTTTGTGTGTAATATTGTTCAGATAAAATATCGATGTCTCAATAAGTGGAAGATATGAATTTCACAGATATTGCTTTGTTTAGTCAAGGCTGGAGTGAACTGACATGAATATGAGAAGTGAACTGACATGAATATGAGAAGTGAACTGACATGAATATGAGAAGTGAACTGACATGAATATGAGAAGTGAACTGACATGAATATGAGAAGTGAACTGACATGAATATGAGAAGTGAACTGACATGAATATGAGAAGTGAACTGACATGAATATGAGAAGTGAACTGACATGAATATGAGAAGTGAATTGACATGAGTATGAATTAAACGTTACGAGAATTTGTGGAAAAAAACATATGACAAATAATAAATGTATAGCAATTATGTTTTAGTTCATGTACAAACTTATTGTCCGGCTCTGTGCAGGAAAGATACGGTGCACGTCTCGGAAAACCAAAATACAAAGAGTAAACCCCGCCACAGGCAACTGTGCATATCGACCATTCAGAAAGAAATAGCAAACAGCTGAACGTATTTATATTGCCTAGAAAATCATCATTCATCATATGATGCCGTCTCCGCAACGAAGGTTAGCTGGACCGGACCTCCTAAATTCCATGTCTCTTGCCTTGGTGGTGCACTCTGTCAGACTGTAACCTGTCCATATTTTGATGTTTCTCTCCGACTTGTATCTTTGCCAACCACTTCCTAGACTCCCTTCGACTTTACCGTCAAGAAAGGTCTTCAACAATGTGTCATGTCTTTTAATACATACACAATACTTTATATGTTTCATCTTTATTTATTTGAATATTTCTTTCTTCATACGCGGTGTTGTTACAACTTCTTTATTCGTTTTCTTCTCTTTCCGCGAAGTTTTCCTTTTATTTTCTATATATCTACAACTCAAAGGTATCAAGTTTGTCTTCTAGTGGTTTGTTAATTGTTTCTATATATCCACATCTCAAAAGCATCAATTCTGTTGAGATATGAGAACACAGTGATTTGGTTCAATACATGGGCAATGGGAGGCACTGAAGAGAAATCAACAAATATATGGCCAGAAAAATCCCACACATGCAACAGGCAACGCTTATTATTTTAAACGTTCATTGATATTCTGAAAGTGTGTCCAAGAACTCACGGCAATTTATCAAACAGTTTTATAGTTAAAGGTCCATAAGGACCCCTAAGGGTCCACATAGTTCGTGTCCATATTTCTTCTAATAAACTAGAAACTACTTGTTACAACAAATTATATTGAACATTTTTATCGCATCTAAAAGGGATGATGTTAGTCTGGAGAACAATAAATTGAAGAAACAGTACAGGGGGCCGAGAAACGCAGTGCATTCGTATTTGAGTGATACATGGTTCATTCCCCTGTTAGGTGAAAATGTTTTTCAAACCGCAAAGGTTCCCGAGTCTGTCCAGCCTTAATTAAATTCTGGATTAGTCCGGAAAGTAAGACTGCGAGAGAGAGGAAATGGCAACAGCCCTCATATTGCAGAGCCTGTGAAATGGGTGATCGCTAACACCTCAAACCCCTAAGGCAGTTAAATAATGGGTTAAGTTTGCTTTACTTATACAGATCACACACAGAACGCCATCGATAACAGGATCAATACGCCTTGAGAAATAGCACACGTTACTTTATTTCAACACAAAATTTACATCATATTCCATGCAGGATATAGTCAGTAAGGATGCACGTAGGTAAAGCAGGTAAATAGATTAAACACCCCACCCAACCCCAACTTAGAAAATAAGAACTTGACATTTATAAATAGGGATGAAGATCACAATTATGTAAGCCTCCCCCCTCGCCCAACCTCGAACATATCTCCTCTTAACGAGTTCATACAAAAAGCAAAAAGTCAATACAAGGCGAATACATTCATTTGTGTATCAGATAAACTCTGTCAACCCCAGGAGATGTGCCTATTTTACCGCTAGAGAACCAATATTTTTTCTGCTGTAGTTATTTTTCATCAGTATTTTGTTGTTTTTCTGTTGTAGTTATTTTTCATCAGTATTTTGTTGTTTTTCTGTTGTAGTTATTTTTCATCAGTATTTTGTTGTTTTTCTGAGTGATGTTGGAGCGAAATGTTCCGTCAGAAATTGAATCTAATACTCTAGCTGTAATATAACTATCCGTAGCTCCCAGCTATAGAGCTTAGCGTTGATTATAAGCTGCTGATATATTTATATCTTGCAAGATAAGGTTAAAATGGGTTAGATGATTAATATCTTCTTAATCTAGTTGCTGCATATTAACTACATTTCTCTATCAAGTATGCTGCAGGCTTTCTGCAGAAAGTGTCACTTCCAGTACGTAACACTGTAGCTTCAAGCGATAATTCCCAAGGTTCAGTGAAAAAATATCGCTGTAAACAAGGAGTCGTGGGATTAAAGCCTTCCATTTCTTGAGTAAACTGCAGACGGTCTAACGCATACGCCAGAAAATACATACAAATAAATTACAGCACGATATGCAAAAATTTACCCTCGTTTAAATGTGATCTGAAAGTATGCCCACTGGCTGGGTCACACTGGGTATTTCTGTGACAATTTTTTTACCCTTCGCCGACTAGAGATATTACTGTTCATCTCGGCATGGATTATATCATTCTTCAGTGTTCCTCTTGCTTGATCCGATTAGGCATATTGTCACATTTTTAGGATTTTTTAGGAATTTGCTAGTAATCACAAACTATTGCAAATACTTTGTTTAATCATAAAACATCCAGAAGGACCACGTGACACTCACCATCAAAGGAAGTACATAATCAAATAGACTATATTCTTGTGTCACAACAATTTAAATAATGTATTAATTAAGCCAGGACCAGAACGCTTCCTGGAACAGAAGTTGGCAGTGACCATGACTTGGTAATGGCAACGCAAGAACGTAAGTTAAAAACTGACATAATAACCAGAAAACTGCTCCAGAATAATAGGCACTATTTGAACTAGCTGATATGTCCAAATATCGCGTGTATCTTTCAAGCAACATTAGGTGGTAAATTTGCAGCACTAAATTTGATTCAAGACGATATTGATATACTTACAGCAACAACAAAAATGAAACCATTTTGAAAGCGGAGACAAAAAAAACTTGGTAAAAAGCAGAAGCTGCATAGACATGGGTAACAAATAGTATATTAATGGAACAATTATGCGACATCAGAAGAGAAGTTAAGCAAAACAAGAAAGAAAGTTTCATCTCTAAATCTCAATATAGTAAAGTTAACACAAATAAAAGATAAAAAATGAAACAAGCAAAAGAGAAATGGAAAAAGAACAATGTGAGACCATCAAAACAAGCTATACGACATAACAACAGCAATGAGTTATATATCGTATAAAAAAATTAACACAACCACAGAAATATAAGATATCCATTATAGAAGACAAAAATGAAAGAAAGCTAAATGAACACACCACAAATAATTAATAGGGGGACTGAATATTGTAAAGAATTATACAACTGTGACACAACCAAAGACTCTGAAATATTGAATAACTTATACGATTCAAGGGAATTAGGTAATTCTGACATCTTGACAGAAGAACTTGAAGACGATATTCAATCATTAAAAAGTTGTAAAACATCAGTCAGGGATAGATAATGTCTCAGCACATTTCTAAAACATGGAGGCAAATAAACAATAAATGTTATGTGAACACTTTGTCAGTGCATATAAGAAACAAAAACTTGGTCTACAGAATGGAGACAGTAGCTGGTTACACCACTGACAAAGAAAGGGAATTCTGAAATTGTGCAAAAATTACAGAACTGTTAGTCTTATAACTCATCCAAACAAAGTGATGGTAAGGATATCGTTAAACGAATTCACAAGAAATACTAGCTGAAGAATATGCAGATATTAGCAAAAACTAAAGTTCTATATAATAAATTTTCAACATCAGAATAATCATTGGGAAACATCTACACCACCAGCATGAAATCTATCACAACTTTATCGATTTCACTAAAGTATTTGACATAAATATGACATCGAGTATGGCAAGGAAGATTATTCAAAATGTTGACATAAATATAATTAAAGTTAAATTAAACCCAAGCATTTACTAATGCCGTAGGGGTGTGAGATGTTAGAAATCTCATATTTCAGTAGCTCTGCTATATGAGGGCAGTAGCCACCTCCACATCCTAGCAACCTTTACCTCTCGGACTAATCCGGTACACAAATAAGGTTATACCCGTAAATGCAATATAAATAATTGAATCGTTATACAAAGTAGAAACTAGCGCTGTACAAATCAATGATGATAGTAAAACTATTAGAAAACAACTGCAGGAGTTTGACAAGGCTGCATATTATCACCAGTGTTGCACAATATATTCATGGAACATTTTTTGCAAGAAACATTACAGAACTATCAAACAATACTCTTAATCGGTGGCCGAGCTCTGTGCAGCTTGTGATTTGCAGATGCCATTGGTCGTATGGCTGCGGTGAGAAAGAACTTCAAGAACTTACATCTAAACTTCAAACAAAACTTGCAAAACTTATGGTATAGAAAGAAACATTCAGAAAAGCAAAATAATAACAACTAGAGAGGACAGACAACGTGACTCCTGTTTACATCTGGATGAATGGGCAACAACAAGAAGAAGTTGATACCTTTAAATAATTAGCATCTTATATGATCTGCGATGGAGGCAGTACGAAAGAAATAAAGACTAGACTTGAAATAGCCTCGGTTGCAATGTCCAGATTAAATACCATATAGATGAGCAGAATAGGTATATCAGTGAAAGTAAACCTTTATAATACCGTAATAATCTATCAATTGGAAATACTTCAAATTAAACAACATACTAAGAGAGGAGACAAAACAAGAATACGTGACGAACATCTTAAGAAAACGCCGCTGGACATACATCGGCCACGCACTTAAAATGACGGAAGACAAAATTCCACGACAAGCATTCATGTGGACACTAGACAGGAAAAGAAAACAGGGAAGACCGAAAACAACACTCAGAAGAACATTTATGAATGAATTAATATCAACATGCATAAATGCACAAGACCTGCAATCTCTAGCAACTGACCGACAGGCATGGAGAACTATAGCATCCGCCCTAAGTGCCAAACTTGGCACAAGAGAAACTGACTGAAAAATCTTTAATAATACCCATTCCTTTGCACGGATGTGAGAGTTGGACAGTCACAGCAGAAATTGAGAGTTTTTTTAATGAAATGAAATGCTATAGACGAATATTACGCATACATTATACAGAACATAAACTAACATACACACGAGGAGCAGAATAAATACTCTTGCAGGACAGCAAGAACATCTCATGGCAGTGGAGAAGAATCACAAACTTGTGTAGTTTGGTAACGTGATGTGGCACGATTTCCTTTCCAAAAATATCGCGCACGAAACAGTCGAGGGTAAAATAAGAAGAGCAGAACAGAGGAACGTATGCATTGGCAATATTAAATTCCACACAGCATGTGCACTTTAGCGAAGCAGGAAATGGGAGAAAAGAACAGTAACGATGATGTTTGATGCCTGAGGTAAAAGACGATTAAGGAGGCTTGACGATGGATTTGGTTACTGTATTCCACAAGGAATCAGTTCAACCCAAACTCCATGCTGAAGTCGGATGTGTCCCAGAGATACTCAGATATCGCAACGAAGCTGTAATTAATGGCTCAACATTTACAGTTCACTGGAATGTAACGAATGATAAAATATCGTCGTTTTTATTTTGTAGATAAAAACACAATTTACGATAACGGGATATTATTGTCATTCATAGCGTATTGTCATTTATAGCTTTATTGTCTTTTATAGCTTATTGTCATTCATAGCTTTATTGTTATTCGTAGGTTTATTGAAAAACTCCACTAACGTGATGTTGATGTTTTCAGCGGTGAATTTTGATTCTAAAGAGTGAATTTTATATAATAAATAGTCAAAAGTAGTTGTTAAGGGTGATTTTTATTTGTAGAGTGTGAATTTAATGTGGAAAAGGATGTTTTTCAATATGAACGTTGCATTTGATTTTTAATATGTGAAATTGATTTGTAAAAGAGTGCATTTAATTTGTGAGAGGTTACGTTTAGCTTGTGAAAGGATAGATCTCATTTGAAAAATAGAATATAATGCATTGAATTTGTAAGAGTAGAAATTTTATTTTTAAAAATACGAATTTAATTTGTAACAGCTTGCACTTGATTTGTAACAGCGTGCATTTGATTTGCAACAGTGCACATTTGATTTGTACCAGTGCGCAAATTATTTGTAACAGTGCGCATTTAATTTCTAAATGCGTAAAATTGATTTAAAAACAAGTGGATTAGTACTCAAAAATAAGTATCGTAAATAGAAAAGTGTCCCATTCGATCTTAGAACAGAAGAATATGCTATTCTCCATTATCTATTTTCTGTACTTCGCTCCTGCTATTGTTTATCTAATTCCATTATTGATCTATTGATTTTTCCTCAATGCTGAATATAATCTTCCACTCATTTTTCCTTTCTTGTTGTTTCCATCTTAGAGCTGTTCTAGTAAAGGTAAACAGAGTTATAGACCAACGTGATAGTACATTGTTTTCCTATAAGTACTGTGCTGTTTAGTCGGTAGTTTACCCGCACAATAACACAGGTTGTAGTGATTTGATTCCCAAAACCGTAACAGCCGTATTTTTTGATCGTTATAATGTTCCTATGTAACCAAACTGAATAACATTCACGATTTGAAACAAAAGTGTACCTTGCCATAAGAGGCACATTTCACTTAACCAGTAGTTGACCAGAAACCGCCTGACTGGCGTCGACTACAATATTTGCGCCATTCTACAGCCTTACCAGCGATGAACCTTGGTACTCTACTTCCTGGTCGCTGAGTGAATAACTGGAGACATTTTTATTTCAAATAAATAACGAATGGGTTTGAATAATGATTGAGTTCGAAACTCCAGTTTTCAGAATGGCGGGTAAATATCCTTGAATAACTCTACCGTCGGTTCTAGTGACGATGATTTAGTTTTCATTCTCAACACAGTCAGTTCCAGCACTAGCGACTATCTATTTGATGACAGAACGTAGGCAGGATTGCAACCATGTATATATTATATCACAAATCCTCCCGTGTGACAACCAGGCTCGGGAAGTCTAGTACACGGTTCAAATATAGTACTGATGTCTGTTTTTTCATGCATATCGCAGAAGACAACTAAGGAAAGTTGTTATACTCTGACAAAATGTCACATGTGACAAAAATCATAATTGTCACATTTTGCCTGTGTTTCTTAGTTTTGTCTTCTATCAAATCATACCCATCGATGACGAAAGGATGCAGTCCAGCAGACGTTGTATTTTTGTCTCTTTCTGGAATACTCTGTCAGCGACTGATAGAAGTGACATCATTACGGATGTCTCAATCACATCTGACAGAAATCATGATGGGATAGGTGGCCCGGAAGTGGATGCTGTGCTCCTGACGTGGGGTTGTAACTCTTGGATACTGGCACACTGGAATGCCTTTCTCGGAGAGTAAACATGAATCCATCAATCCCTCTTACTCAATTATGCTTTTATGATAACAATGTATGAGTCCAGTACTGCATCAGTTACACAACCGTGAAGAATCTGTACGTGTGTCAGAAAGACTAAGAAATGTGTACAGTTTGCACCTCATAACTAAGGAAATCATTTCATCATCATCATGTATCTATGCAAATAAATGAAATAATTCAGCCGACAAATATCAGAACAATATATTCAGTAACAACTACTGCATCATTTCTATCCATCATCATAATTTGATAACTTTGAGAAGGAATGTTCTAAATGGATAATGCATGTGTTTATGATAGACCTTGCACCCATTTATACTTGGAAATGGGTATAATTTATTTCTCAAAGCATGCATCTCTCAATATCAAGCAATATATGTTTAAACATCTGTAGAGTATATTTTAAATTGCGTATACCCTAGGGATATTATTTATGCGAGATCAATCCACGTTTCTGTAAAATATTTATTTAAAGTGTCGAACTGCAGTAAAAGTTTATTTATTATCTCCAAATTCACACGTGAATTCAGAACAGTTGGGCTGCACGATTAAGTGAACATTTATTCATAATATTTGTTCTATAGAAGTCTGGTGATCATCATGCCACTCCGGACACATACATATATCATCATATGTTCTATTCATTATGTCCAACACCATCGGGTAACTGACTACTCCGGATCTGTGATAGTTGACAATTCTGTTCTTAATATGATTCGTTTTTTGAAACACCACGAGTCATTTTCAGAGCCTACTTTTTGGTCATAGGCACGGAAGAAACACACCTACATGCTCCAGATCCAATGGAAATATTAGAATAGCCCATTGTTCCACAACGTGTCACACAGTAGCTAGGCTAGGAAGTCTGACTGCTCTTGGATTTTCCCTAACACCCATATAAATATAGGTATCATGTCGTATTCAGGCCATCAAGACAGAATCTTCTGTGGCTGTAGTTATTTTCTAGGCAATAAAATTACGGTCAGTAGATTATCATTGCATTCTGAATGGTCCATATGAACAATTGTCTGTGGTTTGATTCGAACCTAGTATATTGGCAGTCGCAAACGCGCGCTGTCCCACGCCACCACAGAGCCGGACTACACACCTATATGTACAGACGAAGAATGTGAAGTGGGAAGGTACATCTAAGCCACAGACTGTGTGAATAGCAAACTCCACAATATATTACAGGTTATTGAGAACATCATTCTTACTTCCCATGAACATTCTTACTTTCCATGAACATTCTTACATTCCATGAACATTATTACTTTCCATGAACATTCTTACTTTCTATTATAGTTTATTCATTATTGTTAATTGTTGGCCTATGCGATATGTTTACTTTCATCCTGTGTTGCATGAATTTTCCAACGCCAGTGGAAAGAGCACATTCGATTGATTCACTGATTCAATCGTAATTGATTTTTACTATCAGCCGCAACTATGTGTTTAGTATGTGATTCTAAAATTATGCTCATCTGTGAAAATGATACATTCCTGTCCCCGCAGCGAGTTAGTGGGTGTGGTAGATAATGTGATATCCGAGGTATTTGAAAGCATTCACCTCGTCAAGCTTATATCCATACATCATGATGTTAGTCTTGCTCCAAGATCTTGCCTTTTCTATGTTGATTTTCATTCTGTACTTGGTATTAACGTTTTCCAACTGTGGTGTTAGCGTTTGTGGTTCTTGTCTGACCCAGCTATAAGATCAATATCATCAGATGCGTGCAAATTGCAAATAGGTGACCTCGGATCGATATAGACGTGTTGTATTCTTGCAGGGTCTCCTGTATGCTGTTCTCTAGGTATGTGTTGAAAAGTACTGGAAACAGTATGCATTCTTGCCGAACTCTCATTTATATTTTAAAGATGTCTCGAATTTGATTATTGGATAAGACAGCACTGCTTGTATTTTTGTAAAATCATTCAACAATGTATATGATTGTATATGATTGTAACAATCAGTATATGATTGTTTTGACAAAATTAAATTATCGCAGTATGGACCATAGATCATCATGCCACACAAGATTAAACTCCGTTATAAAATCAATGAAATTGTGTTGGTGCTGAATAGGTTTTTCAATTAACATTCCGAGGTGGAATATTTATTCAGCAGTGTTTTTTTCTCTGAAACAATTAACATTCCAAGGTTGAATATTTGTTCAGCAGTGCTCGTTTCTCTGAAACAATTAACATTCCGAGGTTGATATTTGTTGAGCAGTGTTTTTTTTCTCTGAAACTATTAACATTCCGAGGTTGAATATTTGTTCAGCAGTGTTTGTTTCTCTGAAACAATTAACATTCCAAGGTTGAATATTTGTTCAGCAGTGCTCGTTTCTCTGAAACATCTTGTTTTTCTGCAATTACTTCTTCAGACGTTTGCTTTATTCTGTTCATGAGTATTCTGAACATCACTTTACTCGGGCATTGTTGCAAGTGGGTATGCACATCTTACACACTTTCAAATTTTCTGTAAAGTCACATCTTGACTGTCGAGTAGTTGACATTTTGAAAGTCTTAATTTAAACTATCAACGCTTCAACGCAACATGAAGTGGAAATATTTCACCACTAAAAATGTCCCTTGATCAGATTAAACTTGTGTGATCAATTGAAGATCCACTGTCCAGTTGTTACGCACTGTGGATTTATTCTAGCTGTTTATGGAGTTTTCTATAGTTGTAGAGGAATGACTTAATTGTATTCGAGCTACTCCCTATTTATTCCGTCGTTATCTGTCTACCTGCCTATCTACCTGCCTATCTACCTGCCTATATACCTGCCTATCTACCTGCCTATCTACCTGCATATCTGCTTGCCTATCTATCTGCCTATCTACCTGCCTATCTACCTGCCTATCTACCTGCCTATCTACCTGCCTATCTACCTGCATATCTGCTTGCCTATCTATCTGCCTATCTACCTGCCTATCTACCTGCCTATCTACCTACCTATCTACCTGCCTATCTACCTGCATATCTGCCTGCCTATCTATCTGCCTATCTACCTGCCTATCTGCCTATATGATGTTTATCTGCCGAGAATACCATTCATACACATAACTCCTTAACTTCAAGCGATAGTCACCAGTGGTGTATTCACACAAGACGTCGTGGACGAAATTCGAATTCACGTTCACTTCAGAACCATGCGAGTTTGGCTTGGTGCCTTAAGGAGTTCCCCAGAAAGATCTCTCAACTTTTCCATACATTTTTTTGGTAACTAATGTTGTACGACCACTTTAAACTATATTGCAATCTTTCAATCCACCTTCTTCTTGGTATTTCTCTGCCTCTAGTTATTTTCAATTTTAAGTTGTTTGTTATGTCCACTGGCCAATATGGACTCTTTAAGTGACCGAACTATTTCGGTCTCTGTTTTTCAATATATTTGACAACAGATGTTGTTCCAACAGTTCCTGTAACCTCTTCATTCCTCACATTATCTGTTCTTGTTCTGTTTGCTGCGTTTCCTAGACATTTCATTTTACTTTAGTTTTTTCCTTTGTTCTTTACTTAGTGTCCATGTTTGACTTTGCTGCCACAATGTTGGTATGAAGATTAAATATGTGATTTGTCTTCTGGTTTCCATTAGCATTAACAGCAATTAGGTAGCATCTCCAAATCAGAGATTAGTAATAATCTTTTAATAATCTAATAATTTTTCTGCTGTAGTGCTTTTCTAGGCATGAGACAAACGCTCAGTAGTTTGCCAGTGCTCTCTGAACGGCTCAAATGCACAATTCCTGCTGCGGAAATTGAACCCGTTACCTTGGCCATCAGAATAATGCTTTCTGCTCATCGTCGCGGCAGGTATAAGTAATGTGTATAAATCACCTCTGCCCCCAAAAACAATTAGTCGATGGCTGCATTCTAATTAGAAATACTTTCAAAGATAGCAATAAGCAATAAAAATAGTGAATATCAAACAAGTTAACACTTTCACAACGACCCAACGCTTGCACAAGTTTATGAGATGGAGAAACAAATGTTAACGATTAGACCAGATCTACAGTAATCATCGCCAACTTTACATATTGACTAAACTATTGAAAATTCAGGGACAAAAATGAAAATTTAAACATTTTTGAATCATTGTTGCAAAATAAGGGCCTGCTTAAATTACGGTTCTTTTCAAACACAGTACAGACACTAGATATTTTGACTGGCTTGCTCGCTCTTTCCTATTTCTTTTTCCTGTTGAAAGACAGTGTAGGAATTAAACATTTTGACAGCAGTGATCTCTTCTGTAATTTTCTGTGTGAAAGTGTATAAACAGTGATACTAAAGTCTTGAGAGAATAGGAATCTAGTGTTTTTAATGTGTCCGATATCTATGTTAAATTGTAATGAAATTTAGAAGCTTGGCTTTTGGTATATGGTTTGGTATATAGCTTGGCATATAGCTTGGTATATAGCTTGGTATATAGCTAGGCTATATACTTGTCATACATCTAGTATATGCTAGAATGAATTACGGGCAACACAGTGAGAGATAAGATACTCAGATGATACGGTTCTTCTAACTACACACATAGAAGGACTAAAAAGGATGATCATAAGAAAAAGCATACAGCAAAATACAAAACTGTCAATTAAACATACAGAAAACCAAGATCATGACAACAGATACAACGAAAGCCATACCAAGAAGTAAAATAGATATAGAACTTGAAAAGATTGACAAGTTTGATTATCTGGGTGCAAATTTAAACATCTTGGGTGCAAATATAAACAACTTAGGTGCAAATATAAACATCTTAGATGCAAATATAAACATCTTGGGTGCAAATATAAACATCTTAGATGCAAATATAAACATTATAATGCAAATATAAACATCTTAGGTGGAAATATAAACATCTTAGGTGCAAATATAAACATTATAATGCAAATATAAACATCTTAGGTGCAAATATAAACATCTTAGTTGCAAATATAAACATCTTAGGTGCAAATATAAACATCTTAGATGCAAATATAAACATCTTAGTTGCAAATATAAACATCGTAAGTGTAAATATAAACATCTTAGGTGCAAATATAAACATCTTAGGTGATTGTGTAATGGGAATTAAGAAATGATTGGCGATTGTGATAACACAATTAAAGGAAATGAAAAATATATGGAAAAACTGTTATAAAGAGACAAAGGTTATACTTCTTAGATCATACATTTTTCCAGTTGCAACACACGGCTGCGAGACTTGGACAATAAATAATGTACTGCAAACAGAATATCGGCTTTCGAACTAAAGTGTTATAGGACAATATTAAGAAGTCTTGAGTCTGCTGAATATGGAGACAGAATGGTTGGTGAATACAATTTTACATTGAATACTGAAATATTTCGGGCATTTAAAAAGACACAATTGCATAGAAAAACGCATCTTAGAGGGCAGAGTTCCGGAAAGTAGATGCAGAGGTAGAGGCAGAATGATACGCGGATCAGATGTCATCTTAGACTATGAAGTTATCATTAGAGGAGGAGTCAGACAGATTTGCACAGGATAGAGTCGGGTTCAGGACATCAACTGCACAGACGTTCTGGAATAATATTTCACATAGAGAGAGAGAGAGAGAGAGAGATGACAGCGAGAGACGGATGTCAACAATCAGTGCCGGGTTTTCATGTACGGTATATAGCAAACCCTCTTTATAATACTCATACGTGTTCATCTCACACCGCGTCATTCATGTTGGCTGATGTAACGTAACAATTGACGTTTCGCATATACTTTTGTGTCAGAAACCAATGAAAACCACGGAAAATGTCGGATATATCCAGATACGTGATGCTGTTTAGGATCGACGCGAAATCTATCTCGGACAAGAACTCGTTTTCTAGCAATATTATTGGTATCCAGGGCCGGCCCTAACAATCGCGGGGCCCAATGCGAAACGGATTGCGCGGGGCCCAATCTGGGTAGGGAAGAAGATAATAAAATAAATTCTTATATTAATTTATGGTCCTATGAAGTGCGGGGACCAATGCGGCCGCATAGGTTGCATTGGCATAAGACCGGCCCTGTTGGTATCATATATTCAAAATGTAGCTGTGATTCCATAATATTTTTTGGTTGTGTCTTTCTAGACAACAAGTATACGTTCAGTGGTTGTCCATTGCTTTCTGAGCGTATTAAATGTATTTCTAGCTATATAAATGGGATTGACTCATGAAGGAAGCCTAATGAAAATACGGGAATGTTTATTAATAACCACCTCTAACTGGTAGTTACGCCGTTGTGATATATCTAGATATCCGTGGATTAGTGTGCCTGCTTTTCACTGAAACGTTTAAACGAAGACGGATGTGTCGGTCTATTAATGCTAGTAAAACAACTACAAAACGCATTTCCATTCTCTAGTCTGCATACTGTTATAAATGTGCTAGAAACCTTTATCCTGCTACAGGAGAGATCCAACGGGAGTTTGAGAATGAAAACTGAAGAATAAGAAGACAACAGGAACTTACACCACTCTGTAACATATTTCTATAGATTAATCATCGATCCTTGTTTCCTGTCTCGATTAAATATCAGGTCGAGATGGATTTTCTTTTTGCTCTCGTAGCTAAATCTAGGGGAAAGGATGGCCAGAGAAAACCCGGTTGATCTAGAAGTCCAATTACACGTTATGAGGAAGGTCAATGAGGGATCTTCAAGATAGCAAAAGTTGTCCGTAATGAACCAATAATAAATTCATCATCATCATAATGTCAAAATGTCTGCTCTGAACGTTATCATTACTTCTACCGAACAGAAGGCATACCCAGCTTTCGTAACTCACCGTTGTTCTAGTCAGCTCCCTCTCGTATTTTGAATCCATTATTTAAAACTTAAAAAATGAATCAAAGGTTCTTAAGTGGCAATGGTGGTCCCTATAGGGGGGGGGAGCAATTAGAGTTATAGAGAGTTAACGGAGAATAATTTTGCAAATTGGAGGGGATAGACTACAGGTATGCCCACGGGAGTACCCATAGGTAAGTAATGGTGCGATAAACAGCAAGGACAATAGAGGTACAGTCTATTAGCCCTACTGGCCACTAGCAACTATAGAGGTACAGTCTATAAGCCCAAATGACCACTAAAAAACTATATAGGTACAGTCTATAAGCCCAAGTGACCACTAATCAACTATAGAGGTACAGTCTATACGTCCTAGTGACCACTAAACAACTATAGAGAGAAGCTTAATAACTCTTGATGACCAGTACAAAATCTATAGTGATAAATCCTAATAAATCCTGATGAATAGTAAAAATCTATAGTGATAAAGCCTAATAAATCTAGGTGATTGGTAAAGAACTATAGAAATAAAGTCTAATAAATCTAGGTGATTCGTAAAGAACTATAGAAATAAAGCCTAATAAATCTAGGTGATTCGTAAAGAACTATAGAAATAAAGCCTAATAAATCTAGGTGATTCGTAAAGAACTATAGAAATAAAGCCTAATAAATCTAGGTGATTCGTAAAGAACTATAGAAATAAAGCCTAATAAATCTAGGAGATTAGTAAAGAACTCTAGTGATTAAATCATAAAAAATCTTATTGATTAGTAACGAAAGACGACAGTTATAGGAACCAAGTGTGTCACGAAAGAATACTTTACCCAACAACGACAAAAGAAGATTCTTCTTTTTCTTCTTCAACGTTCGCTCTCAAGTAACCACAACGAAATTATCGTGTGATTTCCGCCGGGAAGCGTGAAGTACGTTGTGCTGCAAGTTCCACAGTAGAACTGTGATTATTTGCACCCCGGTTGGCCACTCTGTGACCTGGACGTCCGAGGTCCAGCACATCCGTTTTCGTCATTCCTTTATTTCGGGTTTAGTCCCTAGTCCGTGATAGCCTGTCTATCTGTCGCCGGGCATGCTGGTGTGTAGTGCCTCTTCGCCAAAACGCTTGTCGAGCGCGTCTGTCTTGCATGAGGTGCTCCACTATCTATGAACTCATCTCGAGCAGTTGGATGTACTGTGCCCGTGCCCATCGGGTACTGAACCGTTTCTCATCAGCGAGCCTGGTTCCGTATGAGGAAGAACTCGCCAGAAGAGTTGGACGCTGGCTCGTTCGCCCTCCAACCCGAGGTGTCGTTCACCGACATCGTGAACCCCTTGTCCAAGTTCGAGTCTCACACCACGCGTTTGAGAGCAAGGCGCTCTCGAGCTGAGCGACCTTGTCCCATTAGCGCCTGAGCCCATCAGGTACTGAACCCTTTCTCTCTGCAAGTGTATTTCCGGTATAGGAAAACTTGACAGTAGAGTTGGGCCAGGACTGCCATCGTTGTCCCTTTCTTGCCTAAGCCCGTCGGGTTCGGAACCCTTTCTCTTCGCGAGCATATTTCCGGTATAGGAAGACTCGACAGTAGTGTTGGTTTAGGTCTTCTTGCTTTTTCCGCGCGGCCACGATTGGGTCTGGGTGTCTGCCTATAAGGATTACAGGTAACTAGAAGCTCGTCTCGAGCTAACAGAGCTTATAGTTTCTCTATCCAAGGAGCGTCTCACTTTTTATTTGCAGATCGCGCTGCCCTCTAGCACTGTTCTGCCCTTTCATTGTGTCATTGTACTCATTTTGACATATATTTGTTTTATCCACCTTTACGTGCCTTTTACATTGGCCGCCCCTCCAATGTTCTGACTGGAATAACAGGCGTCACTGTATGTCGACAGTGTCTCTGTATGTGGTGATGCTGGTGGTGTCGGAGATATTGTCTGTCTCTTATGCAGTCAAATATCTTTCCATCTGCTTCCATCACATTCTCGGACACGATCCCCTAATGATTTGGCCAGAATCAGCTCGAGATGCTGTTTTCTGTTACCAGGGTGCACCGCGAGGAGGTACATTTGGGATCTTGGTTATCTGCTAACCCTGGGTCCGCCTAGAGCAATGCGTTCCCTTCGCACCACAAAAGAAGGTTCAGATTCATCGGTTTAGGTTTATAGGTCCGCAAACTGTCTCTGGCAACATCCTCTCTGAGAATCATTGGTCTAGGTTGTCAACTTTTTCTTGTAAAGTAAACACTTAACTATTATTATTTCATTCTAAGAATTTTCAATTTTGACATCATCAAAATATTTTAATTTACGATCTTGTAGGATTACGCGTTGAATAACTGTCCTATTATAAAAGAAATTTGATGGGGGTTTGAGAAGAAACTTTAAAAAAAAAAATATATTTAATTCTAACAAATATGTTTATGGATTGTAGTGTGAGAGGGAAGGGGCCTTCAATTGACATCATTCTGCAACATCGTTTACTAAGGATGCTAATATGTTTGTCAGTCGATGTTATGAGAGATGTACAATTTAGTGTCGATTTGAATGGATTATATTTATATTTGTTGTCTGGAACATGCTAAAGTATACGGTAATATGATGGAAGACAGGTTTGCATTAAATGTGTCTATAGGCGGAAAGTTACAATGGAAAAAAGTATCGCAATGAACAGCATCCAGTTGTAGGCAAAGACGACGGATCGGCAGCCACGGGCAGAGGCGTCAGAATAAATCAAATGAACACCACAAACTAAACAAATTCAGTTTATATACAGTTGTGGGACAAAATTGCATGGGCTGGTTTGGGGGGGGGGGGGGTGGGGTGGGCATAATTCTTAATATCAGCTCTGTTCTTGAAGCTAATTTATGAGTGTTAATGTTGAAAGCCGCTGGAGGCGGACACAATTACACAGAGATTTAGAGAGAACGGTATTAAATGTAGTACTAATACAAATTTGTCAATACAAGAGATAACGTGTACAGCAATAATTCAGTAAACAACAGGACCTATCAGCATGCATAACATTTTACATATATAGTCCGTATATAAATTCGTAATTTCACATTAAATGGAATATCTCAGAAACCGTCTGTTTGATTGCAAAGATCTTTGACATGCAATATTAAATTTTATACGACACAAATACGTTTAACATTTAGTCCATACTTGCTCAGTATTCTGCATGTCGGCGAAATTTTTTTTGAATTTTTGATCCACTGCAAATAAGTGGGGTTAAATTACAGATTTAACAGTAAACATATGATTGGCAAGTAAAATTGCATTCAAAGGCGTATAGTCAAAAAATACTAGATAGGTCAAATTGCTGTATGTGTTGTCATTCGTATGTGCTATATCATCAACAGCATAGCCCTGCCTGTAGATAGTGGAAATGCCATGATTGGTGACGTTCCCAATTTGTATCATGTATTCAAATGGTCAATATATTTGTACTTTCCGTCACAGCTAATGAAAAGTTCAAACAGTACCAACGGAACGTCACCAATACAAATGCGTTCCGACTATTTATACATTACTTTACTTTGGTTAAACTCGAATCAATATCATAGAACATCGTATTATGCAATGCAGAGGGGATGCATGTGTGTATAAGTTATAGAGGAAACGTGTTAAACTACTAACATTATTAGAAACCCCAAAACTAATCTTTTTTGTGTCAATTTGAATCAAAATGTTATTTCAGCAATCTCTGTGATCAAACAGACAGTTTCTGAAATATTCTCTTGAATGTGTGATTACGAATTTATTAAATGACTATAGTAGCGTATACTAAACACATACATGTCTATCAGGCACAATTACGTCTGTTGACAATCATATATCAGTTAGTACTTACAATATTCACAAAGCAGACACATAAGTCTATCAATGCAGACCCGAATTCGAGTGCTGAGATGTTATATCGAACCGATTGTTTTTATGGATATGAAGCATGGGCTATAAACAAGAAAATTCAAAGTGAATTGGAGGCTACAGAAATGTGGTTTCTGAGAAGAATGATGAAAATACCATGGACAGCCAAGAAAACTAATGCAGAGGTTCTCATTGATGCTGGCGTAAAAAGATCAATCATATCAAACATTAGAGGCAGACAGTCAAGGTTTCTAGGGCATGTGCTGAGAAGAACACAGCTTGAACACTTAATAACCACTGGAAAGATCAAAGGGAGAAGAGATAGAGGTCGACAAAGAGAAAAGTCACTAGATGGGCTTGTATCGTGGCACGGTAGAAGCTCACCAACCGAGCTTATTGACAACACAAGAGACAGAGAGTCGTGGAGAAACATGACCGCCTACGCCAGTCGGCATGGCACTTGATTGAGACACATAAATTAATTTTCCTGTTTCGATAATTACATAATAGACTGTTGTTATTTATAATCGTATCTTGCATAAAGACTACAGATTATGTGTAAAAAAAATCCAGTTATTCAGAAACAATGTACAGTCAAATAATAAATCGTCACGAAGCTTAAAAGTGACATTTGACAAAGTCGAGGAATTGTTAGAAATACAAACCCACCCACATTGGATTATTTCTCATCCATCATTCTCCAATTATAGATACTTTGTAACAAATGAATATCTGGCGTCAGTTGTCGTGCAGGTTATGCTGTGGCACGACAATCGCACAATGATAAATCGACAACATAAAAACAGCTGATTCTGTTTGGGAGCAGATAGCGGAAACATTATTCTCCCTTTAAAAAAAAATTGTATAAAAATACGTACAGCGGATGATGTTTCTGTAAAAAGAAAACTGGATAAAAATATGGATGCTTATTCTGTGGAAAGTGCGATGATATATCAACCAATTTTCCTGTTTTCTGAAGTAAAATAAACCAATAATGGTCACGTACGTTTTTTCAACCATGAATGTTAGCCCAATTTGGTTACATCAGAGATTTACAACTTTCAATTTCAAATAATAACTGAGGTCGCAGTTCTGGTACTTTTCATATTCCTTTGTATTTGTATCTGCTATAGTCTCTGTGACTGCGAGGTAAACAGTGAAAATAAGATGACAAAGAGGACGGCTCATAAATTACGCCAAAAATTAGTGGGAGATCTGAAAAAGTGTGACAGTTGTTAGCAAGGGCAAGGGAAAGGGGGGGGGGGTTGGTTGGCAACAGTTGTCAACAGCAATGTTTTTAATACGCTAATTAATGCAGCTAAAGTCGAAAAACTACACTATGATATGTATGTACTACTTTCGTCCACGTGAATGGAATACCCGCAAATATTATTCACGAGAGAGGACATACCATCATTCAGGCGAGATGATACAACATCATTCACGCGAGATGATACATCATTCACGCGAGATGATACATCATCATTCCCGCGAGAGGATACAACATTATTCACGCGATAGTATACTATTTAAGGGCACCCTAGTCCACATGATACTTTTTCACTAACCTGTTTCCTGTCCAACTGTCCTTCTTTCTTTTATTTTCGCGTTATACTTCTTTATTATGTGCAGCGTGAGTTGTAGACGATTTCTCGGGAGGCGGCCTATTTGGGTGCTTTATATATGTTTCTTTTCGTGGCTTCTTTTATTTCTGTGATCCATATATTGCATGGTATTTTCCGAGCTGTGTATTCATCGTGTTTGTATAACAATGCTTTTTTGGGGGCACTATCTGTTGGTAGTCCATTTTCCGTTCGTTATGATTCGTCTATGTTCCACTGGTTTATATACATTAATTTAATTTCAAGAGCTGATGGAACAAGTCTATGGTCAAATATATTGAGAAACGGAGAAGTAAATGGCTTGGGCACTTTAAGAGAACCTACCCATACTGGCCAGCAGCAAGAGCATACAATATGAAAAGTGAAACAGCAAAGAGGCAGAAGAGACCAAGAAGAAAACAAAGTGGATTAAATGAGGTACCTCTCGAAGACATTATAATCTTACAGCAGATAGGGCAAACAAACGTGTCATAGCCTAAGTAACCGATCATCATTCAGTCCTGCAACGCCTAACAAGAAAAGCAGAGCAAATATATTTTATATACGTTGTTTGGTCTTAAAATTGTGCACTTTAGTGTGAAGTAATCAAGACATTTACGTGAAAATTGGTGTGAAGTTTAGTCCTTCTCTATGTATTTATCCGTCAAGGTGGTACACGTTCACATTTTGTCTGGACCTTCCTAATGACATGACTGTAGAACACTTCCTCCTGGGTACGAAACCACGTCTCTACTTCAGTGACGAAGTCTTGGGTGCCTGAAAAAAAGCCAACAAAGAGGATTGTCAACACGAAGAAGTAATTTGGTGCTAAGTCAGGTAAGTGAGGTAAGTCACGTGAGTAAGTCAGGTGAGTTAGGTGGATGGGGCGTGATTTCATACCCGCACTGCTGGACAAAGACAATGGAGTCATGAGCTGCATGAGCCATTATTGGTATGAGAAGACAGGGAAGCCACCTAGCGGACACTTTGCCATGTGAAATTAATCATGCAAATCTTCAACGTGGTCCTATGACGTACTGCCAGCCCAGACATGATTTTATCAACGGTTGTTCGCCTACCTGAGAGGACTAGGGCATCCACTCTTGAATGCTGATTGCATCATCCGCAATGGATGTCCTACCTTTTCCTTTGGCTAATCTTGAACTCTCATGTGCCCCTTTTGCGAATGATTTTTCCAACACTTAGTCATAGTAAGGCAGACATCCTTATAAACGGCAAATATCTTTGCGCGAATTTGTTTTGTAATTTACCTTATAAATGCAGGAATTTGATTACGCAACTAGACTACCTTTTATCCATGACACGGCTTGATGCACAACTGAACTAGCTTCCCGCCAAATTCTCTTTCACTTGCCACAATGCGCGAGCCATGGACGTGTGGGAATTGTCAACCAATAATGTGTCTATAAAATGACACGATACACAACAATCCCGCCTATCTTTATGATTTCTTAATAAGTAGCATAACGTTTCGACAACCCCACGCATAGCTAGATTTGTCATTCATATTCTTCCTGGTTCTATGTTTTTATTCCGATTTACTCTTAAGCACTGCCGTTTTTACTCGTATGTTGTTCTTACTAAAGGAAATATGGTCGAAACGTCTATTTTTTAAATTTTTCATGTATGCTTTTGATAGTTCATAAAACATCATTACCCCTCTTTTTTGACAATAGCATTGTGTTTTAAAACAATCCCACGTTTTATCGATTACTTGTTTCACTGGGTGAAACATTTAGTTATACATTTTGATGTCCTTCAATATACACTGTACCAGTACAAAATGATCCATACACAAATAACAATAAACGAATTTCAACTTAAACACAAAACCGTCTGTAGTGCTTCATCCTTTATTAGTCAGCAATATTTTGTTGCTCTCCTTTCAAACTGAAAATTAATCGATTAAAATTCTGTATTCTTCTCTGAAAGGATTATTTTTCTTTAGTGTTTATCTATCTTACGCCTTTCTCTTATCACATTCAGAATTCTTTGATAAAACGGTGTTGTAAATCGACCTGGAAAGCAATATTCAGGAACGCGTATCTGTTTTATTGTTATCAATAAAACTAATTCATTCTGACTGCATTTTGTTGTTGTCATTATCGTGTTTTTTTTAAATAGAAATGTAGGCACTTGCGTTTATCTGCTAATATCAACAGAGATAATCGTAAAGATTAGGGACTTGATAGATACCACTCTGAGATAGTGTTAGACGGTATGAACGATTGACAATACATATAAATCGTCACATTTAGCGCTGCACACACAACGGGCAGGTAATTTAATTCAACACAACACAGACAAGAAACAATTAATAGCAATTCGTATGCATGTATAGATAATAAGGTAACGTAAAAACCTGAATCGTGTAGGGGGAAATGTTTACGGTACAAGAAATAGTTCCTTGAAAAGAACATTCTGAATTCTTGTAACTTGTGACGGGAAACTCTAATGACAAATTCATTGTATAGTTGGTTTTATGTTATGAATCGCCAGTCTGACGAGATCTGAAAGAGCAGTAAAAAATGCAACACTGTGATGTAAAATACATGGCGTAAGAGGCGACTAAGGAGATATGGCGTGTGGTTTGTAGTTTCATCACATAAGACAACATGACAGAAAAATCATTTTGAAGTTGGATGTGTCTGGTTTAAATGAGCTGATATTGTAGTCAAGATATACATCGCAAGACAGCGAAGTCAGTTCTCTAGACCACATTTCATTAACCAACGCTGGAGTTTGAAAATGAGTGCAGAACAGGAAGAGACTAAGGTTAATAAAGTCTCGCTAGTAAGATTACCTCTTTAAATTCAGAATATTTCACTGACCTACTCGATATAAATCGTTATAAATCGATATACAAATATAGAATATATCGGCTTATCGGCACCGATGGGTGGTATCAATGTGACAGCTTCAGTAGTGCATAGGATGATGATGAGTTAATAGGGAAAGTTCTGCAGGAAGTGTTCAGAGATCTGTTGATCTGATGTACAAGTGTGCAGTGGTCAGGAATGCAGTCGCAACTGATGCATGCGTTTGTTCAGTCTGTTCTGTCCTGTCCTCAAGTGAACTATGGTGACCTGCCAGTGCCGATTTAGGTAGAGAAAGGCTTCTACCTCATAGCACCAAATTACTTCTTCGTGTTGACAATCCTCTTTGTTGGCTTTTTTTTCAGGCATCCAAGACTTCGTCACTGAAGTAGAGACGTGGTTTCGTACCCAGGAGGAAGTGTTCTACAGTCATGGCATTAGGAAGGTGCAGAAAAAATGTGAACGTGTAACACCTTGACGGGTAAATACATAGAGACCTCATGGTTTGATTTCAAGAGAAACATGTCCTGTTTTTCTTTTCACTTTTGATATTTTGTATGGCTTTCTTCTTTTCTGAATATTATACTTCATTGCCTTCCTGTATAGACTCTCTTCTCTTTATGACCAGCTAGTCATCTCGTTCATTTCCCTGAACACCACATTGTAATGGCACCCACTAAAGTAGGGCCTATAATTATCTACGTTTTGCTTGCTGTGATATTTAGTTTGATTCGCAGGGGAAGCAGTTTTACACCCTTAAGCGCCTAAATAATATATATTGACAGGGTACTTAGTTTGCCCATTTTAATTTCAAATGTTTCTTCTTTTTTTTTAAGGGCACTGTAAATGGTATTGTTTATTTGGTTATTTAATTTCATATATTTTATTGTTTAAACTTACTTAAAGAAAGCTTCTGACATTTATTTCATATATTTTCTTGTTTAAATTTAGATGAAGCAAGTTTGCGACATTCACTTTCATATATTTTCTAGTTTACATTTAGTTGAAGAGAGTTTGCGACATTCACTTTCATATATTTTCTTGTTTAAAATTTAGATGAAGCGAGTTTATGACATTCACTTTTGACAATTGTAATTGAATATTCAGCATTGTCAAGTAATATCGAAAATTATTGTCGGAATTATATGCTGCGAGTGCTACTTTCACTGTTACACACGAGTCATTCATGTTGTGTGTTCACTGTTACACACGGGTAATTCATGTTGTGTGTTCACTGTTACAAACGGGTCATTTATGTTGTGTGTTCACTGTTACAAACGGGTCATTTATGTTGTGTGCTCACTGTTACAAACGGGTCATTCTTGTTGTGTGCGCACTGTTACACATGGGTTATTCATGTTGTATGTTCACTCATTAATTCTCGCTTTTGTTCAGAAGAAGTTCAATTGTTCCCAACTGAAATGTATGTCTAAATTCTGAAAAAAAGAAACTTGTGTCGTATGTTTGCACTATTCTAGCTAACATTTTTGTTATTGTGGAGGTCAAGTTAAATTAAATTTTTTGATATAAAAAAGAAGAAGTGGTCACTGAATTCTTGACACATCATTGGCAAGAGGGAAGGACGTGGTTTACAATTGTGGACATAATGTATGAACGTATAGTATGATCGGTGCCATAAATAAAAGCCACTTTTCCCCAACATACTTCGTGTGAACTTAGTTGTTCGAAAGGTCAATAACACACTTTAATTGTAAACTACTGCTTCCATGTCCTGAAGAAAATTAAAGACAAAAGAATGACTTGGCAAATCCCAACAGAAAAATTACGATAAACGAGAGACTTGACGACGCACAAAATAAGACTAACGAGGAAAGCTTTCTTCATTCTTCACGTACGCGAGTATTTGAGATCTTCTGTTGGAGTTACAATTGAGAAACTGTAACCCTGCTCTTGTATCTCACAATTACTTAAGTAATGTAACTTCACATGTAAATAACAGTAATGACACATTCAGATTGATTGCCTGGATTCTTGTCTTCTGGAACACCAAGATCTGACTCCAACAAAAGGATGAGTTTTGTTTTAAATGACCAAGTCACGTGTCTCTGACACGCTCCACTTTGTAGACAGACTAGTAGCCACCGCCAGTGTTATTTCTGGAACCATTAACTGGTCAAAAACATCTTTCAGTAAAGCAGTTGGGATTAGTTTCAGAACTTGGGCTTTCTGAATTTCCCTCGGGATGCTACAGATAAATCTAAGTACTTGTCTAATTCTCTCCCCTCACCTCACCACAGCTTCATAACTTCATGGTGGATGCTAAGTCCAGTTTCTTTAGTTTTATCTTCAAATAATTTATTAGTCAAGGAAAGGAGGAATATGAATGAGTGAAAGCAAAAATATAGCTCATATAGTAAGATAATGTGCTTTTAATAACGGGCGCTAGTATATTCAGGTTACATCAGAGATTTCTATCATCTAAGATAATAAAGAAAAACGGACAGGTATGCTGACATCCAGATTTGTTAAATTTCTTCCCCCCCCCCCCTTCTGACAGTAATTGTCAAACTTGTTGAAACTTCTCCAAATTGTTGAAGTTATCTATATACATCACCAAGCACGTGATGCACATCTGGTGTCTAAGACAATCTGGGATTATTTCTGAAATTTCCTTGGTAACTGTGCCAAGAGCAGCTTGTTGCAGGCTTTCATGTAATTGGACGTTGGCATACAAAATGTCACAAAGACACCCCCCGTCAGTAGTTTGATTATAAAATTATTCTCCATACACTGCATACTTCTGATTGTTGCACTTTCTTGAATATGGTTGGATATGGGAGATGGTTCTGTATTATTCCCTCCCCTAAATCACGTATAGGCAATAATAACCTTATCGCTTGTAAATCATGAGGATAGAAAGAGACAAATGTGGTTGATTCCCTTCAGGCGACCCATGTGTCTCACTGCCTTGTATGTGCCGTGTTATCGATATGAAACCCTTCCTACATTACTGTAAATTTCCTTGCTAGTGGCGTAAACGTTCAAAAATCTTGCATTGTCTTATTTTTAAAGTAGATTTCTTTAGAGTCCTCTGGGAATTATTACTTGATGTTACTTAGTTAATATCTTCGAATGCTACTATCAGCAAGCGGCGTACCGCTTCGTTTTGAGAGATGGAGTACATATGGGATAACTCGATACAGTTAAGTGAGCTCTCTAGGCTTTAGGGGATTTTAGTGGCTGTTGTTGCTCATGTGTTGCAGTAGCTAGTAAGGGGAGTAAATAATAGTGACACTAAATATTTACTATGCACGTCGTAAGAAGCGATTAAGGAGGATTATGTGGATAAATTTACCCAGAATCCATGCTGAAATTGGATGTTTCATACCGCAAAATGAAGATATCGCACCGAAACTGTTAACTATGATACAAGGCATTCCTTTCTCCTGTCTACATCTTGCAAATCTGCTGAAATTATTTGAGAATAAACACAGAAGAATAATAGCATGTAGTAGTTGTTGCTGTTGATGTTTGTTTGCAGTAATATTCATGATTGATGAGCAATTTAGATATTGGTTAAAGTCAACAGTAAGGAAATTATATTCATCTAGATTCGTTCGGATCCCATCAGGACCCGTTGTCACGTCGGGATGAAATTCATTGGGTTGCATACCCTGATTTGCCTCACATTGCCAATGTGCTTGCCAACCCGGCTCACAGTATGGGAACAAAAACGAGTATGATAGCATACATGCCATGACCAATTCATCGAATGTTGCCAATAACCAGTATTTTATGAAGGAATAAATGTCATGTGGAGGTTAAAGGGTATTCTCTATCTTCGTTAACGAAAACCATTGTAACCTCGTTAGATCTTGATTCATTAATCGACGTTGATCAGATTGACGATCGCGCTTTAGGACCTTGTTTACTATTGAAATTTCTTGTCAAATTTGAGCGGCATTCTGAATTTATCTTGTTTCGATATCACGCATTAACTGATACAACTGTGCTTGTCTATTGTGTTGACTAAAAAAATCGATAAATGTATATAAAAAATTTCTTTCTCAAGTAACATTTGCCGTGTGTGTGTATCGACCTCTGTTACTTGAGTGCTGTCCAAAACATACAGCTGAGTGAACTGTGGAACTATGTTGTATGCAGGTGTATATGAGAAGTTCGATGATAAGTATGTCCATGACCTTTTAAAACATATGGACCTCGGACTTGACAATCCGTAATTTTTGCTCCCATTGACGCGAAAGACAAAGTGCTATTATAGAGCGAATATTCTCGCAAAAATGTGTGCATATATGTATGTGTATTATCAGAGAGAATCAAGCGCAGGAACTCTGGATACTTCAGCTTATTACCATGGATGTCTTGTGGCTTTGGAACATGATCTTTCCCTTTTGGTAACAGCTTGTAAACTTGCGTTCGTGAGGACGTTCGTCCACAAAATGTTGGATGTGTTTTATAACAATTATATTATAGAAAGAAATTTTGTCTTAGAAAAATCTTGAATATTCGAAAGAAATAGAGTCTAAGAAGAAAGAAGGAGATACACAGTAAAATGTGTCTTAAAATTGTATCAAATGTCTTAGATGATTTAATTTCGGAAAGTGAGGAAAGTGAGGAAAGAGAGGCAAGTGAGGAAAGCGAGGAAAGAGAGGAAAGTGAGGAAAGAGAAGAAAGTGAAGAGAGTGAGGAAAGTGAGGAAAGAGAGGAAAGTGAGGAAAGAGAGGCAAGTGAGGAAAGAAAGTGAGGAAAGAGAGGCAAGTGAGGAAAGAGAGGAAAGTGAGAATGAGAGGAAAGAGATGAAAGAGGAAAGAGAGGAAGTGAAGAAAGAGAGGAAAGTGTTTAAAGAGAGGAAAGTTAGCAAAGAGAGGAAAGAGAGGAAAGAGGAAAGAGAGGAAAGAGAGGAAAGTGAGGCGATGAAAGAGGAAAGAGAGGAGAGTTAGGAAAGTGAGGAAGGAGAGGAAAGTGAGGAAGGAGAGGAAAGTGAATAAAGAGACGAAAGTGAGGAAAGAGAGGAAAGTGAGAAAAGAGAGGAAAATGAGGAAAGAGGAAATAGAGGAAAGTGAGGAAAGAGAGGAAAGTGAGGAAAGAGAGGAAAAATTAGAAAAGTGAGTAAAGTTAGGGGAAATTATTTGTAGTTCAGTCAAAGAGAGTAGTATCATATGGACACAATTTGTTGTGTTAGTGAATTACCGGACTAAACTCTGTACTTGACGAGTAATTGTTTTTTACATCTGTTTTACATCTTCCATGATTTGTGATTATGTGTCTGGAATATTGGTAATGTTATACGTGCAGTATCTTTCCATGTAATCTTATTATTAGCATGTTCTTCTGCGATTTTACTGATTATCATGGATTTTGTTTTTTGAATGTTTATATCTAGTACATATTTTTTATTTGATTTATTGACTTGATCTATTAGGCTTTATAGTCCTTGTTCATTTTCTGCTAAAAAGAACTGTCATCTGCATATCTCTGGTTGTTTATTATTTTCCCATTGACCTTGAGTTATACTATTCTTTCTATATGTTTAAAAATATTCTTGGCGAATATATTATATAGGTTGTGTGATAAATACATCCTTGTCGCATCCCCAATGGACATCAGCCGAATGTTAAAACAATACTATTTCTCAAACATTTGCTCTACGTTCTTCTTGAATGGTCTGAGACTGCACATGTAAACAATACACAAGTTACTCTTGACGTTCTGATATTTTACATAAAAAGATCAGTATATCATAGTATAAACTTTATTATTTTGACATTTTATTTATTACCTTTAGCAAGCTTCGGTTAAGTGCTGTCCAAACTTTAAGATGGATGCTCAATGCATCTTGATGATGGATTTAAACTTAATGGATCTGTGATGTGCCCTGTCTCTTGCCATAGCGGTGCATTTTTCTCATCTGAACTGTATTCTACTTCTAACGTTCCATTTCAAGTAACACCGTTATATTTCTCTGGCCATGTCAGATTGAGACCATTTGATAGAATTGTGTACGCGGCAGTAGATTTAGATAACATCATAAGTGATGACAACTGGAAGAGAATGGTAATGGATCCTATATTTCGACATATCTATCTATCTATCTATCTATCTATCTATCTATCTATCTATCTATCTATCTATCTATCTATCTATCTATCTATCTATCTATCTATCTATCTATCTATCTATCTATCTATCTATCTATCTATCTATCTATCTATCTATCTATCTATCTATCTATCTATCTAACTATCTATCTATCTATCTATCTATCTATCTATCTATCTATCTATCTATCTATCTATCTATCTATCTATCTATCTATCTATCTGTCTGTCTGTCTGTCTGTCTGTCTGTCTGTCTGTCTGTCTGTCTGTCTGTCTGTCTGTCTGTCTGTCTGTCTCTCTGTCTGTCTGTCGGTCTGTCCATCTATCTTAGTGGTTTTATCAGTATTCACCTATAGATGAAATTTATAGGCAATTGAGTTTTTGTTATTTTTGTTAATAATTTGTAACATACATGATAATACACAAAAGTCGACGTTTCGAACAAAACTTCCTTTACCAAGAACACTACAGTTATTACCTATTATTGATTTTCTGCCTTCTATATATCGACTTCTTCGTGACGGTTAATTTTCCATTTTCCTTTCTGTCTATAAATTCCGATAATATTTTTTTTTAAATCCGAAAGGTTTCAGCAGCCACATGCACCAATAATCCTTGGTGAATGTCATTCCCGTACACGAGGATCTTCATTTGTTGTCACCGTACGTGAATTCGTGTGTCGAATTACATTTGTACTTACTCTGTGTAGAGATTTAGTCTATGCATGTCAACTTACATGTATATGGATTATTGTGTTAGAAACTCGTAGGCCAAATACGTTTCAGAAAAGGATATAATGAGACACATAACCCGTCGGGTTCGTGGAAGATACAGCGAGGTCAGAAACAAGAGATCAGAACAAAAAGCTGCCCAAACGTCTCTAGCCTCAGCGATTCGGGGGAGTATAGAAATATCACTCCCCAGTCCAAAACTTGATGTTATCAATACAAGATCTTCTCTGTCTTCTTCATTTCCTTGACTGCCCATGCAAAATAGTATTAGAAAGTGAGTCGTACTTAGTTCCGTATTCAAACCAAATGAGCTTACGCCGTTTCTTCACTGCAAAAAAGTGATTCTCCTGTATTGTCAATATCAAGAAAGTGATACAAATAACATACTAGTCGTCATCATGAGGTGGAATATAGGGAACAGGATGTAGCAGTCATCACAGACTTTCATAACATCTGTCTATCTTGAGTCCATCTTCTTGCTTCCGTTATTGTCATTTTCAGGTGGTCTGTGGTGTCTTAATCCATCTTCTTCTTATTCTGCCTCTTGTTCGTCTCCCTGGCATCATTTCCCTCCATTATAGTTTTCTCTAGGCCATCACAGCGTTTTATATGATCAAAATATTGTACTACTTCTAGTATTTTCTAATTATCAATACACAAATTTAACCAATGGTTGTCATATTGGGCTTAAAAATATCTCTAGTTCTTCCACTTTTAATTAGAGTTGTTCATTGGAGGATTGAAATTTCATGAACTTTTATTAGGAAATATGGTTAGCAGATTCGAAATATTTTAGACCGTGGAATAAGACCGTTCGATCCATACTTTCTCTGCCTGTTCGGATGAAGAATTCATTTCTAATCCATGCGATTGTAATTATTTTTACTGATCTCATCTTCCAAATTCACTGCAACGTTAAGTACTCTTGTTTCTTTTTTCTTTCTTTTTTTTTACGTTAATATTCTGAATGTTTCTACTTCATCAAAATCCTGCTCACGATTACCAAAATTAACCGATTCTAGCTTGTTGATGACGTTTCAGTTTCTTGCTTATTTGACGTTTAACGCAGTTTCCTGCTTGTTGGTGACGTTTCAAACATTTTATCCAGGATACAAATATTTAAAATGTCAATGAGGCAAAAATATGCAATAGAAACATATTAATCCGAATTGAATGAACTCTTGTTTGTCTTTTATTTCTTTCCATTTTCATCTTCTTTCTTGTAATGTATTTGTGGGATTCATTTGGTGCAAGCATGCTAGGATACCTTGATGTATGACCATACAGTCTTAGATACTTGACTGATGCAAGCATACATTTTGGGATATCATAACTTGTAATCATACATTTTGGGATATTATAATTTGGAAGTTTACATTTTGAGATATCATAATTTGTAATAATACATTTTGAGATACCTTGAATTTTTTTTTTGTATATGTAATCGAGTATGTAACACTTCTAAATACTTGAATATATATTTATATTGCTAGAAAAGGTCAAAGTTCAACTGACAACAGTACTGTTGTTTATTTTACAGCTGTAGAAGAAATAACAGCTATATATTATAGGGCTGTGTTATATAGGAAAATGGTTAGTTGATTGGGTTGGTGGGTGGTTGGTAGGTATATGGGTTTTTTAGTGGGTGGATGGCTTAGTTGGTTGTGGGTGGGTTGGTGGGTGGATGGGTTGATTGTTGCAGAGTGGGTTGCTTATCGGATGGGTTGGTTGTTTGATGGATGTGTTGCTTAGTGAATGAGATGGTCGGTTGTAGTTGGGAAGGTTGGTGGATGAGATGTTGGTTGTAGTTGGGAAGGTTGGTGGATGAGATGGTTGGTTGTAGTTGGGAAGGTTGGTGGATGAGATGGTTGGTTGTAGTTGGGAAGGTTGGTGGATGAGATGTTGGTTGTAGTTGGGAAGGTTGGTGGATGAGATGTTGGTTGTAGTTGGGAAGGTTGGTGGATGAGATGTTGGTTGTAGTTGGGAAGGCTGGTGGATGAGATGGTTGGTTGTAGTTGGGAAGGTTGGTGGATGAGATGTTGGTTGTTGTTGGGAAGGTTGGTGGATGAGATGGTTGGTTGTAGTTGGGAAGGTTGGTGGATGAGATGGTTGGTTGTAGTTGGGAAGGTTGGTGGATGAGATGTTGGTTGATTGTGGATGGTTTGATTTTTTTTGGTGGGTGGTTTAGTTGATTGGTGATAGGTTGATTGGTGGTTGAATTTGTTCATGGGTGAGGTTATTGATTGGTGGATAAACTGGTTGTTTGGTTGATGTTTTGGTTCTTGGATATGAAAGTATGTGTATTGATTGGTTGGTTGTTGGATAGTTTGGCCACAACTGAGTTGACGGAGGAGGATTGTTTGGTTGGCTGGTTGGTCGGTTTGTGGGCAAATTGCTTTGATGGTTGATTAATATTTAAGTGACTTGATTAATATTTATGTGCCTTGATTGGTAGATGTGTGTGTGTTTTGTGTGGTTGGTGGGTTGGTTCAATGATTTCTTTGATCGTTGAATTGTATGAGAGTGACACATCTTTGTGTGAGTCACGTCCTATCAACCAAGGTCGTAACTCTATTTAAGTAATATCATGACACATATCTGTTAAAGAACAGATAATGAGTAGGTCATGGTTCAGGAAATTCTGTCACCATTACCTCCAAGGAAATGTTTAATATATTCTTTATAAGTAGAACCGTTTACCTCTTATTGCGTATAACGTTCCCTTAAAATACGGACAATTTCGTTATATCAAATCAAAGCTAACAATTAAAAATAAATGTTTATGTTCAGTTAAAATTTAAATGCTCTTGAAAGACGAGACGGGTATCTTTTAACCTGAAACCAGAGTATCTTGTTGTTATATCAGGGCGTGTTGTTCTTATATCTAATGTGATCTTTTTTATCTTATACCCTGGAGATAGTTGTAATGGTTATTGATTACGAAATTATTAATTAATGGAATATATATTGAAATAAGGTGTCTCAGTAAAAGTTAATTTGATACCGTGTCTGATTTGCTTTGGTGCATATTTTGTTACAAAAAGGAGTTTGCGAGACACACAGTACACTCTGGTCATCCAAAGTATCATGGTCATCCACAGTATCCTGGTCATCCAAAGTATCCTGGAATATCTCAAGTTGTCTTGTTTTATCTTGCATCGGAAAAGCAGTTTGCTCAGGAAGAGTGTGGTCGACAAATGGCGCAATTCTTCCACACTGTAGGCCTAATCGACATTCAGCGTTAGTCAAAACTCAGCTAACCTCATTTAATACTATCATCATTCAATATCATTAAATACATACATCTTAATTTGCCACGACTTCCCTCTTTGCGGAAAATGCATGTCAACTCTTTCTACTTTGGTATATTCCTCTTACAACAGTGTGTCATTCAACAAATATTGCTTAACGCATGTGGTTGCGTCTGTGGGTCTCACCAATGGCCAACTAGACAAACCACTCATGCAACATAAAACCTTTGTAGATGACATGCCGCTATTTTGAGGTTATCTTCTTATAGAAGCTTCTTGGCACGTCATCTATAGAATTATGCTTTTATTTTGTTGTTGAAATGTGTTGAATGTTTACAATAATATATATATACGAGTTGTATGCACCCTCTGTGGTTGGGAGGGACCCAGAGATGTACTGTTTAGCACTGGGGAGGAGGAAACTGATAGCACTGTTTATTTCTATGGCTGAGACCCATCATAGAGGCACAGTGACTCAGGACGTGACAATCCTTTTGACTTGAACATTTGGTTACATGCCTGGTGCAATAGAGAAGTTCGGCATAACCAGCTGTCAAATGGTGGCGGGGAATGAGCACTGTGAACACTATCTTGGCTACAGTGGCTGGGAGTAGTGCATAGGTTGAAACCTACCTTCCTGGAGGTGTGATAGTTATTCTCTGGCTCTGTCTCAGGGTGGGACGAAAATCCACAGACTTCTCAGCAATATAATGCCATTTAATGGCATTAGGTCACAGGGTATGAGCCCATGGACCGCTGGATCAGCAACCAACCAACCAACAAATATTACTAAACATTCATGATAACATTCACTAATTAGGTGTTGGATATGTTGATTATGCTCATCGGACATTTCTTTACATGCTCAGATCACTGCTTCAGTAAATCTCTAAGAGTACAACGGCTGATGTTTCAAACTCTATTATTGTTGATTGATCGTTTTTGAAATCTTTGTTAGGTATTCTCTACGGGCAATGTCTAAACTCACTCCCAATTCGCTCATTCTCTATATTGACAAACGATCCCTTATCTTAAAATCACCTGCTCTTGCGGATTCACGAAGAGCAATGAGTGTGTTTGCTCATTTCATAGGCTGACCATCTGTTATAGAGCCGAGGTTGGCTAATTGGTCGACTCGTTCATTTCCCTGCATACCTGCGTGTCCTGAGAAACAATTAAGCGTGAATATTCGCAGTGTGTCCCGCATGTAAGCTCACTCTGATGACTTCACCCATCCACTACATACATTACCTGTTTTGACTTCTGAATCATATTCATTGAGTAATTTAGTATGCACGAATTGGAATAGGCTTGTGATTCCAGCCATTTAAATGACTGCCTTACGGCACATACTTCCACTGTTAGACTGCTTGTTGTTGCGGTAAAGACTCCACTGCCTTCTCATACTGTCTTCCTTTTGATCTGGCAGTAAAGATCCATGCGCAACGGTGGTGACGGATGACCGACCCGATCGTGTAAATCACAACATCTGTGTCAACTGCGTGCTCGCAAATGAATGCCTTGACCTCAGCATCCACTTTCACAGGATTATGTTCCCTGCACTCTCTATTGAGTGTACTGATGGTCTTGACCACCTCTTGAAAGAATATAGGAATAAGTATCCATTCCTCGCCAGGAGTTATGTCTTCTGTGACGCAAATCAGTGAAACGGTTTCCTCAGCCCGACCCATCCACGATACATTGACGTGTAGGCTAAAGTGGAAATACCCCTTCTAAAAGAAAACAATAACGTCAAAGGCATCACTTTAAAATGTGGATGCTAAATGAACCACCAGGGCTGTACTCTTTACAAAAGGTGGATTCTAGATGAACCATCAGGACTGTATACTTGACAAAAGGTGGATTCTAGATGCACCATCAGGACTGTATACTTGACAAAAGGTGGATTCTAGATGAACCATCAGGACTGTATACTTGACAAAAGGTGAATTCTAGATGAACCATCAGGACTGTATACTTGACAAAAGGTGGATTCTAGATGAACCATCACGACTGTATACTTGACAAAAGGTGGATTCTAGATGAACCATCAGGACTGTATACTTGACAAAAGGTGAATTCTAGATGAACCATCAGGACTGTATACTTGACAAAAGGTGAATTCTAGATGAACCATCAGGACTGTATACTTGACAAAAGGTGAATTCTAGATGAACCATCAGGACTGTATACTTGACAAAAGGTGAATTCTAGATGAACCATCAGGACTGTATACTTGACAAAAGACACCAGTTATTACATCCCATAAAGATACATTTATAACAGACTTCTCTTGTTAATGCATCTCATTATAATTTTATTTAAACCATAAAATGTGATCTTTAAAACAGTGTAAATTAATGTAAATGTATTAGCTCCCTTGTCTCATTTTCTAAACTGCGTATAGTACGATTGTCTCCCCCAATGTCTTCATGACAAGACCGGTACTACAACTCGTGTTTTATTGACTCATCAATTTGGATGGGCCCCGACTTTATCTCCACACTGCAACATCCTCCCAGACTTTATTTCTTCAATATTCATAAGAAAAACTTAATAACGAAACAATCAGTCTTGATGGCTGATTATCTGCAAAGGCACACATTATATTAACTGTGTCACTACATGGAGCAGAATAATTGCTCTTTACGTATTTACACACATAAATACACATACTATCGCTATATATATATATATATATATATATATATATATATATATATATATATAAACACGTACTATTGAAAATATGTTTTGCATTTGCTAGTTTTATTCTATGGCGGAGAATTGTGTCTATGGGTATGTTAACAAGTTAGTATGTGGTTGTGTCAGCACATTTGTGTGTGGATATCTTAACATGTTTGTGTGTGAGTATGTTAACACGTTTGTGTGTGGGTATGTTAACAAGTATGTGTGTGGTTGTGTTAGCACGTTTGCGCGTATGTATGTTTGTATGTGGGTATGTTAACATGTTCATGTGTCGGTATCTTAACACGTTCGTGTGTGGGTATGTTAACATGTTCGTGTGGGATATGTTAACATGTTCGTGTGGGATATGTTAGCATGTTTGTGTGTAGGTTTGTTATCACATGTGTGTGCGGGTATACTTGAATGTTTTCGTGAGGGTTTGTTAACACATGTAGGTGTTGGTATGCTAACAGGTTGTGTGTGGGTATGCTAGCAAGTTTGTGTGTGGGTATGTTAGCAAGTAGGTATGTGGGTATGTTAGCAAATGTGTGTTAGTACATTGGCAAGTTTATTTGTGAGTATGCTAGTAAGTTTTGTGTGGGTATGTTAACAAGTTTGTGTGTTGTTAAATTGGCAAGTTTATATGTGAGTATGCTAGCAAGTTTGTGTGTGGGTATGTTTGCAAGTTTGCGTGTGGGCATGTTAGCATATTGTGTGTGGGTATGTTCGCCATTTTCTTTGTGGATATGTTAGCACATTTGTGTGTGGGTATGTTATCATATTGTGTGTGGGCATGTTAGCACATTTGTTTGTGGGTATGTTAGCATATTGTGTGTGGGTATGTTCGCAAGTTTGTGAGTGGATATGTTAGCAAGTGTGTGTGTGGATATATTAGCAGGTATGTGTGTGGGTATGTTCACAAGTTTGTGTGAGGATATATTAGCAGGTGTGATTATGAACATTCGATTAGAAAGTAGTTCTATGATCAGTATAATATGAGAATGTTGAATCTTTGTATTTGAACAAACCATACATGCATATATATATATTCATCGTTACACGCATATATTTTCATCGTTACACGCATATATGTATAGATCACACAGCATATGCATATATGTAAAGAACAAATAGTACATACATAGACATACAAAGTACAAAGTACATACGCACGTGGATATGCAGCATACACAATATATATTTATATATATTTAACAAACAAAACATACATAGATATATAGAACTGGGTTGCGAACAGACAAGAGAGAATTATCCAAGAACTCATACTGGAAGCAACACAATATAATAATTTACACAGAAGAATCAGTAACACAAGAAACAAACAGGTGTGGTTGGGGTTTTGTGGCTAACAAAATGGCAAGAAATTAGCTGAGAAGTCAGCTGCGTACCCCACTACAACATCGAGTATGAGAATGGAAATAGAGGCGGTAACAGCAGCTCTCACTTGGCTGCGGACGCAATCACCAACAAACAGTGATTCTATCGGACTCTGAAAGTATGCTGCGCAAGATTGAAACGTTTATGATCAGAACTGAGTCAGCCACCTTTCTCAGTAACACGCAGAATATTAGATGGATCTACTGTCCAGGTCATGCTGGGTTCAGGGGAAACAAACGAGTCGATGTTTTGGCTGGTAAAGCCTTGATAGATGACACTGAGATAAACATGAAGATAAACATAGAAAAGACCGAAGCAATGAAGATAGGTACAACAGAAAGAAACTCCAATATATATATTGGAAACAACAGCCTTAAACAAGTCAGAATACGCATAGCTAGGAAGCAATATAACAACAGACAGCAAGAGCAGTAAAGAAATTCACAATACACAATAGATGCAGTAAAGCATACCAAGCCCTAGGGCAAATGACACCAATCTTCAGAAACAAAAAATGTAGATTTAAACACCAAAATAACACCGGACTACGATAGCACAAAACAAACGTAAACTTGTGACAGCTGAAATGAATTGCTTACACCGAATCCTAGGAATAGCGCTAAGAGACAGAGTGAGAAATGAGGACATTAGAGAACGAACCGCACCGCCCCAATCTTGGAATATATTAAGAGCCAACAGATCAAATGGTTTGCACACATCAACAGATTACCATCAGACAACATGCCACAGCAAGCTATGCTACACAGATACAGTTTAGGCAGACATAGAGGCTGACCACGAAAACGATGGACGACCAAAATAAAAGTGGCGACAAATTACACAATATACTCAGCACACTCGAAGGCAATCTCAAACACTTCTACCCCTGGCGCTGAAATGCAATAAATGGTTTAACGATTATATAGATGGATAGACATAAATAAATGTGTTACTATAAACGTAGGCATTAAATAGTTTAACGAATAAATAGATAGATGGATATAAATAAATGTGTTACTCAGAAATATGTCAGATATACATACAATAAAACACATAACCGGTCAGTGCTGTAAGGTTGCTATACTGGAGACATGAAAACAAAAAAAAGCTCTCAAATCATCTCTATCCTCAGCCATTTGGAGGACAGTAGAAAATCATGCCCAGACAATTCATTGATGTTATCATTTCAGGATGTTCTTTTTGATTTTCAGAATATACATCATCCTCATCAAGTGCCATCTCCGAAACGACGGTTGGCTGCAATATACTTCCATCATCTCACATTTCTCTTCCTGTGTGGGTGCACTCTGCTAAACTGATATTTGTCCATCCTGTAATGTTACTCTCCCACTTGTATTTACCTCTTTCTCGCTTATCTGTGACTTTACCCTCATGCAAGTTATACATACAGTTAGATAAATCGATAGACACGTCGATATGTTAGAATATATTGATTAAACAATAGATATGTGAGTGATGACGTAGATATTTATGAGGATAACCAATATCTGTATCTGTGAACAGTTGATCTCCGATGATAACTGAGACTCTGCTGTAACACAGTATAACATTAGTATTTAAGTATAACACAAGGATGAAGGGTAACGCTATGGTGAACGGCACCGAGATAAGAAGAGACATGATTTAATTGATTAGAGCAGTTATGGATACCCTACGAGAAGACGAGGAGGAAGTCGAACGTGACAATGTACGTATTCAGAGAATGGTAGAAATGGAAGTGACTAGAGGTGATAGGAGAAATTGTTCCCACTTCGGAAAGATCAGAAGAACGCGTAATCAGCAACTGACTGGAACACTGAGCTTATACACTTTTAGATGGCTGACGGAACGGCAAGCAGAGCATATATGGGAATGCCCCAAGTGCTGTGACGCTTTTTCATAATCAAGAATAATCAGCTTTACGCAATTGTGCGTTCATTGTAAATCTGATCGACCTTGTGTTTTATAGAAGCACTATCATCATTTGATTGTATTTATGAGTTGGAATGCATGTTTAGAGGCAAGATGATGGAGGTTGAAGCCGTTACAGCTGCCATATAATGGCTCTCTCAGACTTCATTCGCGAGAATGGTTATCGTGTCTGATAGCCTGTGCTTGGATTCAAAACGGCTAGCGACGGTATCAGTGAATGCATCTATAACTTCTTCCAACCTTCGGGACATTACGTAAGGTTGTTGTCCTAGACACGTGCCATTAGTGGTTATCGTATTATATGATTTCAGCAGAGGCACCTGCGGTCGGTGAGTTAAGAATGGATATAAGGATGTGTGTTGAAGTTACATACACACAGTGACGTCATATATTCTTCTTCTTCGTTCGTACTCCATCTCCTGCAGAATACCAGGATATCCAACTTCTGCAGAATACCAGGATATCCAACTTCTGCAGAATACTAGGATATCTATCTTCTGCAGAAAACCAGGATATCCATCTCCTGCAGAATACCAGGATATCCATCTCCTGCAGAATACCAGGATATCCATCTCCTGCAGAATACCAGGATATCCATCTCCTGCAAAATACCAGGATATCCATCTCCTGCAGAATACCAGGATATCCATCTCCTGCAGAATACCAGGATATCCAACTTCTGCAGAATACTAGGATATATTCCTTAGAACGGGAAAAGTTATGTCATAGTTTAGGTCTTAGTATTTTACATATTTCTGTCTTTCTGCATTACACATCCGATTTTAGCATTGGTTATTGATAACTTTGAATGCCTATAGCATCGAACAGCTAACTTTACCCCAGAACCTCCCTATTTATCCCCTATTTTTCTACATGCATAGAGAATAATAGTATCACTATTCTTTGTTTCCTATTCAGTCTCTGGCAGAACACGGATGGATATCATGTATGAAGGAGGATAACATTCCTGGTGATAACTTCTGTAACTAACAATCTACTTACTTTTTCAGAAATATTTCAGAGAAACATTTTAATTAAATAGTTACAAAAGATAACACTTGTGAAAACTTAAACAGGCGGTTTAATTCTGGATTTGATGAACACAATTTACGCAATGAAATTCTACAATAAAAACAAACCAATGCCCACATTACTAGGTGTTTTTTTTTTACTAGCGAAGTCTTGTTCATTTCAGAAGATACTTCGCAGCTTTTATCTAAATTCAACAGTAAAAATAGGATATTTGCAGGGATTGTTCACCAATCAAATGTAATTCTAGAAAATTTGATATTTCTAATGTTCATGTTTCAATAGTCGGATAATATTTCCTCTCAGAGCAGAACAGAGGTGAGGGACAAAAGTCAAGATAAGCGTTGCAGTTATAATCCATATATTATGATAAGTATACATTGGAAATAAAATATTAACAGGATTAAAAAAGGAGTTTTACTTTAATCAAAACACAGGATTGACGTTTCGACTAAAAGGGTTTCGCCGTTTTGAAATCAGGGTAGTACTAATATAAAACACAATATCACTTTAGGAATTGATGAAAGCGATGATGATGGACATTTCAGTCTCTGCAGATGGTCATGAAGAAGGTCAGTGCTATCTGCCAAGACACAATAGTCACTACATTTCACCCGTGACCGCTAGCCACATAGGTTGTATAGAGAAATTGTCTTGCTTATTTGCATGAACACCATCTCGACTCTGTTCATTAGCTGTAATGGACCAGCAATGTAATACGCTTGAACAAAGGAATAACTGCAAGAGATGCCAGAAGGTGGTTTAATACATCATTCTCTGCCTTAGGGTCTCTCCTCCAGATTTTCTGTAAAGGTTTACTACAGTGGCATAAAGCACTCCCTTGTTTATTCTTCAAGCAGCAATTGAAATATTAAAGACATAAAACAAATGTAAGAGAATGAAGCACGACATGCAGGCACACATTTTCCACAGGTTACAAGTTGTTATCAGCCTCCCCCCTTCCACTTTCCTTTGTCGCCTCCTACGACACACCTTATAAATCTAAAATGTTATACCTTGATAACTTTATCAATACCATCATACACACATTAATACGGAATCATGGCAACATGTTGCCATGGATCGTATCGAATGGAGACGAAAGATTAGAAATGGTATAAAGAAAAACAAGAAAGTATAAAGGTAGCACGTTTAGAAATGCAAGCAACAGTTCGTGATGGTATAAGTGATAATCAATAGAAGGTAGTACTGCTAGTAGAACATAATTGAAAATAATACTCACGCGGGAGACAGGTAATGAAGTTCTACTGGATGACGAGTGACACACTATCACTGACGGATGTCTACACAGTTAATATGGTATACACAACAGAACACATAATATAATCATACAAATGACAATACACAGGACATAATCGACGTTTCAGACCAAAATGCCTTTTTCAAGATACGCACATAACATACAAACATAAAAAATACCAAATGTAGAAATGAATACACCAGAACAAGCGTGCCCGAGTGAAATATGGTAGTGAGATACCGGAAGGATACGAACAGGAAGTACACAAATACGATAATATAGGTGGAACGAGAGGAACAAAACGGCGTAAATGGCGACACAAAATGAATAAAGACAAAGACCAAACCGACCGAGAACTAAGCAAAAGAGTGATCGGAATTGAGTCCAAATGGCTTGATTTTACCCAACTCTTTCTTGAACGTAACAAAGGCGAGGTCAGAGGCTGTATGACGGATGTCATGCGATAGAAGGCTGAAACAAATAATGGCGTAGTGCCTAATACTGTTAAAAAGTGTTGCAGCGCATTTATGATAGTGGAAGATATAGATGAAAATGAAGCTAAATTAATACTAAAACATAAAAGTACGTACGAGACGAGTGGTAGCAGAGGATATACAATGATAATCAATAGAAGGTAGTACTGCTAGTAGAACATAATTGAAAATAAAGTGATAGTATGTCAGTCGTCATCCAGTAGAACTTCATTACCTGTCTCCCACGTGAGTATTATTTTCAATGGTATAAGTGGAAGATTATTACTTGTAGGGAAAATTCTTTGTGGCATAGATTGGTCTTGTGAGTCACATCCATCGTCACCATGGTTCGTAGATTATATTTCTTATAGCACAACAATAACAATATCGTCTGGAAAGAAGGAAAGGTGAAAGGTGCCAACACTTCTGTAAAATTAATCATTAATGTAAGTTAACCAAAATTTTGCATCACAAATCTTATTATGATGTCATTTTATAAAATAATTAAATATAAATTTAATTTTATGTGCTAAAGATCAAATATTTTTGGAGAATTGTATCCAAAAAAATAAATAATGTATGACAGTATAGTATCATTTCACTTACATTTTAGATGCAGTTTGCCTAAATTGAATCCAAAATATGATTTAAATAGGTAAAAAAAAGAATACCTGAAAAAAATGTTTAGTGGATAACAAATCTAGTCATTGATTACATTTTGACATCTATCATTTAGTAGAAATTAGTATTAAATTTTGAACAGGTAAGACTCTGTGTTCTGCGAGTACAGTGAGGAGTGTTTTAACCAGCAACGCACTACAACTATAAGTATGACTATCCTTCGACTTCTCATGGGAGAAACTAGGTACATATAGGTTTGCAGGTGAGCAATTATAACAGCTCATAAGTAATGACCAAACACCTGCATGCATAGACAGGTGTATTACATGACTGATACAATACAGAAATAATTCACACTGTTCCACTGTTCCAACACGCTCTTTCATTTAGCAATAATTACGATTATGACAGCGACATTCCTCACAGCCCACACATGTAAGAGTAATTGTGTTTATAATAGAAATTATCCACCTCCCGCCAGCATCAATACCCTCCCCTCGTTAATAGAGGGAGTGAACTGAACAGAGAAGTTACAAATTATTACCGAGGGATAAAATGACAATTTTCCACATACATCTTTAGATATTGCTGATCAATAATTCAATAAAATATCTGAAATATAACGTATTGCATATTTGGCAAATGAAATAAAAGCATTACAAATGGTTGCTTCCTCGCTGCTGTGTCAGCGCTCGTATAATATCTGGTCTTCTGATGTATGTATTATAGCCTTTCTCGGTAAAGGCATGATGGTCGAAACATCTATTAGTTCATTCTGTTTTATTCTGTGCCCTTTCAAAAAACGGGAAAGTCAGATGATAATAATGTATCGAAACAGTCCCATTACACTTTACATTTGTCGTTTCAGATTGTATCAGCTACAGTGAATATGTTGAACTTAATATGGAGTTCTAAAACTGCATTGGCGGAGCACCGAAATACATCAATAGAAAAAAAAATGTACTTGGAAATAAAATCTCACGATCAGGAATAGAACCTGCGACATTTTGAACAGAAACCAGATGGATTTACCAATATGCCCGGGGGATCTCGCAAAATTTAAAAGACACATAACAAAATCAGAGTGTGTAATACAAATAAATTACAACATGTGTTCGTTTTACACCTAGCGCTCGATGAAGGCCATATGATCAAAACATCTACTTGTTGTTCTATTTTGTGTCTAATGAAGCCACATTATTTGTTTTGTCACATTTTTTAATATTGGTATTGGTATTCGTTTATTTTCAGTGTTAGTTATGATACAAGTGTTATGATATAAGTGTTATGATACAAGTGTTTTGATGTAAGTGTTATGATACAATTATTATTTTGCTAGTGTTATGATACAAGTGTTATGAAACAAGTGCGATGATAAAAGTGACATGATAAAAGTGATATGATACAAGTGTTATGATGCAAGTGTTATGATACAAAGTGTCACGATACAAGTTTTGTGATACACATTTTATGATACAAGTGTTATGATACAAGTGTTATGATACAAGTATTATGATACACGTGTTCGAACACCAGTGTTATGATACAAGTACTGCGATGCAAGTGTTATGATACAAGTGTTATGATACAAGTGTTATGATATAAGTGTTATGAAACAAGTGTTTTGATGTAAGTGTTATGATACAATTATTATTTTGCTAGTGTTATGATACAAGTATTATGATACACGTGTTCGAACACCAGTGTTATGATACAAGTGTTGCTATGCGAGTGTTATGATACAAGTGTTATGATACACGTTTTATGATACACGTGTTATGATTCACGAGTTATGATACACGTGTTCTGATACAGGTTCTATGATACCAGTGTTAGGATATACATGTTATGATACAATTGTTATCATAAACGTGTCATCATACAAGTGTTATGATACAAGTGTTATGATACCAATGTTATGGTACACGTATTATGACATATGTTTAATAATACCAATGCTATGATGCAAGTGTTATGATACCATTGTTATAATATAAGTGGTATGATACAATTGTTATGATACCAGTGTCATGATACAAGTGTTATGACACAAGTGTTATGACACAATTGTTATGATACACAAGTTATTATACAAGTTTTTTTGATACATGTGTCATGATACAAGTGTCATGATACAAGTGCTATGATACACGTGTTATGATACACGTGTTATGATACAAGTGTTATGCTACAAGTGTTATGATACTAGTGTTTTGATACTAGTGTTATGATACCAGTGTTATGATACATGTGTCATGATACAAGTGTTATGCTACAAGTGCTATGACACAATTGTTATGATACACAAGTTATTATACAAGTTTTTTTGATACATGTGTCATGATACAAGTGTCATGATACAAGTGCTATGATACACGTGTTATGATACACGTGTTATGATACAAGTGTTATGATACCAGTGTTATGATACCAGTGTTATGATACCAGTGTTATGATACCAGTGGATAGTTGATTATGAAAACAATTCTTGTGCTGGTTAGAGCTTAGATAAATAGATAGATTATGAAGAAATAAGGAATGCATTGCACGAGCTTTGATGTTGAATCAAGAGGAGAGATAATAAAACGAACATCTGTAGACAAGAGTTACAAAAAAAAAGTATGAGACAACGTCGATAATATGTACTTCACTAACTATGCAAAATTAAAATCCAACAAGGAAAGTTAGGAACAGAAGTATACAATTTTGCTAATAACTGGAGATACACATAATAACATACACAAATGCTCGTTTCGATCAAAATACCTTCATTCAGGTAACAAACACAACAGAAAACAATTAAGAACGAAACTATAGACGTTTATTAATTGGTAGCATATCCTATCCAGGACGTAGCTATCAACCCAGCATTTGTTGGCTGTGGTGATTTTCTAGGCAATATAAATACGTTCAGTAGGTTGCCATTGCTTTCTGAACGGTCCGGATGTACAATTGCCTGTGGTGAGGAACGAACTCGGTACCTTTGCCGTCACAGACGCGCTCTGTACCACTTCGCCACAGAGCGGACAGAGCCACAGAGACGTTTATATGTCGAGTTAACTGTACTGTGACCGGAAATGTTGTAGCTAGGTCAAAAATAAAACATCACTTACCAGGAATGTACAAAACATAGTTACATACAATAATGTTACACGTGACAAACAGATAAATGATGGAACAAAAGGCTAGGCGCTCATTGATCCGTAAGGGTTTAAGGGTGTGAAATTAGTATATGTAGCGGTTCTCAAGCGCTAGACGGGTAGAAGTCGTCAGAGAAGCATGACAATGGCCGTAACATAAACACATGATCGCCGCGCAATTAAAGTGGACATCCACAGAATAACACGTATAGTTTTTTTGTGCTATACAGATGTTGACAGAATGGGATTGCAAGCTTCCTATCAGGCTCAAGAATTGTAGTTGAGAACGTTTTTGACTACCCACAATGACGTGCTGCAGGCTCTTGAATCAAGAATCATGTGAGAAATCGAGATACGAGAGTACCAACAAGAGCAGAAAAAAAAAATAAACTAGATGGATGAGGATTGCTGACGCTTGGCACTAGGAGAGAAATCAAAGGTGAATAATTGTGCCCTGTGTAATTTTAACACAGACTTAAACATGGTTCTCATAGACTGTCACGATATTGACAGATAAAAGTGGGAGAAGAAGATGATAACAAATAAAAATACAGAATGATAATAATAAATGTCAAAAATACGATTTTTTTATTTGATACAAAATGTTGAGAAGATAAAGACATTGCTGGATTTGTCTGGTGATATTTCCAGTTACGACACTGAAACGGTTATGGGTTTAGTGACAATTATAATAATAAATGAATGGTTCAGCATCTTACACAGAATATACTCATATTAACTACAACGGGAATACAACAGGAGATTGGAAAGAAGAAGATGCAGAGGAAGGCAAGTAGAAGGTGGATTGAAGGTGTAACCAACGTTCTTAGACGTTGCAATGATACTACATATCACCAACGTGTCATTTCTCGCAAACTCATTCAAATTCAATGGCACGTCGTCTTACAGTATAAGCAGATAAGTTGGTTGATGACATAGCTGTCCATAGGCTCATTCCCTTTGACGCAATGCCATCGTGTGATACATACATGATTTGTGAGCTGTTGTTTTGTTCCATATAATGTGTGCCATTTATCTGCCCTCGGTTAAGCATTTTTCTGACGTAAAAGCAGATAAAGTACAATAGATAAATATATACGATGACGATACACAATGTCAAAAAAGTATTCCTTACGTAATAAATATTATCAAATATTTCATATCAAATTATTGTGTTTGGTGTCATGCTACCCCACATTTAATGCAGAAAAATGTCACCTGTTCATATATAGACCTACTACACAATAATCTACCAGTTTAGTAGATGCATCCAACAGATCGTGCTAACTACAGCTGTCAGTTTTAATGGTGAGCACCTGGGAAGTACGCAATAATGTTAGTGTTTTTATTTACGATTCAAAATGTGTGACTATTTGCGTGTGCGAGTGCAGCATAACTGGACCCCAGTAACAATATGTGTGCAGAATATAAGATGACCTTAAAGGCTTATTTTTTTCTGTGCATTTCTTTGGTCAGCCTTAGCTTCTATTTGCATGAAACTCCAAGTTTTAGAAAGTGAGAAGCAATAAATAACAATAATGAAAAACATAACGAATTAAGCCTTGTTTACTTTCTGTTTACTTTTATATCGACTGCCCATTTGAGTATATTAAAATATAGATTTGTAGAAAGGTGGGTATAAAAGAATCAAGTGATGTGCTAAACAGTGTAGAGGATCATCTTTCTACATTCATCTCTGTCTGTTGTCTTATTCATATGTTCAGTTGATGACATTCTCGTGCGGTACGAAGCATTGCTGCAGAAATAATAAAAATACAACAAACCAAATGCCTAATACCTGTCCTACAAGTCCTTGAATGCTATAAATTGCCAGACCTGACGGAAGCCATGCGAGAAGTGAAATTCCCAAGAAGGATGGTACTACAGTGGATTCCATCACACTGTGGCATACCAGGAAGTGAAAAGACAGACCTGCACGTAAAGGATGGAGCAACACATGGATAAACAGATCAATAATTCCCCTACCAAAAATTGAGGACCATCACCAGGAACGTCGACCACCCAAAAGACAATTATTAATATCTTAACAGAGCTGAGCAGGTTATCGTCTTATACTAAACTGTTACTTAAATAGACTAAGACTGGTTCCATCACCTCTGTGTCCTTGTGAGCAGTCAGCACAGACCGCCGAACATATCCTGCCAGACTGCTGTACACTAAACAAATTAAGAGAGGAGAACTAGCTCATAATGACGGATATCAACAGAAGGCTGTATAGGAGCACCGAAGGGCTCTCAAATACAACCAATAATATGTACTTACTGCCCAGAATTGAAATCCAACAGGTAAATACAGGAATATGGTAATGCAGTTTTGCAAAAAACTAAGAAGACACACAATAACACACACAGATCGACGTTTCGACCAAAAGACCTTTATCATGACAGAAATAAAACAAAATAAATCATAACAAAAACAGACAGTGAGGATTTCGACGTTCACATTGGCATGTGTAATATCAAATAAAGTGACCGGAAGAGGGGAAACGACACCGAACAAGGAATATGCAAAAATTACGCCACTGGGAGGTGGTCCTCTAACTATGAAAGAAAACTATATTGTTTTCCCCTGTTTTTTTACAGTATATATATATATATATATAAAACAAAAACTTCATGATCCGTAATAAATAATAGCCAAACAGGATACCTGACACTGTGGAGAGTGACCAATCACAAAATATGGAGCAATAAGTATTATTGTCACTGATAACTAGTACAATTATTAAATACCAAATTTAAATTAATGTCAATGAAAAATAACAACAACAACAAAAACACCAAGCGATACTGACATTGTGCATGTTACGATCCAAAAGGAACCGTTATCATGAAATAGAAACTAAATAGAAATAACCATACAATACTGTCAATACAATGAGAATACAATCTCATTGTATTTCAAGAAAAATAAGTGTTAGTTTATTTCTACTTTGTTGTTGTTTTCTTAATACATGTTCGTATTGGAAGATAACATCGAACATTTTGTCGTTCATTTGTTATTTCGTTATTTTTCATTGATTCCTTTTTTTGCTAATTATAGTTATATAAATCAATAGATCAATAAAAAATCATATTTTATCATTGTTGCTTGGACCTTAATCCATTTTTATCTAAATAGACTTACAAACAGTGATATTCATAATATAATGTTATGTCAACAATGCGCCGTTTAGTTTGTCCCCTATTCTCTATTTTTATTGTTTTCAGCATATAAGTTTTATTATTAAAACAAATATAATTACTGAATATTTCAAGTGTAATAGGTTCAGATTAGCATGATGTGTAAGAACATTGAAACAGTTGTATTGTTATATTATCATGGTAGGCTTTACTAAAGAAAGTTTTTTTAGAGAGAAATAAATATATTTAAAAAAAGGTAAAAGCACAACTAAATTGAAGTTGTATTAATGTTGAATATTTAATGTTAGAAAACTAAAGTGAAGCTAAATAAGAGAAATATGCATTGTAAAAATTAACACAATGTTTGCACAATATTTGGCAGAAAGTTCTTTTACCCATTTAATCACATGCGGTATATCCTAGTATCATGTTTGCTTACTAATGGTTTTGCCTCATATGGTCTGTTCCGCCCTTTCAACCTACGACTGGTGTCCATGTCGGTTATATCAGGGCGTTCCTTGCATAATGTATCAGCTTGAAACGCTTAAATACTCGTCCAAAAATATCTGACTTTAAAGGGGAACAACCGATAAAATTGTGAATGCAAAAATAAATGACCATGATATATGAGTCGAGTAAGTTTGTAGTAAAACTATTACACTATGTAACATAGGGTTAATAACAGGCGCAGCATGTTTCCATTTGGAGTGTGTAGAACTTGAATGAGTGTGCTTGAGTTGAACGTAGTCCAGATGGGTAATCTAATAAACGAGACAATAGAATGACAGCAGAGAATACAATTAGTTCATTTGGTAAAAGCATCAACATAGTATTTTCTAACTAGGGACAATCACTAGAAAATAATGGAGTCATCCAAATCGACGTATGCACACAGAACACAGACATATACAAATGTTTTTTTGTTGTTTTTACATAGGGGATTAATTCTTTCTTGCAGGGGAACGACCCCTCAACATGGGTCCTAAGTCAATGTTAGTTATATCAGGCCGTACAAAATATACGTATAACGGTGTAAAATACATAGTAAACACATTATTGACAGGAATTCTTAATTTAGTAGCATATTTTCTGAGAAAAGGAAACAGGTATTCCATCATAAAAAAATGTTTCTAAGTACATGTTGTCATACATAAATCTACTATCTCTACATCCATGTTGTCGTAAATAAATCTACTTATTATGTTCTCTATGTGTTCAATATCAAACATCTACAGATTAGCTGAATACAGTCCAAAATGCAATGATTCTGTCATGATTTACAACGATATCTGAAACCTTTCGGGTCAACACAATCGACGTCAGCGTAATACAAAGGTAATATTTAATCTTGATTGGATTGGACAACCAACTTGATCCCCCAAAACTCCTGTCTAGTGACCTCCTACGACATGCATGCCAGAAAAATGCGTGGATATTCAACACTGCAATATAATAGTATGCCATTCAAAAATAAAGTTATAATACCTTTTTGGAATCATGATAAGTCAAAATAAAATAAAAATATAATAGGAACGCATTTAAATAAAAAAAAAAGATTATCAGTTACAAATCAACACATTTTTTGACGCTAGCAAAAACGTGTAAGATAGTAGAGCCGCAATCAACAATCCTCATTTCCGAAATTAATTACAATAACAACAAGGATCATTATATTCGACATTCTCGTATGAAGGAGTTCATGCAAAGTTATAGGAGATGGCCTGTGTTGCTTAACCCGTCGCCAAAGCACCTCCAAAAGATGTTCTATAAGATTTATATCAAAACTTTTTACAAGACACCCCATTCTATTGATACTCTTTTGTTGCAGTTTAGCTTTTACTGCACGAGAACAGTCTCGCCTTGAAATATCATCTTGAAGTATTGAATTGTGCTCAATAATTGTTAGTGCCGGGATGGCAGGAAGCAATAGAATCTCGTCGCTGTAGAGGTAATCATTTAGATTCCCAGTCACATGATAGAGTGCGGGGGGTTCTGTGGAGTAATGTCTTCCCACATCATCACTGAAACCCTAACCCCAACCCTAACCCTATCATACCGACTAAATTCGAGAACTACACTATCACTCATCACCTACGAGTTCTCCTCGACGCCTCAGTATTCTGATTAGTTCATATGTGGGTTTCAAGACCAGTGAGACATCATCCGTTAACATAACGTGATCCCACTGCACATCCTCAATGAATGTGTCGTATACACCTTACTAAAGAAGCTGCTCTATGGGAAACAGTTACGTATTCTCAGATGGTTCGCCCGTATGTTGCCGGGGCCCGAGAGCGTAGCAAAGAATAGCAACACTGTTTACCTTCTATGCATGTCGTAAAAGGCGACTAAGGAAGTTATGTGATGGTATTGACTGTTCCATCCTATATAGGGTCATTGATCCAAAGACATGCTGAAGTTGGATGTGTCAGACCGAAAGGCGCAAAATCGCAGGAATGCTGTAAACCATGACACAACGCATTCCGTTCTCCGGACTACATAATCTGCAGGAGTTTGAGAATGTATGCAGAAGAAGAAGAGGTCAGATGTCTGCAAAACAAGCACGAATGTTAGTATCGTGAAGGAAATTCCTAATAACCTGATCACTAACTACATTGATGGTAGTATTTCTGAGGAACTGTCTGACAACATTTTCACTTGCAGTTCTCTGTTGCAGTGCCTGCCTAAGAATGAATTAATCGGTCTTCGTGGGGTCTAGTGATTTTAGTAGGCGTAGTTTCCTGCAGTTTCTCGAAGATCTTAGTCTAAGCAAAGCGTTGCTGAAATCTGACATACATTGAATGATATACTGTAAGCCTCGGAGACACATTTCAGACAGCAACACTTTCCTGCAACCAGGCAATGGCTCTTATTGTATCCACAACACTTTCCTGCAACCAGGCAATGGCTCTTATTGTATCCACAACACTTTCCTGCAACCAGGCAATGGCTCTTATTGTATCCACAACACTCAAATGATCTCGTTGGGGCATTTTGTTGTGCACTGATTATGCATCATTTCTGTTTTTTATAAATAAAATTTTCAATTTTGCGAAAAACTGTAGTCTGCAAGATAAATCACACTTTTTTCGACTTTTTAAGCACTCATTTTAGCGTAGCAGTTTTCGGTATATTTGCTAAGTTTAGTAAAACACTCTGTCAGTCTCACATGCAACACTCATTGAATGTTTGGTGATCGGGGAAACGATTTATGAATAATTGTTGGGAGCATGTATTTTTCAAAATTATTTATTCAAAATAAAATTATAAAATTTGTTCATTTCCTGTTATTGGTCCTTTACATGTTCGAATTAATTCAGACATTTCCAACTACTAGTCTTTAACGTGTTCGAATTAATTCAGACATTTCCAACTACTAGTCTTTAACGTGTTCGAATTAATTCAGACATTTCCAACTACTAGTCTTTAACGTTTTCGAATTAATTCAGACATTTCCAACTACTAGTCTTTAACGTGTTCGAATTAATTCAGACATTTCCAACTAATAGTATTTAACGTGTTCGAATTAATTCAGACATTTCCAACTACTAGTCTTTAACGTTTTCGAAAGGTACATGCTCAAAGTCAATCAGTGGCTGCGTATGTATAAAGATTTGTGTGTCCCACGGCTGTGGAGCAAGAAGTGCAGGTTTTGGTCAATGAGAATGCAAAAGATGGAGGTGTGATTATATACACTGATAGATCTGTGATTATGCATATTCGCTATGCTTGGGCCTTCACAGCTCAGTGCGCAGGTAAAACGATCAGGGAGGAGAGTGGGGCCTTTTCTATGACTACGAGTAGCATGACCAAGGAGATTATGGCAGTGACAAGGGCATTTGACTGGTAGGCACACAGAAGGTAACACAGGTCTCCGTCTTGAGTGACTATGAGTAGGATAAGGAACGTACAAGTGGGTCTCTCGAACAGTGGAGTGAGGCCTTGAGAATGGCGAATTTGATAGCAGCAACATTTATTTTCGTGCCGGGACATGCGGGTATTTGGAGGCTTTGAAAGAGCAGATCAATTGACGTCATGCGCAATTGTGGCACAGGGCGATGGAGCAATGGATCGAGCTGACGTTTCGAACTTCATAAGATATATATCACACGAGAGTGAGATTAGTGTAGATGATGATTCCTTTTCAATGTACAGAATTAAAGAACAAGGTTTGAAATGAGGTGTTGCTAAAATTGAACATTTTGAAGGACGCAGAAGAATAATGGTCAACCAGCAGAGGACTGGTACTATCAACAGAAGTGTAATGGCGGATACACTCAGGGAGAGATCGGAGCAACTGTGGATGTGTCCAGACTGCAGTGATGATGATCCGACGACTAACTAACTAACTAATGTATGATCCCTCAAAGTACTAGCTTAGCTGACTTTATCAACACCAAGAAATATCTTCCAGATTTTCAATTTAAACTGCACCTGAATTTGATATCAATAATTTTCCATTTCATAAAATAAAACACATTATACCATATGAATAGATACGCGTGTCAATTGTCCCGTTCATATACAAAATGACAAGATAATTGTGTAATCACTCAGCGAAACAAATTCATACACTATTTGGGTGAAGATAACACATATTGGTAATAACAGTTCAAGCTACGTTTGTTGTCAGTACTTTCGCTTTTACATGTGAAACCAAAGGATGCAAATGTAATATCTTTCACAACGTGTCGCCACGACGTTGTCCATAGAATAGCAACCGATGGTAATACGCTTGGGTGATGTCTGCGTCAGAATTATTGTCGCATTATTTCTGACAGAAAATGAAGGGTGTTAAAATATATGACAGTAAATGAAGGGTGTTAAAATATGCATAATCTACCAAAGTATTTTAACATATTACGCAAAACTTGCTAACGTCATTGAATATGAATGTGGAGAAGCCGACAAACAATTGTGTGACTTATGAAGCATTAAGAATTATCTATATATCTAACTATGTATCTGTCTGCTGTCTGTCTAATTTTCTTTCCATATATATATATATATATATATATATATATATATATATATATATATATATATATATATATATATATATATATATATATCCATCAATAATTGTAATCCCCTCAACACCGAAAGGTACATGAGGACAGAAAGAAGAAGAAGAAGAATAATTGTAATTATTTTTTTATCGTTCGATCTGTCTTTTTTATCCTCCGTCCAGCCGTCCGTCTCTCAGTCAATCAGTCAGTTTATCTGTCAATTCATCTTTACATTCATCCATTTATTCATCCATTCCTCCATCCATCAATTCGATATCAATAATCAATATATATCTATTTATCCATCCATACATCTCTCCCCCCATCGATCCAAACATCCATCTATATATATATATATATATATCTGTATCTATCCATCCGTCAATCCATTTATCTATCTGTCTAACTACCCATTCATCTTATTCACTAATCAACATCAAAATTGTACAAGCAATGACAAACGGTAATCATAACTACGTAATTTTGGTGTGCTGAAAACGAAAATGATACTTTTAGATATATGCAACTTTGATTTATGTAATTACCATATATATATACATATATATACATATATTATTTAGCAGAAACTACTCGCACTGTGGACTCATGTTCTGGACATTTCTATCAGAGATACTTTTGAGTAGAATAAATGCAATAATAATAACGAAACTTAACCAGAGATACGATATTTATTTATACACAGAAGTGAAGTAATGCCAGGTAGGATATGACTTGTATTATGGCTACAGGATGGATAAGAGATCAAGATAAAAAGTGGGCACCACACACATGCTGCAATAGATGTGCTCCACATCTTAAACTGTGGTTGGATAGCAATGGGCAAGTTATGTCATTTGCAGTTCCAATGATTTAGAGACAGCCTAATAATCATATAAACAATTACTTTTGCATTGTGTCTTCAATGTGGTGTCTTCAATGTGGTGTCTTTAATGTGGTGTCTTCAATGTGGTGTCTTCAATGTGGTGTCTTCAATGTGGTGTCTTCAATGTGGTGTCTTCAATGTGGGAAATGAATATCAAAGAAGAAAATTAAACTCTGCAATATCCAAGCAGCAACTCTGCACTACGTCCAGTACCGCACAATGATGCCCTACTAGTTCCCAAAGAGCAGATTCATTTTCAGCTGCTTCCGATTACGAATAAAACATTTGAGTCTCTGAGCCATCAACCTCAAGCGACCCATAATTTGAACAAACTATATAAACACAACCACTTAACAACCTAAAGTGAACTGAATGGTCTTGTAAGAGATCTGAATTTACCCAAGAACAAGGCGAATATTCTGCGTTCCCGATTACAACAGCGAAATAATCTAGCAAGGATGTTAACACTTCTGTGTTTAGGAACCGTCCGAAGCAGCTTGCTAAGTTCTTTTTTTTAAAAAGGATGACCTGTGTACCACAACATTTTTAGTTTAATGGCAACCCTCAATATAAATTACACCCAGTAATAGTGGAGCATTTTCATTGATTCATCACCTCAAAAAAGTCTTACATGTGTTTTGTTGAATAATGATAATGTTTTACCATCAATTCCAGTTGGTCTTTCATTTCATATTCTTCTTTCGTTGACTTGAAACATGTCTATATCTGTAATTGTCTCATTAATAAAACCCACTATCTTTTGTAGTTCATACAGTGTCCCATAGAGCTTTGATTCCAGTGTTGTTTCCTCTTGCCAATATGTCTGCCTCAGCGTTTCATACTCAGAACACTCTTGAAATTATATGTTTGGCACTCTGTGCTGCCTGTCCACATGTACACATGGCCGTGTTATCATTCTTGAATTATGTGTACATGTGACTGCGGAGTCTGCTGTGTCCCTTTCTGATACGTAGAATTACAACTTATTCTGATCTGTTCATAATGTGATAGTCATTTTGTGCTGGTGTTTGTGGCTTTCTTATTGAATAGATCATCTGTTTTTTCTGATGATAGGTGATTGGTATATATGGTTGGTCTTCGGCAATACCTTCCTTAGCCAGTTGGTCTGCTTTTTAATTTTCTGGCATTTCACAGTGAGAGGGTATCCACTGAATAGTTACCGTATACCTGTAAGAGTTCATTAAGTAGTTTTTGTAATTTTGTTAGTTTTCCAGACTGGGGAGCTTGAAGCACTGAAATGATCCTAGTAGATTTCAAGCAGGATGTAGTCCAGAAAATGAAAGTGTTTTGTGTCATCGTCTTATTTGAGCCTGTTTTCCGACACATCCATCTTCGGCCGAAGGATTTATAACAACATTGTAATAATAAAAGTTGAAATATATATGCGTATGAAGAGACATACTTGCAAAGAAAAATGTATAGTTGAAGGAATAGATGCTTGTAGCAGCAGTAAAGGGCGTCCACAATGGCGATGCATAAAAGTAATTTGAGATTCTGTACACATTTCCTTGAGTGCGGCAGGACACTGAGCCCAGAATCAGAAGGAGTTATTCACAAACAAGACTGATCAGCACATAATATGATATCTCAATGAATAAATATCTAAACATGCTGGTTGTCAAAGTCAACAGAAGCGTTGAGATATGCCCCACTCGACTGCTAAGTTATCATTATCAAACGAATGGAAACTTGACAACAGTATATTGAGTCAGAATCTTTATTGATTCTCTGCTATGCCAAGACTTTAGATTAATTCAGTCCCCAAACTGTCCTGAATTTCAGTTAACGAAGTAGGTTAAATTTTCACAGGAACTAAAATTTAAACCAAAAAAAATGAATATTCAATAAGCATCATTAACATACCTCAGTTCCTGAGTCTCAATTTAAATCACAATGCTTACCGATTTCCCATTTTAATGTGCTCACCACTGACAACAGTCTGGTAAAGAAATAGTTGTGTATTAATGACTGTCCCTGGGAACCGAATAGTAAAAGATGAACGTAGATAGTATGTGCTGTTTAATATGTGCTAACGATCGGCACTTCGCCATATGTAAATATAATTTCCTTTTACTTCTTCTTATATGTGGTACAAAAAAAGGCTATATAGTATTAAAAAATTGACTTTTCTGTACTCGGTTTCTCATATTATATTTATGCCGCCTGTCGAGTGTAACACGCATAGCACATAAATCAGTAATTTCAAGCGATAATCCAAAGGGGTCTATGAAAAAAATTCACAGTGTAGAAACAAGACGAAACGAGTCGGTCTCGAACCCATGACCTCTTGAACACAATAAACAACTATGCTAGGAAAATCCCCAACTATATGTCATAATGTTCTCCTTATTAAGGTTATATAGGTTATAGAGACTAGAGATCGATTATGTTAAACAATTTATTGATCGTATATAGGTTATAGAGACTAGAGATCGATTATGTTAAACAATTTATTGATCGTATATAGGTTATAGAGACTAGAGATCGGCTATGGTAAACAATTACACTGTTGAATTGTCATTGTAGTATTAGCAATAAGACAAATGTGTACGTGTAAGAAATAATATTGTGTTGCATACATGCCAACAAAACGTTCGTGATTTAGATATGTATATCCACACAATTCGGACACCTCAAGTCTCGGAATTATGCGTCTATGACATACTATAGGCATCCAGTGCTGCTATACGCTAGTGAAACATGGACTGTGTATAGACGTCATGTGAAAAAACTCAGTCATTTTCATACAAATTGTCTCAGAAAAGTTATGAACATCAGATGGCAAGACAAGATTCCAGATACCACTGTCCTTGATAGAGCTGGTATCCCAAGCATTGACACGATCCTGATGCAGACACAGATTCGTTGGGCAGGTCATTTGGTGCGTATGCCAGACCATCGTCTGCCAAAGATACTTCTCTATAGTGAGCTAGAGAAGGGTATACGATCTCAAGGTGGCCAAAGGAAGCGCTACAAGGACTCGTTAAAGAACTCACTGAAAGCCTTTGAAATAGACCACGATACATGGGAAGAACTTGCACAAAATAGATCTACATGGCTTTCTAAAATAAAAAAGAGCGCATCATCTTGTGAAAAGAAAAGAAATGCAGCAGCTCAACAGCGGAGAGCAGCTAGAAAGTCACGGATAGACCAAGATCCGTCTACAGTCGTCATTCCATGTCCAAATTGTCCAAGGACATTTACATCTCGAATAGGGCTCGTTAGCCATCTACGAACTCATAATCAAGGACATAACTAAAATTGAATTTTCAAAAGTGGATGTAACAAATGGTCATCATCATCATGTGATGGACGAATAACAACAATAGGCATCCATGAGATTGACGACGTGATAAAAACGGATGTTATGTAGACTGAGCTCCATATGTTAACGTTGTAACTTACCGATATATATTTCTGGCCTACAGAAGACAGTCTCTAGAGGATGGGTCACATAGAGGATGGGTCACTTAGAGGATGGGTCACTTAGAGGATGGGTCACTTAGAGGATGGGTCACTTAGAGGATGGGTCACTAAGAGGATGGGTCACTTAGAGGATGTGTCACTTAGAGGATGGGTCACTTAGAGGATGGGTCACTTAGAGGATGGATCACTTAAAGGATGGAATTACATGTATACCTTCTTATGGAAGGTCAAAGAAAAACGATGAAACCCAGTAGCATGCTGTGCGCATGTGTTATTAAGAACTCACTATTGGGTACACTTGTGACCCCAGTTGGTGGATATGGTATAGAGTGTTAACATCGAGATTGTTAACTAAGTATTTTGTCATAATTACCACTGTATGTGCACCCACACCCACATCATCTGGAAGTTACGAATGGTGTCTTCCATTAGAAGCTGATCATTGTAATGAAAATTATTTCAAATTCAAATTTCAAACTTCGAAGACTTTTTGGTAGAAACGTCGTTTGTCTCTGATGTGTATTTCTGTTTAGTTTTTTGTTGTTGTTACTGTAGTTAGTATTTATTTATTAAATCCTGGAACATTCCCTACATATTTCTACTCTCCCTCCCCCTTAAATTTCATTTACATACATGGTGATCTTAACGTCCGATGGGATCAGACTCAAAATTATGGCGGTCTGTTTTGGGAAACACAATGTTGGGCGCATGAATAAAATGGACAGATATTTTTGGAATATTTGACCAGTAATGACCGTTGCATTCCCAACTCTTTCTTTTAAACGAAAATCACAAATGTAGCACTACAGTTAACTTACAGAGACGGTAAAACATCCGGATAATTTACTAGATTTGTTTAGATTAATATTGTTTAGATTAATATTGTTTAGATTAATCAAGAAAAAAAGCAGTGCCGTTTATTTATTATATATGTAGTTTCAACTAGAATTTTCTATTGTTGAGATATGTTTTCAAGAGTGACAACTGAATCCGACATCATTACTGTTTACGAATTTGTAATAATTGTGCGTGAAGCATTCTAAAGGTGAATATGTAGCTATTCTAAACAGTTTCACTTCGTCAAAGTATTGGAAAAAACAACAATATCAACCGGTTCATCAATTGAAAAGTGAATTGATGCATGTATAACTTCTGTGCGTTGCTGTATTTTTTGCTAGCGAAACTTGAGATTTAAATGGAGAGAAAGAATTCGTAATTTGTATGAGATATGTTGAATATTAGTTAGAATTGTGTATGAGATATGTTGAATTTTAGTTAGAATTGTGTATGAGATATGTTGAATTTTAGTTAGAATTTGTATAAGATATGTTGAATCTTAGTTAGAATTTTGTATGAGATATGTTGAATTTTAGATAGACTATGCATGGGATATGTTGAATTTTAGTTAGACTATGCATGAGATATGTTGAATCTTAGTTAGAATTTTGTATGAGATATGTTGAATCTTAGTTAGAATTTTGTATGAGATATGTTGAATTTTAGATAGACTATGCATGAGATATGTTGAATCTTAGTTAGAATTTTGTATGAGATATGTTGAATCTTAGTTAGAATTTGTATGAGATATGTTGAATCTTAGTTAGAATTTGCATGAGATATGTTGAATTTTATTTATAATTTTGTATGAGATATGTTGAATTTTATTTAGAATTTTGTATGAGATATGTTGAATTTTAGTTAGAATTTTGTATGAGATATGTTGAATTTTAGTTAGAATTTACATGAGATATGTTGAATCTTAGTTAGAATTTGCATGAGATATGTTGAATTTTAGTTCGAATTTTGTATGAGATATGTTGAATTTTAGTTAGACTATGCATGAGATATGTTGAATCTTAGTTAGAATTTGTATGAGATATGTTGAATTTTAGTTAGAATTTTGTATATGTTGAATTTTATTTAGAATTTTGTATGAGATATGTTGAATTTTAGTTAAACTTTTGTATGAGATATGTTGAATCTTAGTTAGAATTTGTATGAGATATGTTGAATCTTAGTTAGAATTTGTATGAGATATGTTGAATCTTAGTTAGAATTTGTATGAGATATGTTGAATCTTAGTTAGAATTTGCATGAGATATGTTGAATTTTATTTATAATTTTGTATGAGATATGTTGAATTTCATTTAGAATTTTGTATGAGATATGTTGAATTTTAGTTAGAATTTTGTATGAGATATGTTGAATTTTAGTTAGAATTTACATGAGATATGTTGAATCTTAGTTAGAATTTGCATGAGATATGTTGAATTTTAGTTCGAATTTTGTATGAGATATGTTGAATTTTAGTTAGACTATGCATGAGATATGTTGAATCTTAGTTAGAATTTGTATGAGATATGTTGAATTTTAGTTAGAATTTTGTATATGTTGAATTTTATTTAGAATTTTGTATGAGATATGTTGAATTTTAGTTAAACTTTTGTATGAGATATGTTGAATCTTAGTTAGAATTTGTATGAGATATGTTGAATCTTAGTTAGAATTTGTATGAGATATGTTGAATCTTAGTTAGAATTTGTATGAGATATGTTGAATTTGAGATATGTTGAATTCTGTATCAAACAGAAATTAGAAATGGAGATAAACGAAACACAGGCTGGTTTCAGATCGGGCAGAGGAACAAGAGATCACATTCTTAACATGAGATTGATCATAGACAAGTGTAGGGAATTTTCAACTGACCTGCACATGTGTTTCATAGATTACTCAAAAGCGTTCGACTGCGTCCAACACCAGCAACTATGGGAGATAATGAACAGCATGGGTTTCCCAAGACATCTGATTCATCTAATAGAAGAACTTTACAAAGATCAAAAGGCTGCAGTGAAGTTAGAGGGCGATCTCTCAGGGTGGTTTGAGGTACAGAGTGGAGTAAGGCAAGGGTGCACACTCTCCCCATACCTGTTCAACATCTACGCTGAAAGTATAATGAGGAACGTGAGAGAAGACATACACAACACTGACTACCACGCTTTAAACATAGGTGGATTCTTAATCCCAGAACTACGCTACGCAGATGACACAGTACTTCTTTCAAACGATATAAAGGGATTGGAACAACTAATCAAGAACACAAAGAAATATAGCGAAGCACAAAATTTGTATTTAAACACGCAGAAAACAAAAATCATGTCAACAGATATAACAACACAACAACCAAAAATCAGAATTGACAATACCGAGATAGAATGTGTGGATAAATTTGAATACTTAGGAGCAAACATCAACGGTGCAGGAGACTGCATGGCAGAAATAAGGAAGAGATTGGCAATGGCATATTGCAAAATAACACGGCTGAAAAACATATGGAAAAACAACAAAATAGAAACGAAAGTGCTAATGTTACGAACTTTTATTTTTCCGGTTGCAACATACGACTGTGAAACATGGACTCTAAGTAAAACAGCGGCAAAGAACATCAACGCCTTCGAGCTGAAATGCTTCAGAAAGATACTTAGAATATCATGGAAGGATAAAATCAGAAACTCAGATATTATAAACACACTGAATATTCCAGAGTGTTGGTTACTAAACACAATAACAAAAAGAAAACTACGCCTGTTTGGTCATATAAAGAGACATAACTGTTTAGAAAGACAAACAATGGAGGGAAGAGTACCTGGAAAGAGGAGAAGGGGCAGACCAAGAAGACGATTTACTGACGACATTAAAGATAACATGAATACATCGCTAGAAAATGCAAGCCACATCGCCCAAGACAGAGAGAGGTTCAGAGAGTTCATTGGGAAGACAACGTTCTGGAAGGAATACGTCACATGACATGTTGAATTTTAGTTAGACTTGTGGGAAATGTTAACATTGGGGGAATAATTAGAGAATAATATGGAAAATATATTGGCAACAAATAGCAGCCATAAGAATATATATCGTAAATGGATATTTCAACAAATTAAACACAGGGTTCGATAAGGTTGTGTGCTGTGACCCGTCTTTAATGTATACGGTGAAATAATAATACCATCCAAACAGAATATCTTTTGGAGGGCGTATCATAAATAATCTGTGATACGCTGATGATACAGTTGCGATAGTTGAAAATGAGTTACTAGCAATGATATATTTTATTGCAACAGAAAGTCAAAACAAAGACTTTAGTCTGATAGCAGAAAACAAATTTAATGATAAATTATAATATTAATAAATAAATATCCTCTAGAATTGACAATCCGTGTTAATGAGACCGGTCTGAAGCGGGTCAACATATTCAAATATCTGGGTCTTAATAACGTCAAATAGAAGATGCATTAAAGAAGTAAAATGTAAACCTATCTAAGCAACGGCAAAGTTTCACAAAATGACGAACATCCGTAAAATATTTCTATGTCAATTAAAGTCAGAAGGTAGTTCTTAGAAGTTATATAGAACCAATTCGGATGTATGGAAGTGAATCTTGGACACTCAGCAGAATAATTAAACATTAAATACAGGCAATGTGGTTTTATAGAAGAATGTTGAGAACACCATGGACAGATAAAAAGTGTAATGAAGATATCTTGATAGAATTTAATTCAAAAAGCGATATGTTTACTCGTATTATAAAAAGACAGTTAAACGTGTATAGACACATCATGAGAAAAGGAAAGATGGAACACATTTTGATAACTGGGAAGTTCAAGAACATGAGTGGTAGGGGAGACCTTAGAGAGAAGATGTTTAGTAACCTAGCTTTGTAGTACTAGAGAACATCAGTATTGGAAATAACTGATGACACACGAACCAAAAGGATGTGAAAATACATATTAACCAATGCCAAACAGCATGTGCCATTAAAACACATTACAAAGTTACGACTATTGTTTTTTCCCTCCAAAAATCGCGCGTGGGAGCCCTGTATTTGAATAGTGTTCTTCTGTCTAATGTGGCTACGCTTAAAATGTTGTTGCCCTGTTGAATATCGAAACTCAAAATATATATGGAGATGAAGAATTCGTAATATATACTATATATATTTAACGCTTTATTTACCCAAATCTCTGTGCCAACATTGGTTTTGTTTAGTGATTTTTAAACTTTGACGAAGCTTGACTGTAGGTGAAGTACTCCTAATATATAATTGATAACGGTTGTGATAGTACTGCGTTCATGTGAGAAAAGTACTGATCAGTGCATATTGCACTTTCTCATACATATTAAATATTTCAATGTGTTCTGCAAGTGTGTCTTTTCGGTTCAATTATAACTTTCATTGGTAATGTTACATTTGCTATAGATCTCGCTTCTCGTTAAAAGTACATGAATATTTTTCTACGACAATAAGAAGAAAACGGTGGACTTCTATCCGAAATATACGAAGAATAAATAAAAACAAACACCCACTACAAGCATTCACTTAGGAACCAGATGGCAAAAGGAAAAGAGGAAGACCAGGAGAAAATCTTCGTAGAGCAACCATCAAAGAGACTATGGGTCTCAATAACATGTAATAATTACTCTAAATATCATCACATCGCACGAAATGGATATCCCTGGATTCTGCTTTATGCAACGTATTCGTTGTTGAAGAATATATATATATATAAAAGTATATATACATCTAGATATACATTTTGCCTATTGTCTTTCCCCAGGTAAATGGTTGTTGATCGCATTCACACTTGCCGTTAAGTGTAGGGGTGGGAGCTTAAATTGTGGCTCCAAGGCCAGATGTGTCGCCGAGGTTGCATTTAGTCAAATTTGTTCAATGCTATTTTGATGTTTTCTATCCACCGTTTTCTTGGGCTACCTTTGGCCTTACACCCGGATATTCTTTTGTTATATGTTCTTATTGGTATTTGGTTTGTCTTCATTCTCATAAGGTGACCGAACCAATTCACTTGCTGTCTCTCAATATGTTCGATACATAATATTATACCAACTCTTGTCCTAATTTCTTCATAGACATATATGTATGATATCACATCTGTGTGATATACATATATAATGCATAAATTCACAATCTCTTAGCCGATTAACTCTCGTGTGTGATCGTTCAAACACATCTCACGTGAAGCTTAGTAATTGAAGATCGTAATCCCCCCTATACAGTTCTACATAGTTTGTCGCGATACTCCTATATGTAGTATTACATCACACAAGATATTGAATATTGTATTAACCTTTTGGGAACTTTCGTGGACTAAAATAGGACGTTGAAGATAATATACAGCAGTAAGCTTTAGCAAATCAGTATGGTTCTACAATACATGTATAACCAGTGTGGCAATTTGGGCCTGAACGGCTGGTTCAGGGTGTAAATAATAGGACCACCATTGTTAATATTTTCAGGCATGTCGTAGGAGGCGATTAAGGAAAGGTGGAGGATAGTCTGATAACCTATCAATCAATTAAGTGCCGTGCCGAGTCGGATAGGCCGTCATATTTCTCCACAACTCTCTCTCTCTCTTGTGCTATTTATAAGTTCAATTGGTGATCTCTTTGTGTACCACAGTGACAACCCATCCAGATATTTATCTCTTTGTCTTCCTCTGTCTTTCTCCCCTTCATATTTCAGGTGGGTACTAAATGTTGAAGTTTTGCTTTCCTTATGACATTCCCTAAAAATCTTGATTGTCTGGATATAATTTTTGCTATAATTTGACGGTTTACTCCAACGTCTCTGAGAATGTCTGTATTTGTTTTCTTGGTTGTCCATGAAATTTTCATCATTCTTCTTAAATACCAAATCACGGTTACCTCCAGTTTATCTTGATCATTTTGTTTACTGCCCATACTTCGCGTCCATAAAGAAACTCGGCTCAATATAACATTCTAGCACTCGAACTCACGTATGCATTGAACTTAACCACATTGTGTAGTATTTTTCTCATTTTTTGAAATGTTGATTTGGCCTGTGATATCATGCTCTTGATCTTATTGGAGCACCGGACATCTGATGTTAAAATGGTGTCAGGATAATTGACTTCACCAACTTGATTAAATTTGCAGAATTGATATTACAGTAATACTACATTTTGGCGGTGTGTTATAAATTGATACTATATGCTATTCAGTGTATAGTCATCAACACATAGTTTTTTGTTTTTTTTCGCTACGTTGTTTTTTCTAGGCAAAATAAATTGCGCTCAGTATTTTGTCATTGCTTTTGTGAATGGTCAGGATGGACGGTAGTCTGCGGCGGGATTCGATCCCGGTATATTGACGATCACAAAAAGCGCGCTGTACCACGCCGTCACAGAGCCCGATGGCCCAGATAACCTGTATTAAACAAAAACCATCATTGTCGCATATTTTCTCATATTCTTACTTTTGTCTTCTATGAAATAATCGGCATGGATATTGTCTTCTATGAAGTTATCAGCATGGATATTGTCTTCTATGAAGTTATCAGCATGGATGTTATCTTCTATAAAGTTATCATCATGGATGTTGTCTTCTGTGAAGTTATCAGCATGGATATTGTCTTCTATGAAGTTATCATCATGGATGTTATCTTCTATAAAGTTATCAGCATGGATGTTGTCTTCTATGAAGTTATCAGCATGGATATTGTCTTCTATAAAGTTATCATCGTGGATGTTATCTTCTATAAAGTTATCAGCATGGATGTTGTCTTCTATGAAGTTATGGCATGGATGTTGTCTTCTGTGAAGTTATCAGCATGGATGTTATCTTCTATAAAGTTATCAGCATGGATGTTATCTTCTATAAAGTTATCAGCATGGATGTTGTCTTCTGTGAAATAATCGCCATGGATTTTGTCTTCAATAAAATACTTGTCATGGTAGACGAAAAGATGCAGATTTACTACCAAAAATAGGTAAACCACAAATTCTTTATATGTGTAGGGTGCTACATTTCGAGAGTGGTGCCTTCTAATTGCGCGAGCTGCCGCTCACACTTGTACGATATAGGACATGATATGTGTGAGTTGTTGCTTTGTTCCTTTATGGTATTTCATTTATCTGGCTTTGGAGAGACCATTATAGAGATAATTAACAATAAGAAAGTCAAATAGGTTGTAATAAAACTTGAGAAGCAAAATATTTTTTTATGTGGGTTGGCTAATATACAGGGAACCACGGAATTGGATAAATATGTACTCTGGTGTTGGTTGTGCGGATAATCTGTTTCAGTCAAAATACTAATCTCAGAAAAATAATTTTTTGGTATATAAAATAATACAACATGAAACTAAATACATCTAATATCGAGACTATGAAGTCTAATACGAACACTAGGCCAGGTAAATGAATTTGTCAATGGTAGAAAACTGAAACAGGTCTCTGAGTTCACAAATTTAGAAAACTTCTTTATTGAAGATTGTAAATTCAATAGAGAGATCGAAACAAGTTGTCAGTAAATCAAAACATTGTTTTTTTTCGATGGTTACTAACTTATTGAGTTTTCCTCTTATCATAACATGCCATTAAAATTGTAGCTGTTTGCTTCTAGACTTTGTTATAATTTTATCTTTTTACTCCAGCAGCTGTGAGGACATCTACATTAGTTTTCTTGGATGTCCATTATATTTTCACTATTCTTCTCATGATTAGTTGATTGGTTGTTGGTTGCTGATCCAGTGGTCCATGGACTCATGTCATTTGACCCACCCAATGCAATTAAATTGACACTATATTGCTGGAAAGTCTGTGAATTTTCGGCCCACCCAGAGTCAGAGAAAAATTATCACTTCTCCAGGAAGGTAGGTTTCAACCTATGCATTGTTCCTAGCCACTGCAGCTAAGATAGTGTTCACTGTACCCATTCCCCGCCACCAATTGACTACTGGTTATGCCGAACTTCTCTATTGCTCCAGACGTGTAACCAAATGTTCAAGTAAAAAGGATTGTAACGCCCTTAGTCACTGTGCCTCTATGATGGGCCTCAGCCATATGAAAATACACAGTGCTGTCAGCTTCCTACACCCTAGAGCTGCGCAGTACATCTCAGGCTCCCTCTCAACCACAGAGGGTGCATATATATATACAAAAATAACAAAGCATAAAACAAATTGCAACAACAAAATAAAAGCATGAAAAGCATAATTGTATAGATAACGTGTAATTAAGCTTCTATAAGAAGATAACCTCAATGTAACGACGTGTCCTCTACTAAGGTTTTCTGTTGCATGGATGGTTTGTCTAGTGGACCTGGAGATACCCACAGACGCAACGGCATGCGTTTTATTCTTCTCACAGATGACATCTTAGTTGTCTCCAGCTCACCTTGAGCTCTTTTGTTAAACGTCGGCACTTCACGTTTATAAAGAAGATACATTCAGACCATATGTTTAATCTTTGTACAAGTTTGAATGAATCTTCGCATGAAGTATGATGTATGGAGATATACCGTTGATGTTGTTGCTAATCCACCACATGATGATGATGCCGAACATTTGATGCATCAGTGTTATGTTATTTAGTTAGTGATATGACCCTGTCTATGAGTTTGTAGACTGCTGATAAGTCCTCTGATGGCAATACAAATCATTTGGCAGTTAGGACAGGGGGGTGATCAATTTTGATACTGTTTTATATGACCTACTCATTCTAGTTAGTCTCAGATTCTAAACATTTGCAGTTCTATTTTTTTCTAATATTGTAAACACATTTTAGTGAATTTGAAAATGAGCTGCTCAGAGGATTTGGATTTAATCTGGAAAGTTTGCCTGGATTTAAATCAGGAAGGTTTGTTTGGATTTAAATCAGGAAGATTTGCTTGGATTTAAATCAGGAAGATTTGCTTGGATTTAAATCAGGAAGAATTGCTTGGATTTAAATCAGGAAGAATTGCTTGGATTTAAATCAGGAAGAATTGCTTGGATTTAAATCAGGAAGATTTATGTGGATTTAAATCAGGAGTATTTATTTGGATTTAAGTCAGGAATATTAGTTTGGTGAAACAGACGTACTTGCAAGATGGGTCGATTATGTAACAGAAATGTTTAAATAGCAATGGAGCATAAAATCTAAAATTCACAATAACGATGTGCCAGCGAACTACTAGTCAGTCAACGAACTACTAGTCAGTCACAGAACTACTAGTCACAGAACTACTAGTCAGTCACAGAACTACTAGTCACAGAACTACTAGTCAGTCACAGAACTACTAGTCAGTCAACGAACTACTAGTCAGTCAAACAACTACTAGTCAGTCACAGAACTACTAGTCAGTCACAGAACTACTAGTCAGTCACAGAACTACTAGTCAGTCAACAAACTACTAGTCAGTCAACGAACTACTAGTCAGTCACAGAACTACTAGTCAGTCAACGAACTACTAGTCAGTCACAGAACTACTAGTCAGTCACAGAACTACTAGTCAGTCACAGAACTACTAGTCAGTCAACAAACTACTATTTGCCAATGACCGAAGTCTAACATACAAGATGAGGAAAATGAGCAAAATCACATCAATTTTTTCTTATTAGCAGGTCAGAGGAACAACATGAAAATTAACGTACAAAAAACAGAAGTTATGACACTCAGCAAGTCTGCAACACCAATGGATATAACAATAGACACCACCAAAGTGAAATAGGCCAAAGAATTGAAATAGCTGGAAATCATTTTTTTCTGAAAATGGAAGACTAGACAGAGAAATAGAAACAATGTGTCATAATGCAAACACATAGGCCTACTAACTTTCAACATTACTTCTTCACCCAAACATCAAGATGGAAATAAAAAGACAGATAATATCTACAATTTATATACCTACACTGTGCTACCAATGTCAAACATGGTCTTTAACAGCCTCACAGCACAGGAAAATCGTTACATGTGAAATGAATTGTCTGAGAAAAAATGCAATGGTTACTAAACTAGATAAAATAATAAATGAAGAAATTAGGAAAAGAGTTGGTATAATATCATGTATTGAAAATATTGAAAGACAGCAAGTAAAATGGTTCGGTCACCTTATGAGAATGAAGCCAGCCCAAATACCAGTAACAGCGTATTACAAATGTATATCCGGACATGAAGCAAAAGGTAAACCAAGAAAAAAGTGAATAGTAATCATCAAGTTAACCTTAAACAAACATGGACTAAATGCAACCACGGAGACACATCTGGCCTTGGAACGACAGCTTAAGCTCCCACCCCTACGTTTAACGGCAGGTGTGAACAATCATTCGCTGGGAATAGACAATAGTTAGCAGTATTGATAGCAGAATTAGAAAACGCAATAAATCAATAAAATGTCGAAAGTGCGCATGCTCCGGCATAAGAGCAGAAATAAAAAAAAATACTAAATGAATTTGTTGTGGAAACTATCACGGAACATTCCAATGCAATATATGAACAGGCCACATCATACCTAAAAACATGACATTATCATTATTCATATCACTATCTAAGAAGCAGAAGGCTGTGGACTTTACGGAGTATAGAACAATACGTTTAATGAGTCATTTAACTAAATATTTCTCAAAATAATACAGACAAGAATTAATTAAAAGATAGACATTGAGATCGTTGAAGAGCAATTCGGTTTTAGGTAAAAAACGAACTAGACAAGCTATACTTAGTATCCGACTATTGATAGATAAATATATAAACGTCCAAAAAAGTATCTATATTTGCTTCATAGACTACAGCAAGGCCTTTGACAGAGTTCAACATGAAAACATTAGTCAAATGTCGTTAAGAAATAAACATAAATCGAAAATACATCAGACTGATTAGAAAATATATATTGGGGACAGCCTGCATCAATAAGGTGTGAAAACAGATATTCACCATGGATGGAAATAAAAAGAGGGGGTAAGACAAGGAGGCATTTTATCACCCATCTTATTTAATATCTACACAGAGAAAATGTTTAAACATACAGAAAGAATGTCAGGGTTCACGATCAGTGGGAAAACAATAAACAACCTGAGATATGCAGAAGACACTGTTATTTTATCACAAAGTGAACATGAAGTGCAAAGACTAATAGATCAGATCTATAAATAAAGTAAGGAATGTGGTCTGAATATAAATATTTTTTTTAAAACTTGATAATCTGCACAGTCACAGAACAGTTGCTAAACATGAATATATATGGAGAGATACTACAACAAGTAGTAACAACAGAAAGACAAACATACAAAATGCCCATCTTGGATTAGATCATAAGACAACAGATTAAGTGGTTTTCACATGCTTCCAAACAACCATCTGTTAGTGAGTGCTGCTCAAAAAGCCTTGCTATACAGACACGATGCATAGAGAGCTAGGGACTGACCATGTAAAAGAGTGATTAAAGAAATAAAATAATCAACAAAAACAAGCATGTATCAAGCACACAATAACGCCATCTGCAGAGAACTCTTCACCCCTGACGCTGCAAGGCATAAAGGGGCATATACAGATAAACGAAATTAGAAATTTAAGTCGCGCAAATAAGTTGGGGTTTTCTTTGTGGTTTTTCTCAAGACAATATTGGGATATTTCTAAAATGTCAGTGGTAACGCGATTATAACATGTTTCTACTGGCATTGGTGAGGAGCGTGTAATATTGTCCAACATATACGTCCTTACATTTTACTGTTGTGCTTTATGGGTATGCACTTTTCATGTGAAAGCTTCCTGACCACGTTAACTGATGTCCTCTTCTTCTGAATTTCTTCTCAAACTCACTCAGATTAGCATGATGTTGTGCGGAGAAAATACTGCGTTGTGGGATGGTTTACAGGTAGCCGGCGATATCTACTCTTTTCGGCTTAGCATATCCGATGTCAGCATGTTACTGTGAGAAACTTTGAAACCATAAGACAGTGAAATTGATCCAACCGACCATAGCCGACCTCTTACTACATGTATGACAGATAAACAGTATTGTTAAAATTTTCTCCCCAGTCAGCCCCCCCCTCCCCCGGGCCACCAGTCAGGCGGTTAAATGATGTAAGAAACCATCTACAACTCAATGCGACACCATTTCTCGCGAACTATCGTTTTCAAAGCACGCTTGTCCACGAGGGCGGGAATTGGAGTACATCTGATCGCGCACCGGAAAAAACAGCGTACGTTACTGCGTCAAGTCCTTTTTATCCTAGCAAGAAACTGTAAATGTCCTGAACCAGAACGGTATAACTTGAAAAGTTCAGTTCAACTTCATGATTACTTGTAGCATGTAACGATATTGTATGTGATAGCAAAATGTGATAACATTGTGATAACAAATATGTCTGGTAATTAGTAATGATTAGAAACCCACTCTTTGATGTGTTCTACTTTTTGTGATAATTGGAAACTGAGGCACAACCCACAGGTAAGTGATTTGCCACAGGTTTAATTATTACGACTTACCTATTAGATATTTTGTCACATATCAAGGTATATCATTGCTTTCCTCAATTATATATATATGCAATGTTTTCCTCAATATCTACATTAATGTCCTTAATATCTACATTACTTTCCTCAATATCTACATTAATTTCCTTAATATCTACATTACTTTCCTCAATATCTACATTAATTTCCTTAATATCTACATTACTTTCCTCAATATCTACATTAATTTCCTTAATATCTACATTACTTTCCTCAATATCTACATTAATTTCCTTAATATCTACATTACTTTCCTCAATATCTACATTAATTTCCTTAATATCCACATTACTGTCCTCAATATCTACATTAATTTCCTTAAAATCTACATTACTTTCCTCAATATCTACATTAATTTCCTTAATATCTACATTACTTTCCTCAATATCTACATTAATTTCCTTAATATCTACATTACTTTCCTCAATATCTACATTAATTTCCTCAATATCTACATTACTTTCCCCATATGTTACGTTACTATACTCAATATTTACATTGTTTCTCTAATTTCTATATTACTTTATTCAGTGTCTGCACTGCTTTTTCCATATCAACATTATTTTCCACAATATATACATTACTTCCCTCAATATCTACATTGAATTTGTTTATTCCTTCTTCTGTGTTCGTTTACAAATTTCTCCATAAGATGTAGTCCTGAGAACGGGAAGACGTGAATGGTTTACAGCTTACTGCGACACATCCTACTTCAGCTTAGCATTTGTCCTTTTTTTGGACCATATACGCAAGAGAGCAATCACGGGCCTCAAGACATCATTAGTCGTCTTTTATGACATGCATGACATGTAAAATGGGCTTTATTCTTTAGCTTCCCATCAACGAACTTGCAAAATACCGAGTAGGCATGCTTCCCTCACACAGCCATTGCAACACAGCGAGTAGACATTTATCTAAATTGTCTTCCAAGCCATTGCAACACAGCGAGTAGACAATTATCTAAATGTAATTGGTTTGGCACTCAACATTGAAATTGTTTATTCTTCTGTCGAAATGAAATGTGTTTGGCACTATATCTACTTGAAAGTGAGACAGGTGTGAATGATGATTCCTTTTCAATGACCAGGATTAAAGAACAGGGTTTGAAATGCGCTGTTGCTAGAAGTGAACATTTTGGAGGGCGCAGAAGAATTATAGTCAACCAGCAGAGGACCGGTACTGTGAGCAGAAGTGTAATGGCGGATACACTCAGAAAGAGAATGGAGCAAATATGGACGTGTCCAGCTTGTAGTGATGATGATTTGACGACTAACTAACTTTACTTCAATATATTTGAAGCTCTATCTACTTTGAAATTTTTTGGTACTAAATATACTTTCCCACCGAAGACTGATGTGTCGGGCCATGTGCACAAACAAAGCGGCGACACAACGCATTTTAATTCACTGGACTACATCCTGCTGGATTTATAGTAGGACCATTGTCCTGCTACAAGAGTGATCCAGCGGGATTGTGAGAATAAACACTGAAGTATATATCTTTTTTGTCAATATTTCGCATTTTATTATCAGTTTTATTGTTTATATTTGATATGAAACATTATTTATTTTACATAAAACATCATATGCATGATATAAACATGCACATCCATAATATAAAATGTCATATTATAACACAAAACATTATTTCTATGACATCAAATATGATATCTGTGGCATAAAACATCATATAAACCATCATTTCTGTGACACGAAACATGATATGTAAAACATAAAACATCATATCTATGATTTAGAGCATATTTTCTGATTTAAACCATCATTTCTGTGACAAAATATAACATCTATAACATAACACACCGTGTGTATAATATAACAGATTATTTCCACAATATAAACCTTTATATCTGATATAAAACTTCATTTATCACATAAAACTTCATGTATTAGATATTCAGCGACTTGTGCGTGATATAAAACATCATGCCATGATATAAAACATTATAACTATGATATAAAATATCATGTATATCATATAAAACATCAAAACATCTCATCTAGAAAAATGCAGTTAGTTAACATGACCAGTGCAGGATTTACGTATAAGCTACACAAGCTATAACTTAGGGCCCCCACTTTCTTAGGGCCCAAAACAATAATATTTGGCACTCAAATGTAATATGTGGAATTATAAAGTGCCCCATATCTAAAATAGCTTAGGGCCTCATCAAGTCTAAATCCGGCGCTGAACATGACCGATGATTAAACGCGGCAACGATGAAATGATAATGCAAATTGGAAGTTGGGGAAACATAACACTGAATACGACCAAGTCCTTCTCCGCAACATTCCTGCTCCCTGATTCCCAAATAGCGTCACTAAACTTAGGTTATCGGACTTTCCCCGTGATTTTTACTCGCTGATTGTAGACTATATACAAACTTGTCAATGATCAGCTGCAGAAGCCAAAATAAGCCACGTGATTTTAATCATTCATCAGGACGTACACCGGAGAGGGACTTGATACTACATGACATGTAGAAATATGGAACAAAATGATGGCGCAACACAACATATCCAGGATGTTTTCATAACGGATGCTAAGCCACGAGGCATTATACGACCGCACCCCTTTGACAATATTCCAGCTAGTTGACTTTAGTCAGCGTCACTTATCTTGGCTGATCAACTTTCTCCTTGCTTTTTATTGGCAGGGATTATAAAGTAAACACAAAGTGACCGATAACCAGTCGAGGTAAGTGATATTTTGGAATTAGCCCTCAGGACTATAAGGAAGAAGGACTTGATAAAACCGGATGTATAGATATATGGATTACAATAGTGAACAAATTTAGACGGAGATAAAAAAGATGTTTTGATAAAGTTCGGTGTTCAGTGATGCGTGAATTTATTTCTAAATCTGAATTTCCTACTGCAAAAATCAACCAAACGTGGCAAATCTTATCTGCTGAAGATACAATTTCACACAGGAAACTGTGTTTTCAAAACAACTTAAACTTCTGTTAAATGTGATTACGAAGTCAAGGTGAATATTTAATAGAACGAAAATAAGTTATAAATGCGTTTATGAGGTATGAGGCGGTCAACATGCATTTCCTCTTCTCATAATCTATCTGGTATAAGAGTGAAACGCAATATGTACTTCCGCTCCTCATAATCTGTCTGCTGTAATAATGAAACGCAATATGTACTTCCGCTCCTCATAATCTGTCTGCTGTAATAATGAAACGCAATATGTACTTCCGCTCCTCATAATCTGTCTGCTGTAATAATGAAACGCAATATGTACTTCCGCTCCTCATAATCTGTCTGCTGTAATAATGAAACGCAATATGTACTTCGGCTCCTCATAATCTGTCTGCTGTAATAATGAAACGCAATATGTACTTCCGCTCCTCATAATATGTCTGCTGTAATAATGAAACGCAATATGCACTTCCGCTTCTTCATAATCTGTCTGGTGTAATAGTGAAACGAAATATGTATTTTCTCTTCTCATAATCGGTCTGGTGTAATAGTGAAACGCAATAGTGAAAGGTCGATTATTTATGTGTGTGTCATACTTCTTCAGATAAAAGACGCTTAAACCGCCAAAGTGGGTCCAGAATATCAAAACTTTGAAAATAATAAAGTACTCACGGTTTCGGAAAACCTGCCACCAATGACATCCGAAAGTAACGCAAAATAATGAATACAGTATCATATTAAATTCTGAAGTCATTCAATAGTCGCAGTGGTCTGACTTCAGTGTATTCGGGTTTCCAAATATGTTCGCTTTCAGCGAAGCGACACGCCCGCTGCCAAGCGTGCCGCTCTTAGCAGATAACTCCAGAATCACAAACGATAATCCAGAAATATCTCCAATAATAATTTATTTTGCAAACAAGACATTGCAAGCGGCATTCAAACTATCGACATCTTGAACACAAAGCGAAGTGTTTACCACTACGCCACGCACCGTATGTTCCGTCCCTTCAACATGTGTATTTATTGTGTGCCTAGTAAGTCACAAAATGTTCATGCATGTCCATGCGAAAGCTCTTGAAACAAATGAGAATATTCAGATGTCCATAGCAAACATTTCATATCTAGCAACAAATATACTCAATCTATAATTCACAAATCTGAAAAGTCCGAATATCTGTTATTGACATTACCGAGAATTGAACAGCGTCCACTGACGAACTTTAATTTCGTAACGTGATTGAGAACTATATATAGTTTTTAAGGTGTTATATAACGTTGGTGTGCACTCTATTACATTGCTCTTAACACTACGTCACATGAACTGTGGTTATTTAGTTCAGATATGCATGTCGTCATTGACACAACAACATGTATGTAAAAACACTACTGTTAACATCCAACGCATAATGGGTACAGTGACTCGTAGCACAGTTAAGATATCCATTGATCAGTGAGTAAATGGTAACTCACATGTAACATCAATCTACTAAGTCAAACAGTACAATGTATTATGTAAATACACAACTTTCAATTACGTCATACTCAGCACATATATTATTCTATATTCAATGCACACAGATTTTATAGACACCATTTATATGGCATACAAATATATATATGTGTATATACTTTCTATGAAATATATCTGCCTTACACAATACCGAAGTCAATACAGTATTAATATCACTTAGCAGGGAATGCCTAGAATGGTGCAGAGACCAGCTGTGGAAAAGAAGCGCAGGCTTTGATCTGTGAGAATGCTAAAGAGGGGGATGTGAGTATACACACTGATGGATCTGTGATTAGACATGTTCGCAGTGCTTGGGCCATCACAGCTCAGTGCGCAGATAAAACGATCTGAGGAGAGAGGGGTCTATGATGTTACTACGAGTAGCGTGATCATGGTGATTACAGCGGTGACCAGGATATTTGAGTGGATATGCACACAGAAGGTAACACGGGTCTGCATCTTGAGTGACTCTATGAGTTTGATTAGGGAGGTACAAGTGGGTCTCGTTCACGAAAAGCAGATTCAGGCCTTGAGAAGGGCGAGGCTAAAAGTGATTCATTTATTTTCGTGCCGGAACATCTGGGTGTTCTAGGCAATGAAAGTGCAGATCAACATGCGCTATTGTAGGAAAGGCCGACAGGACAATTTATCAAGCCGACGCTTTGAACTCCTTAAGATATATAACACGCGAGAGTGAGAATAATTTGGATAATGATTCTTTTTCAATGGCTAGGATTAAAGATCAGGGATTGAAATGTGGTGTTGCTAGAAGTGAACATTTTGTAGGGCGCAAAAGAATGATAAACCAGCATGGGACTGGTACTGTCAGCAGAAGTGTAATGGCGGATACACTCAAGGAGAGATCGGAGCAACTATGGACGTGTCCAGGTTGCAGTGATGATGATCCGACGACTAACTAACTAACTCACAAATCATTCGATCACTATTTTAAACACGTTTGTTAATATCGGATTTGTTGTATTCTGACATTCGTAGATTGCGGCGAGGGTTAGAAGGTTTAAACTTTCATCCTCGACATGTCAATAAAACAGAACATAACGTTTGGCACTAATATACAATTAAATTCAGGGTAAGACAACTCCACCCCCCCCCCCACATTTACGGTTTTCTTATAGCAAGACTTAACGAAGTCTTACGTACTTTCTGTCTATCAGAATACTGTGTATAGAGCAGAAACTAGATCTCTCCAGTTCAAGCGTTGTAAAGTTTGCTTATAATCATACTCTCTTTGGTGGTTGTTACTTTACCATGTACCACACCATACTTTCTCCCTAATTGTTCAATATCTCTTCCTTTCTATTTTCCCCATCGCTCCTTCATTCTCCCCTCTAAAAACTATTTTTTGTTACCTCTCAACGATCAATGTAAACATGAAGATTCCAAATGCACCGTTGTGAATTGACATAATTTGAGCAATACGTCACAAATCATGACGTGTCCACAATTTCTAATCGATCATACATGACGTATACATTTATCTTATACTCTCATCGATCTGACACATATTTCTCAGACTAGTTTATTTGTACATTTGTTACTACCTAAAATTATAGCTCGACTTGCAGATTCCAAAACAGTTACAAGAACATGATTATATCTGACCATTGGAGTGACAGCTAATTTTTGTAATGATAATTTCAGATCTCTTGATACCGTAAAAGCATAGTATGGGCATACCAATGGTGATTGCTGAGCAGATTAAAGGGCTGGTTGAATATACGCCGGTAGCATAAAGGATGTCGGTTAATGGTAAATGTGCTACCATTCTTAAAGAGATGCGAAACAAATTACAATTTTATTTCTTAACAATGCATAAACATCTTCAGTTATTTTAAAATGTATACATTTCAGTACGTTGGAGTGTAAAAAATGAGAGATTGTGTGTACATCAAGGCTGCGATGGTGTATCTTTCGATCGGCCTCATTCGACTTTGCCACGAAATTTGTGGGTCTGTCGGTAAACACCAGGCCTCAAGATAAATGGATGAATAATAAACATGTTTAGATATGTGCAGGGGCGTGTGTTAACTGGACCAGCAAGGAGATCAGTTAATAACAACAATGTGACTGACATGCAGGCAATTCTCAGGAACGTCTATAGAAGTTTGGGAGTTAAGCTGTAAATAATACTCGTATTTGTCAGGGGTTGTCAACGTTAGCAGATGGCTCCCCTGGAGGTCGTATTTGCCAGAGGTTCTCGACGTTGGAATATGGCTCCCCTCAATGCAATGTTTGCCAAGAGCTCTCAATCTTTGCATATGGATCCCCTGGATGCCGTATTTTCCAGGAAAACACACACGTTGACATGTCTTGAGGAAGGGGGGGGTGGAATGGTAACCTCTTATGGGGACAGAGAAAATTCATAATGTGAACGATACTTAAACCTATGTGAGCGATACCTAAACCTATGTGATCGATACCTAAACCTATGTGAACGATACTTAGAACTATTTGAATGCTTAATAGAAAATATTGAAAAATGAAATGTGAATCCGTGAAAAAGTAACCGAATTGTAGGTCACATGGGGAAGGGGGGCATTAATTGATTGGTTTAATAATATTGCAATATTGCTTAAGGAAGAAAAGATCCAAGGAAAGAAATCAACAGACAAAAGAAAGACTACGATGGACACAGGATACCACATACATTTAAAGAGTATTTTTTGTCTGCGTTTATTCCCAAACTTCTGTAAAATAGCAGGATGTAGACCAGATACTGTAAAACGGCATGTCATGGATTAGCAAAACTCACCCACAAACTATACTTAGCCGCCTCCTACGATATGCATAGTAGGTAACTGTGAGTATTATTTGCTCCGCTTTGGGCTGTGGCAACCCACATGCGGGACTTTAAAAAAATATAATCATTTAAGATCCTGTGTATGTTTTACAGAACCTAGATTCTTGTATACAGGATATGAGGAGAAAACTTTGCAAAAAACACGCCACACACTAGACGAAATCATCCAATGAATGATATGTGGGGAGCATTGCCGAGATGTTAGAACGTTGGTCTCACACACGTGAGGTGCATAGTTCGATCCCCGGTAACGCCTGGTTTTTTTTCTGTCGCGAGGTAAATTAAAAAATCACTGGCGACACAGCAAGAGCATGCGGCCTTTATCACACAGCTATTCAATCTCCTCCCTGCAACTCCCTAAACGGAACAATGCAATATTGACAGTTGAGAGTTCATTAATACTATGCACACATTGTTATGAAGGAAGGATTAGACATGGACTTGCACTCTTACCATTGCTGTTGCTTTTCAATATTATATTTAGTCTTGATATATCAGCTAAGCTCTTCTTTAATCGTATCTTCAATTCATTTTTTGGATTCTCCATCGCTGCATATGCTTGATTCTAGATATTTGAATGTATTCACTTCTTGAAGATTTTAACCATTCATCATAATACTGGATTCAATACTCTGCTGATAACCAAGATCCCCCTTTGAATGTTGATCCGCCCGTGTGTTGCCGGGGCCCGAAAGGGGAGCAAAGAATAGCAACACTGTTTACCTTCCACGCATGTCGTAAAAGTCGACTAAGGAGGTTGTGGGATGGAGTTGGCTATCTCATCCCATATAGGATCAGTGACCCAAAGCCATGCTGAAGTCGGATGTGTCAGACCAAAAGGCGCATAATCGCAGCAATGCTGTAAACCATGACACAACACATTCCGCTCTCCGGACTACATCCTGCTAATCTGCAGGAGTTTGAGAACGAACGCAGAAGAAGAAGAAGAATAATGTTGATCCAGAGGTGATTGTACGTCTCGCAGTCCTTAATATGAGCCAGAAATAAGATGAATAATGAGATGCGAAAATTGCAATTAGGGAGACCTCCAATTGAAACGACTGTTATAATCCTGACAAGTTTTTTCAAATTATCTATCTATTGCATGTTACCTTGTTTTGTTGTAAATCTCGCACAATTGAATGCCATTAATTTTTCGCTCTGCTGCTTGATATCCAGTTTTTCATCGCCTCAGACCGTTAGTAACACTCATTTAATACACTATCTTAGTCATCATGTGACTTGTTGTTTCCATTCTCATGTTGTGTGATCTTGCTGCTGGTCAGTACGGATTATTTTCATTTTAGTTTCTGCTTTTAAATATATTTAACCAAAAATGATGTTCCAAAACTTGTTACAATTTCTCCATTCCTCACATGATTCTTTCTTGTTCTGTTTGCTGCTTTTTTTAGACAACTCATTTCCCTAGTAAGCGTTCTTTCTTGTACTTTACTATGTGTTTACGTCTTATATTTAGCACACTCAGAATTTCTATGGACTTGTACGGAGTGCAATGACGATGGATTTATGTTTCTAGATGTTGTCAGTTCATAATTTACGTACCGATAGTGTGCTGTCTGAATTCTTCTCTCGAGATCTCTGTCTTCGTCTTAAAAAATAATTCAAAGATAATTATATTTCTAAACTTGTTTCAGTAATTGATCATATATTTTTATGATGATTGCATTGGGTAACTGTGACATAGACATTACGTCTTTTTTTCTGTATTGATCTTCATGTTGTGATTCAGGCAGCTGTTCATGAGTAGGTTTATGTGATCTTGCAGTAATACATTTGAACGGTGAAGAAGCCACTGCTCGCCAGCAAAGAGTATTTCAGTTAAGAAACGAGTATCACTGGATACATTATGCATTCCTGTTGGATTCAGAGACCGTATGAAGTATAGACTTCAGTACAGAAAGTAAACATGCCTTCATTCGTTACGTTTTTTTATTTTTGTCATGTTGTTCATTGGACACGGTTTATATATTTGGAGTCGCAAGTCAAAATAACGCCAAAGCCCCCAAACGAAATGCACGAAAATAACTAAAAATAAGCCTTTCGGGTTATGTTTACTTTCTGTACACATGTCTTCAACAGAGCTCGCTCATGTCGGAAATCAACATTTGTTGTAAAGAAGTCTCCGATGATATTAGTTGATAAAGCCTCAATCCTTGTAAAGCCCTGCTACTTGTAAAGCCTCGCTACATGTAAAGTCTCGCTACCTGTAAAGCCTCAGTACTTGTAAAGCCTCGCTACATGTAAGGCCTTGCTACTTGTAAAGCCTTGGTACTTTTAAAGTTTCGCTACTTGTAAAGCCTTGATACTTGTAAAGCCTCGCTACTTGTAAAGCCTTGGTACTTTTAAAGTTTCGCTACTTGTAAAACCTCGCTACATGTAAGGCCTTGCTACTTGTAAAGCCTTGGTACTTTTAAAGTTTAGCTACTTGTAAAGCCTTGATACTTGTAAAGCCTCGCTACTTGTAAAGCATCGCTACTTGTAAAGCCTCGCTATTTGTAAAGAACTGCTACTTGTAAAGCCTCGCTACTTGTAAAGACTCGCTACTTGTAAAACGTTGCTACTTGTAAAGCCTCGCTACATGTAAAGCCTTGCTACTTGTAAAGCCTCGGTACTTTTAAAATTTCGCTACTTGTAAAGCCTCGCTACTTGTATTATTGGTAGGTAGTGATTCAACAACATTTATCTGATGGTGTTAGCAAATTATAATTGTGTCACTATATACCAAAGATCATCATGACAAACTGGACATGGAGACCAAAGATCATCATGACACACTAGACATGGAGACCAAAGATCATCATGACACACTAGACATGGAGACCAAAGATCATCATGACAATCTGGACATGGAGACCAAATATCATCATTACAAACTGGACATGGAGACCAAAGATCATCATGACAAACTGGACATGGAGACCAAAGATCATCATGTGAAACTGGACATGGAGACCAGTGATCATCATGTCAAACTATAAACTATAGTTTATTCAGTATATTGATTCAGCCAATATTCCATGTGTAGACACACATCTTTAATTTCAAAGTCTCTCTACTTATGTACGTTCCCCCCTCTATATCAATATAAATACATAATGCATGGAGGGATAACTGCCTATATCCAAACCCGCAGATACTTGGTGTAGGGTGGGGGGGGGTTAGTTTGTAGTACTCCACCAACATTTAGGAGATTATAATAAAAGATTTACTATTCAAAAAAAGTAACAAAATAATGTGTCCATCCCCAACCTGGGTTTAGCCGTGTCTCCGATAATGATGACCTCTACAACCACGTATTGATTTAACTACTTCATTAATTATAAGACCTCTGCTCATAATTAATTAGGACTTCAACAATTACTTTTTAAAACTATTTTTGTGATTTTGTTTGGTCGCATTTATATACTTGGATTCGCGATAGCTATTATTTGCATGCGACTCCTAGTATATAATGAGTGGCTACAGAAAAAACACGACAATATTATAAAAACGTAACGAATGAAGGCTTACTTACAGAGGTACTGTACATAGGTCTTTATACCTAAGGGTACTCGGTACGACCCTGATCGTGTCACTAGAATCTCAACCTCTCCGAGAAGACTCGTGGTTAGCGTTACTAACTCCTGTCTTTCATTAAGAAGCAGGCGTCCCTATTTACATAGTACTTTGTTGAAGTATCCATGGCCTTGATAAGTTAGTTTTGCCTAAAATTATTTCTGCCTTTTTCTAACTCTGTGCAGTGCTGTAGATGCTCTAATTTTTTAATAGTTAAACCCAGTCACCCGATACAACAATGCACACACAAACGTCCATGGCTGAAAGATCTTAAACTATGCAGTTATCTAGATGTGTAGAAATTGTTAAAGGTTTCCTATCCGACAACCGAAACATGACGCTCATGAGATAACACAAGCATCTAGTCTGATATTGTTTATGCATAGAACCATGACTGAACTCCAGTAAAGACGTGTATAGAAAGTACACATGTTTTGAAAGGCTGATTTTTTTTTATTTCCGTGATGTTCGTTGGTCGACCTTGACTTTCTTTGGCATGCGATCCAAGTATATAGATAATAACCAACGAAAATCATGACGATAATATACAGTAAAAAATGAAGGCTTGCTTACTTTCTGTAAAGATGTCTTTACTGCCGAGGGTATAGTTAGAGTGGGATACATTTTGGATCGAGTAGGTTTCCTATGACTTTGCACATGTTTTATTGCATACGGTAGATGCTCGGTTTTCAATTCCGTGTCACTTGGGCCAGAGTTTTGTATTGCAGATATTTAGTATTAAATGTGACTCACGTAAGATAGTAAGACATAGCTGGCGCATTATAGATTATAGAGTGATGTTTCCTTGAGTCCTCGTACTCAAACTCCCACTGGATCTTTTTTTTGTAGCAGGACAATGATCCTACTAGATTCCCAGCAGGATGTATTCCTGATAACGAAAATGCGAAGTGTCGTATGTTTTATTTACCAAATTGGCCCGACACATCCGTATTTTGCGTTTGTGAACAATACTTTCAGTGTTTGTACCACTTCCGCTGAATAATGGATGTTTAACACTAAATCGCTGGTATAACGTACCTTCAGTGTGAGAACCACTGATTCTCATACTTACACGACGCTCACCAAGCTTAAACTGTGTATCAAACTATCACTGGTATAATGTACCATCAGTATGAGAATCACTGATTCTCGTACTTACACGACGCTCACCAAGCACAAACTAATCAATGTCACGTGTTTCGTCACATAAATTGGCCGGGAGAAGACTGTATACTTATGAGTTTATAAGAACTGATATAATGCACACTAATAACCAATAACCGCCGCTATCGACAACAATACACGCTTTCCAACTAAAAGGTAAACATGACCTAGTGGACCAATTTCCGTGCCATATATTGTCTAGCCTTGGCTATTTTTAGCATGCTACTCCTAGTATGTAAATCAAAAGCCCAACAATAAAAAAAAATCCGTAACGAACGGGGTCCTAATTAGTTCTGTTAGAAGGTCTTTATTATTGATAGCCACGCCAATAACGAACAACTATAACTTAACGAAATGGACCCAGCTATTGAGAATGGTTGAAAAGGTGTAGATGATAGATTTCTTGTACATGCATTGTATTTGTTGAAAGGTCCCTGTTGGACCGTAACGTAGTAAAATTCTTTGTTTTCTGCTATCATTTTTTTCGCATTAGTTTTACTCAATAGATTCTCTACGACACATTAATGAAAATACAATGGAATACAAAAACCATATGAATATTGTTTTTATAGATCAAGAGAAAGCTTTCCACCGAATAAATAGAAAACTACTCTACTCTGGAGTATTCTACATGGAGTATGGAATAAAAGGAACATTATTAGACCGTGTACGAGCCTTATAAAAAGATAATGAAAGTGCATTCACAACAAATTCAGGACTTACTGAGTAGTTTTCAGTAACATCAGAAGTTAGACAGGGATGTGTCTTATCACTATTATTGTTTATCAATTTAGTGGATACTATTATAAAAACCGTAGGAATACCACCAGAAGTTTACCATCCAAATGATATAAATGAGGTACAATTTCCAGACGAGCAGTGCCTACTTCACAGTTCTAGCGATGATCTTCAAGATCACATAACCCTACTGAACGAAAAGAAATAAATCGATACTAAAAACACTTAATATGAAGACAGAATTACTAAGAGAAATAACGATCAGACAAATAAAATACTTTGGACAGATTAAAAGACTTGTCACCTTATTGAAGACCTTACTTGAGGGTAAAGTCTAAGGGAAGCGAGCAAGAGGTAGGCAGAGATACGAGTGGGAGAGTAACATCACACGATGGACAGGTTACAGTCTAGCAGAGTGCACCACCAATACAAGTGACAGAAGATGTTGGAGATACGTTGCAGCCTAACTTCGTTGCGGAGACGAAACTAAATTATGATGATGATGACTCAACGAAAGCTTCCTCAATCACAACATGAAAATAAAAACAGAAAAAAAGAAAGTAATGTCAATAGACAGAAACAAAATTACAGCCAACACAGTCATAAATGATACACTACTAAAACAAGTCTAGGAATGTAAATATTGCTGCAAAAATATTGCTGTAAATATGAACATACATTGATTTTGAAACACATATATATCCCGATGGAAACAAAAAGACAAATTATACATTCAATATTCATCCCAACATTGTGTTATTAATGTCAGACATGGACACTAACTAATGAAAAAAGAGAACATTTATTACGTGCGAAACGAGATGTCTAAGAAAAGCAGTAAACAGAACAAGAAGAGATCATGTGAGAAATGAGGAGATTTAAAAAAAACTGTTGGAACAACATCTGTGGTCAAATATATTGAAAAATAGATACAGAAATGGCTCGGCCACTTAATGGGAATGACCCATTATTGGCCAGCAGCAAGAACATACAACATGGCAATAGAAACAACAAGATACAGAGCAAACAATGAAACAGATGGATTGAAGAATTGATCAACATTCTAAGACAGCAGAATATTATACCATATCAAGCGATCAAACTGCCATAGACCGTACACCGATCGTACTTCAATAGACAGACAGACACACAGATAGACATATGGATAGATGGATAGACCGATAGATGGATGGATGGATAGACCGATAGATGGATGGATGGATAGATGGATGGATGGATCGATGGATGGATAGATGGATGGATGGATAGATAGATAGATAGATAGATAGATAGATAGATAGATAGATAGATAGATAGATAGATAGATAGATAGATAGATAGATAGATAGATAGATAGATAGATAGATAGATAGATAGATAGATAGATAGATAGATAGATAGATAGATAGATAGATAGATAGATAGATAGATAGATAGATAGATAGATAGATAGATAGATAGATAGATAGATAGATAGATAGATAGATAGATAGATAGATAGATAGATAGATAGATCGTTTTATTATTTGTTAGTTATTAGTTGGATACATAACATTAGTACATTAATCTCGTTATCTACTCTTGGTTTTGCTACTGTGGCACTCTCCATCCTCTGACATTTGGGGTCATTAATACTTATCTGGCATCCCAGATTAGTGGTGATGGTGAAGCAACAGGTAAAGTTAAGAAAAGACTTAACAATGACCATGCCAAGATTTACCTGCCATTTGGAACTGCAGGATTACCACCAATGTTATTATATACTTATACTTATAATGTAACTTATATACAACTTTGGTTTTGTAAATATGTCTACATGGCTTAGAAACCTACATTCTAGTTGAGACTTAGAGAGAAGAATCCAGGCGTTTGAAATCAAAAGTTATAGACGTGTGTTTGGTATCTGTTACAGAGAACATAAGCACAATTTGTTTGTGCTTGATAGAATTAATGCATTAACAGGTCAACAACGACCACTATTAACAATCGTGAACCTTCGTATAACTCCGGTGATACGTGCTCGCGATGAGATATTCCTCGACTACAAGATGTTTTTCAAGGTACAGTGGAGGTTTGGAGAATACTAGGTGAACAGAGGATAACATGACTGTATAACATTAAGGACCATAGAGGACGTGAAGTTTCCAAACTCATCCGGACAGTAGAGGATACAGGTATACGGAGATCTTTTCATCCATCAAATGCGACATCACTGCGACCCTAATGAAATATGGGTTTTGTTATTTGTATTATTATTATTATTATTACTATTATTATTATTATTATTATTATTATTATATAGTGATCAATAGATACGAATTAGGCAAAGGCACAATGATAGAAGGCGATGGGATATGTTTGAATTCAGCGAAGCACTTACTATTGGGGATTATGATAATCATGATTTGGAATACTGATAAGGGCGGGGGGGGGAGGTAAGGTTACAACTCTTTACTTGGCTTTAGTATTAATTTTTATTACAATTTTTATAATTTGAGCCATATAAATTCAAGTAGGAAGCATGAGGATAAATGAAAATAATTCTTACAACTGACGGGAATTGAACCAGGACTATTCTAGCAGCACTGAATCGCTTTGCAACGCAAGTAAAGAGGTTTTCCGTACTTGACCAACCACATCCCCTATAAATTCACCCCCCCCCCCGTATCAATAAGCCTGGTCCATATGTAACTCCTGATAAAAGCATCTAGCTTAATAGTGATGCTATGTATGTCTACAGTGTGAACACAGTATGTGAAACCTTCTTCTTTTCTTTTCTCTTCTGTGACCCATTCAGTTGAATATTGGTTATGTACAAAGCGGTTTGTTGTAGGTCAATCGTGCGGGATCTGAAACTACACTACAACTGATGACGCGTCTATGCTACAACACAAATTATACGATCAATTGTTAAACATCCAGTCGAATATTGGTCAATTATTGAGCGGTTTGTTTTAGGTCATCTTGGATTTCTCTCATTTTTTTGCAGAGAAGCACATGTGGGCCAGATTGTCGTTATGTGGACAGTGAAAGTGGTACAATCTTGCGGTAGTATGTGTTCTGGCATCTGTGTTGCTGTTCCGCAGATGCAGTCTGCAGTGTGGCTATTGCTGATTCAGTCTGTTTGTAGACTGCAGTAGCCTGTTCTCAGTCGAGACATCGTAACTCGTTAATTTATCTTCAATTTATTAATGTCTTTCTTTGGGCTATAGTCTCGGTTTAGTTTTCTCCACTGAAGTCGCACTGATTGTTTTATCAGAGACTTTACTGCCCTGACGCTTTGAGTTAAGTCGCACTGATTGTTTTATCAGAGACTTTACTGCCCTGACGCTTTGAGTTAAGTCGCACTGATTGTTTTATCAGAGACTTTACTGCCCTGACGTTTGAGTTAAGTCGCACTGATTGTTTTATCAGAGACTTTACTGCCCTGACGTTTGAGTTAAGTCGCACTGATTGTTTTATCAGAGACTTTACTGCCCTGACGCTTTGAGTTAAGTCGCACTGATTGTTTTATCAGAGACTTTACTGCCCTGACGCTTTGAGTTAAGTCGCACTGATTGTTTTATCAGAGACCTTACTGCCCTGACGCTTTGAGTTAAGTCGCACTGATTGTTTTATCAGAGACTTTACTGCCCTGATGCTTTGAGTTGCTCAGTATGAGGGAGTTTGACTCCTATTTTTGCCACTTCTAGTTTGAAATAATTGCTGGGGGAAATACAACGTAAACCCTCTGCGCCTGGCTATTTAATCATGATAAGAACATATCTGATGTTAAGAACCTATAGTTATGCCACATTAAAAAAAATGTTGATTCAATTATATTTTCAGTTAAACCAATCACAATTAAAAATCGAACGAACTGTGAATAATCACAAATCCTTGGGTAAATATAAAACCAACGTTTTGATAACACATGTCCTCATCAGATAACTCTGCTGTCAGAAAACGATACAAACTGATAATTTATCGTAAAATAAAGGTTATGCAAATTTCCTTAACAGATGGTGTCTTCTTAAGCACTCATAATACGAAAGTTGCCATACACAAAACGATTGGTTGGAATAAAATGGGTACTTCTTGTGTTGTCAATTACTATGCATCTCATCCAATATTTGTAATGCATAAAGTGGTTTGTTTTAGATCTAGTAGATGCCAGTACTTGTGCGTATTTTTTGTTGTGGTTTGTAGATGCTCTATTTTCAGTCCAGTGATTTAGATCAAAGTTTTCACACTTTGTCTGTAATGTAACATCTCGTGATATTTACATGGAGACATTGGTGAATATACATGTCAGGCTGTTTATCTATTTTATTAGTACTTTCTACCATATATTTCTTTATCTATTTTATTAGTACTTTCTACCGTATATTTATTTATCTATTTTATTAGTACTTTCTACCGTATATTTCTTTATCAATTTTATTTTTACTTTCTACCGTATATTTCTTTATCTATTTTATTAGTACTTTCTACCGTATATTTCTTTATAAATTTTATTAGTATTTTCTACCGTATATTTCATTATTAATATTTTTTACGTATCACATTCTAGGGCCGTCTTTCCAAACGTGGGACACGAGCCCCACAAGGTGGGGGGTGCAATTTGTTCAGGGGGGAAATTCGAAAATTAGTTCGTCTAGAATTTAAAAACTAGCCGCCTACAGTGGCTACACTTGTATAAAAAGAAGAATTGTTGGTATCTCAATATGAAATAAGCGTTCGTTAACCCTTTATAAGGCAGAGAAGTCTGGTTGTGGGGTGTGGCAGTTACATGTTTCAAAACAGCTTCATATGGATTGTCCCACTGGGACCGGATGTTGATTTCCCGCTACAAGAGTGATAACTCTAATTGCGTCAGTATGTTTATGCGACAATATTTAGGTTTTTGACTTAAATTAATAATGTTTCATAATATAATTATTATTAATGAAGAACCGTGATACATAATGGTATGTGCTTGTCGCATATGTATATTTCTGTGGTCTCAGTGAATAAGATAGTAAGTCCAAAAATTCGAATTTGCAGGAAAGGACGAATAAACTTCAGACTCTCATTTTAAAAAATGCATATATTTGAATATACAAATATTTAGTATCCATGCCGAAACAATAGTAACAAAGATATCAGCATCTTACCTAATAGTAAATAATAAATACTCTATTGTTACTAAACAACCACTTAAATAGACTAAGATTTCTTTCATTACCACTGTGCCCATGTGGAAGACAGCTTAGACCACGACAACATCCAACTAGATTGTATTACACTAAATAAGTTTGTATATCCCGGCATACCTCTATCGATAACTGCGACAATTGATAATTCACTCGGACACGCATTCATTTCTACTTGTGGTATTTTTATGTTTGTATGTTATGTGCGTATCTTGAAAAAGGCCTATTGGTCCGAAACGTCGATTTTTTCCTGTGTATTGTCATTTGTATGATTATATTCTGTGTTTTGTTTTGTTGTATTTACCATATTTATTCATGTAAACATCCGCAAGTGATAGTGTATCAGTCGTCATCAAGTAGGACTTCATTACCTGTTTTCCACGTGAGTGTTATTGACAATTGACGAGGACGTTGCCCTGCGTATTGCTCGTGCCAGTGCGGCATTCGAGAGCGTAGGATCAGGCTTAGTCTCAGTTTGACAGCTAAGTTGGACGTATATCGTGCAGTGGTTCTACCAACACTGCTTTGTGCTGCGTCTTGCTGGACTATCTATGCGAGACACGCTCGACAGCTTAACTTTTTTCATCTTTGGTGCCTACGAGCCTCATGGAGTACGTTGCCAAGATCGAGTACTAGACATGGAAATCCTTCAGAAGTCCTGTATGCAAAGCATCTTTGCCCTGCTGACTAGGTTCCGACTCAGCTGGACTGAACACATCGTCCGTATGCCAGACACGTGCCTTCCAAAGAGATTATTCTATGGGGAGCTGTGCGAAGGTAAACGTTCAAGCGGAGGGCAGAAAAAGTGCTTCAAGGATTACATAACAAGCTCTCTCAAGAACTGCAGCATCGATCCTAGATCCTGGGAGACTACAGCCCATGATCGCCCAGCCTGGCAAATCCAGATCACTGCTGGTATCACACAATTTGAAAAAGAAAGAACACGGCGGGCAATCTACAAGCGCAAGAAGCGGAAGGAAAAATATGAACATTTTCCTACCCCGAACCCTCAGCACTCCTGCATACACTACAATAGAACTTTCCTGACACGAATCGGACTCATCGGGCATCTACGATCTTACAAACCACATTAGAAAATCACAAATATTGTGTTTATTTTTTTTAAGCGATTCGGTGCTGCTAGAACGGACCCAGTTCAAATCCCGTCAACGTTAGGAATTATTTTCATTTTATCCTCATGCTTCCTACTTGAATTTATTTTTTATACTCGTTCATCACATTTATTGTTTTCATGCCATGCTTGTGAAGGAGGAACATCATCATCATATAGATTTCTAGTTAATTGTCTCGCTGTTCAATGCTTCCTGTTACGTTATCTTGTGTTTGACGAAGACATTCTGGTCGAAACACTAGTTTATTTTAAAACTTTTGTTATCAGTAACATTTTATGCATTTCCGCCTATAACGGATGTGTCAGGTCAATGTCGCAAATAAAACTTCGAAAAAGCGCATTTTCATTCTCTGGACTACATCCTGCTGTAAATCTAATATGGCCGTTGTCCTGCTACAAGTTACAACCAGCGGGAGATTGAGAATGAGAGCTGAAGAAAGAAGCATATTCATTGATGTTTTCATATTGCCTCTGTTAAAGTTCTCTTAAACATTATCTCAAAGAGTGTCATATCATAACCTACATGCATAGCCATCGATATTATAAGACCTGGACTGTATAGAAAAGCATCACTCTAACGTAATGCATTCTAATTTTACCGTGATTTTCATTGGCTGTCGACGTAAAGTAACCACAGTGAGCAATGACAAACCCGGTAAAATAATGAAATGCGTCACCCCCAGAAGGATGATCCAAATGAGCCAGATAGCTGTATATGTGACTAAAGACAAGCCTTACAAAATGTGAGTAATAGCTACTTCCACGGAACTGAACATAGTAAAACGTGAAACCTTATTCCAGTCACGATATATAACTTTGACCCTGGTACCCCCGAGACACGTATCTCAAATCTGGATATCTTCTGTTATCTTCTTTGTCTCTGGAATGTTTCATTCGACCTATTCTTAGCCATTCAGAGATCAAATTTACTGAAGTTCGCAGGTCAGTTTTGTATTATATTGACAGCATTTTTATACAGTTGATTTGATACTCAGAGTTGTATGTTGGTTACTGATTCAGTGGTCCATGGGTGCATGGCCTTTGATGCATGGTATTGTACGTATATGCATGTGTTTATGAGCTGTACAGTAGTAGGTAGTTAGAGATATTACTTTTGTAAACCTAGACAATATTTACTGATAGGTAACTGACCACGGTCATGGACAGTAAATACAATATTTCGGTCACCTTATGAGAATGAAACGAAACCAAATACCAATAAGAGCATATAACAAAAGAATACCCGGACGTAAAGCGAAAGGTAGACCAAGAAAATAGTGGGTAGAAAACATCAAGATAGCCTTGAACAAACATGGACTAAATGCAACCACGGCGATACATCTGGTCTTTGAACCACATCATTAGTTCTTACTCCTATACTTTACGAGAAGTGTGAACAGTTGTTGTACTTAACGTAAACCGCAGGTTTTTTAAATAATGTCACTCAGACACGACGGAATATCAATAAAACTAGTGGGTAATGATGTGCACACAAGAAAACATACAAAATATAATACACAAAACATATTCAACGTTTCAACCAAAAGGTCTTATCAAAATACACTATCAAACAAAATATCAAAAGACGACGAATGGAAATTATCACAACCCATACACGTATCCAACAGAAATATGGAAATGAGAAGTGTGAATATGATCTGACATCATTCACCTGAGGACAGCCAATACCCAATATACTTTAAATTATGCAATTCAATTCAAATTGTCGTCATACCAGTTTACTCAACTGACACGCGTGTCCTAATCTTAAATACAGTCATGTGGACTGTTCGGTTGCATCTTTCTTTTTTAAAAATGACTATATTTGAATTTTCGCTTCATTTTCAATTTCGACACAAAGTGTACTTATAGTGACCCATGAAAATTTGAAGAAATGTCTCATAGTCGCCTTTGAAGGATAATTTCCAATGACTCCAAAAGACTATACATGACTAGGGACGTAGCTGAAGATGAATGTCCGGATTTCATAACCCAGATGAATATTCACAAGCGCTTTTCGGGTATCAAGATTATGGATATACCACAGCTGTTTAGAAACAGCTTGCTGGATGGTGAGAAATCGCGATTTATAGGCTATTTATATTTTTAATAAAGAGATTTGATACGATGATTTATATCTGAAGGTCTCACTATTTGTCTATAAGACCTGAAAATTATGAAACATTACAATTTCAGTAGATAACATGCCAGTGTAGAGAGGGTTTTCTCTTGCGGTAGTCCCACATTATTTCATCTGCGTACTTATTTGTTTCATTATATTTTACTTTACGATGTAACATCAGTTTAATCCAGCTTTTCACATAACGCTGATAGAGTTAAATCTACTCCAATCATGAACTTGGCCCTAACTCCCAATGTGTACATAGTACCCCAGCAATGAACAGGTGGCATGTGTGCTGTGGTGAACAGAAACTGTATAATACGTGACAATTCCCAGGGAAAGCATAGAATCAGGCACACATGTTACATCTGCACAGTCGGAAAGCTGCCCCCCCCCGTATATGAAGAGGATGCTTATCTCGCTGTTCCACTAATATCAGTGCCTATGATTTAATGCTAGGTTGATATGGGTATCTGACAGAAAGGGATACATGGTTGAGCAGTTTAAGCTCATGGACCCCCCCCCTCCAAACCAATGCGATACAATCCTTAGAATTTACCCCTTTCTGAGTGTGATATTTTTTTCTCACAGTATTGTATGTCGTCGAGAGTTAGTCTTCTGTGTATGTACTAAAGCTCTGGACAAACACCTCATTACAAATAGGAAGTAAGAGCTAATAGCTCGTAATAACTGTAGATCGATATGAAAACAACAGCAACAACAACATCGTTTATAGATCCAGGATTATACACATGGAGAAACAGATGAACATGGCAGCTTAATAAAACGAATTAATCCATGGACCAGCAACCAGAAACAGATGTGCCACTAAGACAATTAATCCATGGACCAGAAACCAGAAACAGATGGTGCCACAAAGACAATTAATCCATGGACCAGCAACCAGAAACATATGGTGACACAAAGACAATTAATCCATGGATCGATGGACCAGTCACCAGAAACATATGGGACTACAAATAGCATGAGCTCATAGACCGCTTGACCAGCAACCAGAAACAGACGGTGTAACAAAAGGCGTGAGTTCCTGGATCACTGTACTATCAACCAGGGCAGGTGTTGCTACAAAGTACATGCGTGCATGAACCACTGAATCAGCAACCAGAACCGGATGGTGCTACACATAACGTGAGTTCATGGAACTGTGAACCAGCTGCCAGAGACAGATGGTGCTACACATAGCGTGAGTTCATGGAACTGTGAACCAGCAGCCAGAGACAGATTGTACCAAATGCTAAAGCCTGACTTCGCTATTGCTTATTTTTTCTATTCACTAGAGAAGTTAATATATTCCAGAGAATATAAATTTAGGCAACGTAGAGGGTTGTCTTGGGAATGCTCTTAGACCTAATCCGGAGATAGACAAGACAAAAACCACGACCTCTACTACTTCTAATGGACACACAATAATTAATGAACACTGCGACACCTAAAAACAATAACAACGAAAAGACAATACATGTATGTATGTATGTATATATATGATATATTGATATATATATATATATATTAAACGATAAATGATTTAAATTAAATTTTTTTCGTAGTCAATACATATTGTCTTCTGGGTGAATAATTTTTGCTAGAATATCAAAATAAGATCACACAATGGAATGATAAAGTGAAACTATTACAATATTTTAATTTTATAATCTTACAAATTATAAAGTGAAACTATTGCAGAATTACTTTTTTAAAATTAGCTTACACATTATAAAGTGAAACTATTACATTATTTTTATGTTATAATCTTACAAATTAAAAAGTGAAATCATCACATTACTTTTATTTGAACTATCTTACAAAGAAACAGTTTCTAAAAAATTCTTGAATAATTGAAACAAAAAAACCCACCGAAATACTTGAATTTAAAGAGATAATAAGTCAGAGTTCACTATGTCTCAATTTGAAAGGCGACAATACTTGTTAGAAATAACGTCCGTCTCAGTTGTCCTCATTTAATCAACATAAGCTTTGATCTGTGTATACCCAATACTGGTCTGTAATTGCTATCGAAGAATGTGCCGTATATTTTCTTTAAATCTAATGGACGTAGGATGTAGAGTTTACCTTGAGGGATGTCAGTGTTTTAACGTTTCATTTGTGCACCGACAATCTATTATGTTGTCTGTCTAAAATTTAACATTTATGCACTTACAATCAGCATTGTCTTTTGTCTAAGTTTTAACATTTCTGTACTTTCAATCAGCATTATCTTATTAGTTTTAATATTTCTGTACTTACAATCAGCATTATCTTATTAGTTTTAATATTTCTGTACTTACAATCAGCATTATCTTATTAGTTTTAATATTTCTGTACTTACAATCAGCATTATCTTCTAATTTTTAACATTTCTGTACTTACAATCCGCATTGTCTTCTGTCTAAGTTTTAACATTTCTGTACTTACAATCAGCATTATCTTCTAAGTTTTAATATTTCTGTACGCACAATCCACTACAATCTTTACACTAATGACAAAACTCAAAATCCGTATAATTATTTGGCGTTAATACGGTCGGAAAGATTACACCAAGCAATATCAACAAATATTGAATGACAAATATGCACAAGACATACGGATCAGATTATATACAGATGGATCGATGGAGAATGCTGAAAATGTGGAAGTGCATGAAAATATATAGAGTATCTAAACAATGTTAGGGATACAATTAAAGTACTATCGCGAAAATTCAGTGGTAACTATGATGCAGAGATCCAGACATTCAAGCTGGTAACTAAACTATTACTGAGAATCAATCTTGGTCCACAGCCTAGAGTATTCCTGCAAGATGCTAAGTTCGATCAGCACTTGAAGCGCTCATGTTCAGAATGCAACTAGACCTGCAAATATTACCAATAAATATAAGTAATTAGCGTAAATTACCTATGCAGTGCGTACAGTCATATTGTGGAGTACCTGGAAACGAGGGCCAGATCGTCTGGCTAAAGAGGGAGCAGCTGATGATTAACCAGATGTGCCAATAATGTACCATCTAAAGAAAGAGATGATTAAGGCAACTAGAAAGACAGCACAATATGCCAGTACAATATTTACAGTAAAGTACAATATGACAAGTTGTCATTCTGCGCCTCGCTACAAAACTCAACCGACTCCTCAGCTACATGTATGAAAAGTTCACGATTGGCAACATAGCCATGCATACATGTGAACAAGGTACCTTAGACAGCAGAGCATATTCTTCAGGTATGCCCAGAATATGAAATGCTGAGGCAAGTACACTGGCACAGAGAAACACAAGTGAAAGAAAAAATCTACTGACCTCTGTACGAGTTACAAAGCACAGTCAAGTTTATAAAAGAAACAAAACTTTAGACATAAGCATTTTCCAGGTGAACACAAGAAGAAAAATGTCATCAAAATGGATTGTAAGATACGCAAGAAGGATTCAAAGAATATTGAATTAAGTTCCTGGAACATGTTTCTATCTGAAGTTTTGTTTCTTTCTCGAATAGAGGTCATGGAACATGTTTCTATCTGAAGTTTTGTTTCTTCTATAAACTAGACTGTTTTTGTATAAATTGAATAGAGGTCCTGGAACATGTTTCTATCTGAAGTTTTGTTTCTTCTATAAACTAGACTGTTTTTGTATAAATCAAATAGAGGTCCTGGAACATATTTCTTTCTGAAGTTGTGTTTCTTCTATAAACTAGACTGTTTTTGTATAAATCGAATAGAGGTCATCACTGTGTTTCTTCTAATGTTGTTTCTCTGCGCAAATATGTTGTGCTCTGCATTAAATATTCCAGGCGTTTCTGAAAAATATAATTTCTACATATATCGTTAGGGATTGGTGGTGGCGGTGGTAGATTACGCGCTGACGATTCTGACACTGAGTCAGACTCAAACAGAAAGATTGGATAGAATGCATAATGAGGCAATGCGAATCTGTTTGTGGTGTACATGAGATACGTCGGCACGGGCTATGCTATATTTACTTAATTGTCTAACTGCAGAGCAAAGAATACAAACCTGCAGGGCGCGTGACTACCTGCACATATGCGATGATACAAAGCAATCTCTGCACCCTGAAATGCTCATAGTGAAAGACAGTCGACTTAAGAGAGGAAGGTTGTGAATGGGACGCACAGAGGATATTATAGTGTGTGCAGATTGCAGGATGTGCTACCTGGTCAGGAATGGAGTCGGGCGCCATTAAGGTGTCCGACATCCTTCGAAGTAATGAATAACACTCAATAGAGAATACAGGGAATGGTGTCAGACAGTGATGGAATCGGAAGTGCTGACTCTGATCGATGGGAATTCCAGGGAAGGTGATATGATTGTATATACAGATGGGTCGGTTGAGATACATATCAGGAGTGCCTGTGCCTTTACGGCTCAAAGGTGGAGAAATTCCATCAGAGAGGAATGTGGCGCGTTCGCTCAGACGATAAGCAGCACGACAATGGACATTTTGGCATTAATCAAATATTTGAAATGGGTGTGTTCTTAGACTGTGACACATGCCTCTATACTCAGTGACTCGATGAGCATGATTGTGGAAGTTCAGGCGGGATACATTCGGGAACAGTGGCTGGATGCAGTGAAGAATTCCTGTGCGCGTAAAATAACTTTTAATTTTGTGCTGGGACATGCGGGAGTCCGGAATAATGCGAGAGCAGATAGTTTGGCCGCCCACGCGGCTACTAAGGCTGTTGGCGGAGCGATCGATCGGACAGACATTTTGAACGTCCTACGGGCAAACGCAGGAACAAATTACTGTACAAGTGACGACTCTTGTTCCATGCCTAGAATAAAGGAGCTTGAAATGAAATGTGGTGTTGCAAGAATATAGCGGTTTTCGTGGGCGAGAAAGAATGATGGTCAATCAACTGCGTACTGGGACTGTCATTCAATCTTTAATGGCTGATACACTCAAGGAGAGATCTGAACACCTACGGACTTGTCCGGAGTGCAGTGACGATGATCCAAAGACTAACTAACTAACTGAATAATATGTTCATGATCTGAGATGCTTGTCCGAATGTACATCTGGTTGTGCTGCCAATGTTGAACTTTGTATACATATGGCTTCGAAATCGGATGTGTCCTGTTTTGAGGTGCAGAATGACAACTCGGTTTAGTCCGTTCATAATTTGGTAATTCATCATTTTTGTTGTTGTATTTCTAATTACTTGGGTGTCTCTACGAAATTGATATTAATTATCGTTTTGTTTTACTTCATTCTATATCCACATGTGTAGCAATAGTTATATTCACGCAACATCTTGCTGGCGGTGTCAGATGCAGATACCGGGTATGTTAAGTGCGCGATATTTGTTATCAAAGCGGTTTTCGTATGTAGTGTGTGTTCATACAATTTACTGCATGTACTGTCTGCACGCCAGATGGCACCTACTTCTCATTATGCTAAAATTAATGAGATGTCATGTGTTACAGACGAGTATATTCCAGGCTTATTCGTGTGTACGAAAGTAACACTCCATTTAATATAGTGATAAGAGCTTAGCCAATATTGTGAGAATGATAAGAGCTTAGACAAGATTGTTAGAATGATAAGAGTTTAGACAATATTGTGAGAATGTTCAAAGTTTGTGACACGGACACAACATACTATCAACAACATTATGAAAATGGTGTATCATGATGTAACATTTTTGGCAATAACTGGTTAGCAGGTTCAAGGAAATCCTGTGAATTTGACTAAACTCAAAACTCTCTGACAATATTAATAAATGCATATACAAGACTGACGGTCCTCGCATAAACTCGGTTGAAATTTAATACGCAAATCAAACGGTCAGGATCCGGCTGCAACGACGCTGGTCTTTGGGCTACAATACCTTGCATAGGTCCTGTTCTTACAGGCCGAAATCGCCAACTCCAACTGCAGTGGGCAAACCAGCATCTTCAATGGACTGTTGGGAATGATTGCAGACGGGTTTGGTTTAGTAATGAGTCATTGCCTTGCTCCATCGACACGATAGACGGAGAAGAGTTTACCACAGAGTTCGTGAGTGTTACTCCCAAAACAACGCTGTTGAGACTCCTCCACTTTGAAGTTATTTTGAAGTCCTCCCCAATGTGTTATTGCTTAAATTTGACCTCTAGCTAATTGAAGGACGCCTGAATGCTGTACGTATTTTATTACGTTTTCGTTTCATGAATTTAATGAGATACCAGGGACGTAGGTTTAAAGAAACATCTGGCAAATGGGGGGATGTTGATTAAATAACCACACCTTAGAAAAAAAGGAACATACCATTAAGTAATAAGAATAAAATACATATACGGATAAAACGCACCTATTATCTTAGAGATATGTCTAAACAATTATCTATTATCTTAGAGATATGTCTAAACAAGTATCTATTATCTTAGAAATATGTCTAAACAATTATCTATTCTCTTAGAGATATGTCTAAACAATTATCTATTCTCTTAGAGATTCGTCTAAATAATGATATATTCTCTTAGAGATTCGTCTAAACAATGATCTATTCTCCTAGAGATGCGTCTAAATAATTATTTATTTCTTTAGTGGTGTATCTAAACATGTATCATGATAAATTAAGTGAGAAAACTCCCTTTATCGAAGTCTTGTCACCCTTTTAGGCCAACATTTAAATGTAGATTGTACTTAGTGCAGCCAATAGGGGTTGGAAACTAGGAATGGTTAGGACATACCTGACATCGATCAGGTACATAGTCCAAGTAATCACTGGTGCTCAAAGTGCGATACGAGCACGAGGCGTACCCACAAATATGGTATCCTTCATTACGGATAGATAGCATGAATACACAACAACAAAGTCGTGTCTACGGCCCTGCGTCTCTTAAGAATGCCTCACAATATCGGATAATACGATCTTAACATCGTATTGCCATACATGTCTCAATTTGGTGGAAGTGAAACACAATCAATACCAATGTTGCAACAAACACAATAAATCTAATTTGAATGTCTGGTTTGATGTGATATACTGACTAAGAGTAAACCCACCCAGTACTACAGTGACATTAATCATATTCCAACGGAGATTAAACTCAAGACTTGTGGAACAGAATAACCCAACTGAAGAAAGAGATGTTCAGGGCAAATTAATGAAACAAGATAGACAAAGGAAGCGGTACAATGATATTAGAGTAATGTCAACTTGAGCTGGTAGCAAAATAATAAAGACAAATTGCCTCCTACTAATAAATCTGACACAAAATATTGAAAAAAGATGGCAAAGATAGAATGTTACTGTGGTAGAATAATTGGGAATGTTTGTGTTTAAAATTAAGAATTTGTTTTGGGGGAAACAGTTCTAATTCATTAAAAAAAAATATGTTTGAAGAGAAACTCTCCTATTTATACTAGTCAAATTTCGTTATATCGGCGCTATTTACAGTCAAATATAATAAGGGTTCGCAGTTAAGGTAGTCCTGTCACTATCATCCCTGAGAATTATATGTCCAAAAGGTTCAAATGTTCAAACATCGTAGAGGATTGATCCACTGTTCTCGTTTTCCCATATTGTTCATAAGGGAAACCCTTAACGAAGCGGCACGCCGCCTGCCGAGAGTACCATTCATAGCACGTAACTCCTTACATCAAAGGAACAATCCACAGAGATATCTGAAAGAATACACCCTGTAAAATAAGACGGCACGAGCCGGAATCGAACTCATGACATCTTTGACAGAAGGCGGACAACATAATCACTACGCTAGGAAGATTGGAAAGGTAAAAACTATTACATTTAAAACTTAAATCTGACACCTGACAAATTCCTTACATTCCAAGTTTCACGTTTTTGCGAGACTTACCACACTGCCATAGTTAAAGTAAAGTAACCCATTTCATTTATTAATGCCTTAGGGGTGTGAAATTTTAGCGATGTCACATTTTAGAGGCTCTGCAAATGAGGGAGGTATCCATCTCCTCTCCCTCGCAGTCTTCCAATTTAATCCGGTACCCATCCGGTACTGCCATATAACTGAAGATGAAATCTGAACATTGCAAACAATATCGTGCAACAGTGTATTACGTATTCGATACTAAAATAGAGATAATATATATGTAAGCAGAGTATAAGGTATTCGATACAAAAATAGAGATAATATATAATTGAGCAGAATAGTAGGTATTCGATTATGTTACAAACTGATGGCCAACGGAGCAAAAAGCCTAAAATACGTAATAATGATGGACCAGGAAAACTGAAAGTAATAGAAAACGCAATAAAATCAAGAAAATGTAGAATTGACGCAGGCTCTGACAACATGACAAGAGACATAATGAAAACTCTGGATAAAATTGTTGTTGAAATTATCACATAACTTTGCAATGATATATATATGAAACAGGCCACGTACCTAAAGACCTAACATCATCAATATTCATACCACTTTATAAGAATCCCATGGATGTGGATTGTAAAGAATACAGAACAATAAGTTTGATGAGTCACATAACTAAAAACTAATAAAGAAAACACATGAACGAATTAAAAACAAGGTAGACATTGAGATAGATGACGAGCAATTCAGTTTTAGGAAAAACAAAAGGAACCAGAGAAGCTAAACTTAGTATTTGTGTATTGATAGATAAAAACATAGAAGTAATAAAGTATATATATTTGTTTGAAAGACTACAGCAAGGCCTTTGACAGATTCAAACACGAAAAATTAATTGCATGTCTTCAAGAAATAGGCATAGATGGAAAAGACATTTGACTAATTAGAAATACATATTGGAAATAAACCTCATCAATAAAGTGTGAAAACATCTCCTCATTATACATAAAAATAAAAAGAGGGATAAGACAAGGATGTATTTTATCACCCAGCCTATTTAATATCTACAAAGATAATATATTTACACATATAGAAGGATAGACAGGACTCAAGATCAGTGAGAAAATAATAAACAATCTCACAAATGCAGATAACCCTGTCCGTGTAGTAAAGAGTGAACATGAACTACAAAGACTAATAGGTCAAGTCGATAAATCATGTAAAGAATATGGACTGGATATAAACATCCAAAAACAAAAACCATGATAATCAGCAAAGTTACACAAGAACAGGTGATAAATATAAAAGTACATGGAGAGAAACTACTAGTAGAACAGCATCAATATTTCAGACACATAATCACAAGTGATGGCTGATGTGAAACAAGTTAAAATGAGAACAGAAATGGCTAAAAGTATTTTCAATGACATGAGGAAAATATTAACATCTAAACAAATTACAAACAAGTTAAATATGATAATTATAAAATGCTACATTTATTCTATATTAATGTATGGCTCAGAAACATGGACAATAAGCACAAAATTAGAAGACAGAATTGATGCCTTTGAGATGTGAATTTATAGAAGAATAAAGGGAACATCATGTAAAGAGAAGAAAACGAACATGAGAAGTCCTGCCCTGCTCATACCTCAACTCCATCTGATGCAAGCTTACTTCAGACCGCCTGTTAAAACCAATAACGCAATATATTTAAAATCAGTAGGTTGTCATTGCATTTATGAACGATTCGGATGCACAATTTTCCGTAGTATAGTTTGAACCCTGTAACTTCGACTTCACTGTACCTAACCACAATAGAGCCGTACATTGCTATCAACATAACATAATTTTTTACTCTACTGTTAAATCTTTCTCTCAGTCCAGGTGTTACTGCTATTACAGAAAAACGTTCATTGTAACGCTGATCGACCTGGTGTTTTACAAAATTACCATAATAAAAGTATAGGTTTTCACGGTATATTGGCAGAAGGGTGTCTGCTTAACAAGCTGTTTTAGAAGCGTGTTGAATGTAATGACTTAATAGCTTGAAGTTTTTGTATGGTAAGAAAAGTGAATGAGATCAACCTTTTATCTTTTCATTTATTTTCACAAAAATGCGATAAGTAGTCACCATCTCAGGTGAAACAATTAATCAATCATGTGTCATGACTCATGACAAATGGCATAAGCGATCATGTTGCTTCACAACTCTCATTCTCTTGTTATTAAGTTCAGTTTGTGACATTCTCTAGTGCTACAATATGAATACATCCAAAAATGTCTCGCATTATCTTTCTTTGTCTTTTCTCCCCTTGATCTTTCAGGTTGTTACTTACTGTTCAAGTTGTGATCTTCGCATATACTTTACAAATCTTGACTACAGCTTCTAACGTTTGGTATATAAATTTTCTTTTTACTCGAGAATCTCTTAAGAAATTTAGGGGTAATAGAGCTGTGGTTCTATAGAAGAATGCTGAGAATACCATGGACTGCCAGAAAAACTAATGTGGAGGTGTTGAAAGAGTCAAATGCGAAACGGACATTAATCAATAATATAAGAAAAAGATCATCTTAATTATTTGGCCACTTCATGAGACAGGGAGGTTTGGAGAACATAGTCACAACAGGCAAGATTGAAGGCACTAGAGACAGAGGGCGACAACGTGAGAAAATATTAGACAGTTTGACAACCTGGCACAGCAGGGAAACAACAACGAGATTGATACATAATACTGGAGACAGACATCTGTGGAGAGCCATGATCGCATACGCCAGCCGGCATGCCACCTGATGATGATGATCTTCATAAACATCTACATAAATTAGCTTTTTATCTTTGAAGTATATTTTATCTTTGAAGTATATTTTACCTTGTCCCCGGTTTATTGATTTATGTACCGTCGATTCAAGATATAAATATAACACACAACTTATAAATCCTGCCGAACTAATACCAATATCCTATTTGTCTCACGTTAAGTTTACCTTAATTTTACATCTCGTCTACGCTCGATAAGTTGCACCTACATGTGATATTACTCTCGTTGAAATTTATGTGCAATATGTAACACTTGTATATAAATATTAATCTGCCTTATGTATCAACCAGTACAGCGGTTCTTAAACGTGGGAACATAGTCTCCCACGAAAGCGGCATTTTGTTGGGTGTTACGAAGCTAAAATATATAGTTGAGGGAGGGGATGACAGACTCCTCTTGGTTGGGGGGGGCGGAGTGCTAAGAAAGGTGTCTATCTAACCAATTATTGCGCACTAAAACAAATGACAATGGAACATGTGTTACGAGAAATACAATATATACTTTGTTTAGCAGAAAATATTCAACAAAGCTGAAGACACTGATTTTGTTAGGTTCTAACTGAACGTGGGCCAAAGACAAAATGATAACATTAATTTAGTATTCTCATTGTAACTAATAAAAGTAAAAAAAAAGGAATTATTCGGAGTAAACTATTGTCAATGAGAAATAAGAAGAAAGTAAAGGAACAATGGATGTTTTTCTACATTACTTTTCAACAGGGACCTTTATCAAAAAGTAACAACGAACATGAATCAAATGCACAAAAATTGTATGTAATAATTATAATAATGATGACATAATAATAAACTTACACTGGACAAAAAATAAAAACAATACAAAGCAAACAACGATAACAATGTTAAGGTAGCGGCTGATGTACAAATATAAATTACAACCAAAGTTTAAGAAGAAGTCCGACAAAGTCGTCAGTGTTGCTGTAACAACAATAGGTGAGAACACCTTGGATAATGTATTATTATTACAGATCATTAATCTATAAGCATTATTAGTAACATTGACAATAATATATTATCCGAAGTGTTACCATGGAAGAAATCGGGCAGAGAAACACTGTTGTGCAAGTGCAGAGAAACACTGTTGTGCAAGTGCAGAGAAACACTGTTGTGCAATGCAGAGAAACACTGTTATGTAAGGACGGAGAAACACTGTTATGTAAGGACGGAGAAACACTGTTATGTAAGGACGGAGAAACACTGTTATGTAAGGACGGAGAAACACTGTTATGTAAGGACGGAGAAACACTGTTATGTAAGGACGGAGAAACACTGTTATGTAAGGGCGGAGAAACACTGTTATGTAAGGACGGAGAAACACTGTTATGTAAGGACGGTGAAACACTGTTGTGCAAGTGTAGAGAAACACTGTTATGTAAGGACGGAGAAACACTGTTATGTAAGGACGGAGAAACACTGTTATGTAAGGACGGAGAAACACTGTTATGTAAGGACGGATAAACACTGTTATGTAAGAACGGAGAAACACTGTTATGTAAGGGCGGAGAAACACTGTTATGTAAGGACGGAGAAACACTGTTGTGCAAGTGCAGAAAAACACTGTTATGTATGGACGGAGAAACACTGTTATGTACGGACGGAGAAACACTGTTATGTAAGGACGGAGAAACATTGTTATGTAAGGACAGAGAAACACTGTTATGTAAGGATGGATAAACAGTGTTATGTAAGGACGGAGAAACATTGTTATGTAAGGACAGAGAAACACGGTTATGTAAGGATGGAGAAACACTGTTATGTAAGGACAGAGAAACACTGTTATGTAAGGACGGAGAAACACGGTTATGTAAGGATGGAGAAACACTGTTGTGCAAGTGTAGAGAAACACTGTTATGTAAGGACGGAGAAACACTGTTATGTAAGGACGGAGAAACACTGTTATGTAAGGACGGAGAAACATTGTTATGTAAGGACAGAGAAACACTGTTATGTAAGGACGGATAAACATTGTTATGTAAGGACGGAGAAACACTGTTATGTAAGGACGGAGAAACACTGTTCTGTAAGAGATATAAGCAGATATTGAAAAGATGTGTATATTGTTGACTTTATTTGCTGATTTGCAACTTTGTATTGTATTAGATTTGTGTTGTGTTACAGGAGTGTTTAGCACACGTAACAATATGTTAGATAGCGAACTACACAAGACGTATACTTTTGTAGCATTCTTTTACATCACCTGCATCTTCTGTCCAGGACATGCGGCAGTCGAAGGTCACGAAAGAACGGACGTAATGGTTGGTAAAGCTATAGTAGATAACAAAATAATCCGAAGAGATAACGCTGAAATAGTTATTGCATCCATGGATATATATTATAGAACGATGAAATGGATAACTCAAAGAGACAATGTACGTGTTTAGAGAATGATAGAAAAGTAAGTGACCAGGAGAGAATTTAGAAGCTCGTCCTTTCTGGAAAGACAATAACTACTAGCTGACTGAAACACTGGATTTAAATACTTTTGGTTGGTTGGATGGTTGGTTGCTGATCCAGCGGTCCATGGGCTCATGCCCTTTGACCTAATGCCATTAGATGGTATTATATTGCTGGGAAGTCTGTGGATTTTCGGCCCAGCACGGGACAGTGCCAGAGAATAACTATCACACTTCCAGGAAGGTAGGTTTCAACCTTTGCACTGCTCCTAGCCACAGTAGTCAAGATAGGGTTCACTGTGCTCATTCCCCGCCACCAATTGACTACTGGTTATGCCGAACTTCTCTATTGCTCCAGTCATGCAACCGAATGTTCAAGTCAAAAGGATTGTCACGTCCTGAGTCACTGTGCCTCTATGATGGGCCTCGCCATAGGAAAAACAGTGATGTCAGTTTCCTCATCCTCAGTGCTGCGCAGTACATATCTGGCTCCCTCCCAACCACAGAGGGTGCATACATATATTCAGGCAAACATGAAGAAACATTTAAACATCAAAACAAAATCATAACTGTATAGATGACATGCCATGAAGCTTCTATAAGAAGATAACCTCAATATAACGCATATCATCCACGTAATGTTTTCTTTTGCATGGATGGTATGTCTAGTGGGCCATTGGTAAGACCCACAGACGCAACCACATGCGTTTAAATACTTTTAGAGAAGACGAAATGGCAAGCAGAGGATTTATGGGAGTTTCCCTTGTGCAGTGATGTTAGTTCCTTATCAGGAATCTATATAGAATAAAAATGTGTTACTGGTACCCAAAAATGGGAGAACAGAAAAGTAAGACTGTAATTGTGAATAGAAAGCAGCAGCATGATGCATGGGTCATTCCCATAAGTGATTCGCTCTCCGATCTATTAGTTATACAATAGTATGAACTAGAAGTCTCAGTTAGATGGTGTATGATCTTATAATGTTTCCAGAGAGGACACACTTTCTCCCCTCACTCCAGGTCACTCCCAGTTCTGTCATTCCGTGTACGTGCATGTTATCATACCGGGCATCGTCTTCTTTATTCTGTAATAGTAATAGATCAATGAATGATCTTATTAGGCAGGACCCTATCTCTTCTCAGTACTGTGCCAGCAACAATAGCTATGCCCACCAATGGATCTGTATATTCTATGCCTCTCACCCCACCCCCGCCCCCGCATGTCCAGGGTAGTATATCCATGCACTACATTGTGCAACCGAGTTGCTCTGTAGAGTAAACGATTATTTTCTTAACATGTATCTTCCTCAGCGTGCTTTGGGAGACAGAAAGTATCAGGTGGTACGTTGTTATTTCAATCGCCAACCGCGTGTCCCACCGAGTGTCCAAACGAGTGTCCCAACTTCATACTCAAAGTTGTAGTAGAGCAATCAAATGATTTCTCAAACACCTTCCTGCCATTCGTGTAGTAAGGAAATTCCCATCTGCACTTATTCGTGTCTCCGTTGGCTGAGACATTTGAATGTGTAATAGCTTTCAATTATGAGTAAAATTGGGGATGATTTTGCACCGTGACCACTGTCCTGAAATCGGTAAGTCCCAATTTTACAACTACATTTGTCAGAGACTTATTTTATCTGTACCACCTCCACCAATTCACTCTCTTTTCATACTTCGTCTATTTCATGTACTTAGAGTAACTTGTCATCGAACTCTGCTCTTTCCAACAGTACAAATATTATCCTTGTCATTCGTACAATCATTATCATTGTCATCAGTACAACCATTATCTTTGTCATCAGTACAAACATTATCCTTGTCATCAATACAGACATTATCCTTATCATCAGTACAATCATTATTCTTGTCATCAGTACAAGCATTATCCTTGTCATCAGTACAAGCATTATCCTTGTCATCAGTGTAAGCATTATCCATGTCATCAGTACAGACACTAATCTTGCCATCAGTACAAACATTGTCCATGTCATCAGTACAATCATTATTCTTGTCATCAGTACAATCAATATCACTATCATTCTCATTATCCATGTCATCAGTAACTTCATCAGCATCATCATCATTATCCTTGTCATCAGTATTATCATTATCATCAGCAGTATCATCCACATTGTCATTATTTTCAAAATCATCATATATCCTCCCCCATTATCATTACCATGTTAATCATCCTTGTCGTCAGCATCATCATCATCACTAACTCTTATCATACACAATGATGTAAGATGTATTATACCTCATGATTCTAACTAGTCTCAGTTTTTGTTTTAGTTGAAGGGGGCGTGCCATGGATATGTAGTCACTTTACTAACTTTCTCTAACCCCCAATGTTTTATCTTGCAGCAATTTTACAAGGGCTTGAATCCTTAATCATTTAGAGACAAGCCAGTGCTCTAGCTACTGACATGATATGATTCCGATTAAAAGTATACCACCGGGATGTAACAATGAGTTGAAAATACATGTGAATTTCTCTAGTTGTGAAGTGGTCAAGGTATTTAACCTTGTGTCCATTAGGTTTGTGGTTTGAATTCGGGTCGCAAAGTTTTCCTTACAAGTGTATTTTTTTCAAATATTCCAAGCCCGCTCTAATTTATTTGTTGCTGTTTTAATTCCTGTTCGCTTGTTTTTTGTGGTTTTCTTTTTATTCGTTACTGTATGTTTTCCTGTGGAAGAGTTCATGGATGTTTTCTATGGGCAAATCTTTTTCTCGATAAAGTCCAAACCGGACCGCAACATATAATAAATCATTGTTCCCTTGTGTATTTGTTATTTCTTTATTACCAATAATTTATACGTAATATATTCAGTATTTATGAGTAACAGTAATAACATGTGCATTATCTTTATTGTAATTGTTACGTTCTGAAGAGTTGTGTACCAGGAGCTTATTACGGGATGATTATATGCTAATTGTGGGGATAATTACGTCATTATGTACCTCTGATGAGGAGTATGTGCGCAGATGTGGTAGGAGATTATAGATGGAGTAATCTGCTAGAGTAGTCTATATTGACATTGTTTATTGTATATAAATTTGTTTATGTATTTATGTGGCTTTTTGTCGTCTAGTTGTCTAAGTCTAGTCGTTATAGTTCCACGTTTGATGCTAGAGTAATGACATCTCATATTCGATGTTTCTTCATCAATCTGGGTGCTCGTAATCCGAAGATGTGAGTGATGCAGTTAAACACGCCCCCACCCCACCTACTTTTCCTTATAAATGATCATATCCTAGGATATTAGTGCAGTGAATGTAAGTTAATCTGCTCTCTCATTCCCACGAGCGTTCCAGTGGAGAAGCAGGCATATATATACATACATATATATGTATATATATTTATATAGTGTGTGTGTGTGTGAGAGAGAGAGAGAGAGTCCCCATAGAGTGCTTGAGATATAATCGAGTACAAATAGCATAAATATATCCTCATTATCATGCAGAAATTCAGGGCATCAAGAATGCAACTGAAATAAACTGTTGAACTCCAATCTGGTTCCACATTTTACGTAATTTCTGACAAGTGCAAGATCAGTACTTCAATAGCTCCAATCTGAGAAAACTATCATGCCCACAATCAGTACTGAATGAACTGTGTAACATGCATAAGGTGATCAGGAAATGGATACCGTCGCACTGTGGAATACTAGAACAAAAAAGAGCAGACATACTTGCTAGTGAGGGGTTACTGTGGACGACGGACCAGATGTGCGAATCAGTTGCCATCAGAGACAAATATTCAAATACGTCAAGAGGGCCGTGGATGATAACATGTGCTGACTATAGGGATATGAACGAATGTGAACAAGTTACAATTCTACGGTTCATAATAGAGAACAGCTGACTCTGAAGTCACATTTACACATAATATGGGGCTGGCAACATAGCCTTGTCCACAGGCGGGACAACCTGCAGAGCATATAATTCAAGAATGTTCTAAGTATGACATGCTGATACACATACATAGGAATATTTTACATTTATTCAGGAGATCATTTCAGCTTATTGTGGAGACAAAATTACAGAAATTGACATATTTTCAGCTTATTGTGGAGACAAAATTACAGAACATTGACATATTTTGTCATGTGACGTATTCCTTACAGAACGATGTCTTCCCAATGAACTCTCCGAACCCCTCTTGGAAAGTCTTGGGCGGTGTGGCTTGCATTTTCTAACGATGTGTTCATGTAATCTTTAATGTCGTCAGTCCATCGTCTTCTTGGTCTGCCCTTTCTCCTCTCCCAGGTACTCTTCCCTCCATTATTTGTCTTTCTAAACTGTTGTGTCTCTTTATATGACCAAACAGGCGTAGTTTTCTTTTTGTTATTGTGTTTAGTAACCAACACTCTGGAATCTTCAATGTGTTTATAATATCTGACATATCTTACGCGAAATAAAGAAGAAAATGAATACGTGTCCACCGAAAAAGATCGACTTGTGCTGCACAGAACGCTAACACTCTAGCTATAGATGTCATCCACTGATATCAACACCGTCAATATTTGAAATGTTCGACTCACAGACAGAATGTTTAACACAATATCAGCCATAGTGAATGACATCAGAGAGCCATTTGAGGCGGCCATAAGTGCATCGTTCAGTCCTCATTTTTCCGTATAATTGTAAAATGCAGTATTACAGTAAAGATCACTCTATTCAGTTTGCTAGGGTTAAATACACTTTTATACGGATGTGAAGTTAGACACCCAATGTAGAAACAGAAAGAAGAATTCAGACTTTTGAAAACAAGTGCTAGACTTTTATTAGGAGCTAGCTAATGATAATACTAAAAATAATAATAATAATAATAATAATAATAATAAAGATAATAATAATAATAATAATAATAATAATAATAATAAAGATAATAATAATAATAATAATAAGAAGAAGAAGAAGAAGAAGAATACGACCCATAACACCTTGTGTTTTGTTAGAACACAAGACAAATACATTTGTCCGGCAGCAATTAAGCAAACCTACATGTTATCAAGAACCACTTTTGTTAGTAGTGAGATGACCTAAACGTGTTTGGATTGGACATATAAAGAGACACGTCTAACTTCTATAAACTATTTTGCAAGGAGGTGGAAGGAGAAGAGATGGGTAGTGAAAGTCCTGCATTCATGAAATCAGTGAATGGTCTGAACGAGAGTTTCTTACACTCTTCTGAATGACGAGGATAGAGGTTTGTAGAACTATTTGTACTGATGTCTCGAGTGTGGTACCCGTACTACCCCACGTGTTATGGGTCGTTTTATTCTTATTATTATTATTATCTTTATTATTATTACTATTATTATTATCTGTATTATTATTATTATTATCTTTATTATTATCTTTATTATTATTATTATTATTATTATTATTATTATGCATGACTTCAATCAGCGTCGAATTTCCCGCTAAAACTATCAGAAAAAAATCTCTATCAGGCACTTCACCCAGAAGTACAGATTCATCAATTGTTGTTCGTCCATCACAAGTGATGATGACAATTTGTTACATCCACATTTGAAAATTCAATTTTAGTTATGTCCTTGATTATGAGTTCGTAGATGGCTAATGAGCCCTATTCGAGCTGTAAATGTCCTTGGACAGTTCAGACATGGAATGACGACAGTAGACGGATCTTGGTCTATCCGTGACTTTCTAGCTGCTCTCCGCTGTTGAGCTGCTGCATTTTTCCTCTTTTAACAAGATGATGCGCTCTTATTGATTTTAAATGGCCATGTAGATCTAATTTGTACACGTTCTTCCCATGTATCGTGGTCTATTTCAAGGGCTTTTAGTGAGTTCTTTAACGAGTCTTTGTAGCTCTTCTTTTGGCCACCTTGAGATCGTGTGCCCTTCTCCAGCTCACCATAGAGAAGTATTTTTCGCAGACGATGGTCTGGCATACGCACCAAATGACCTGCCCAACTAATCTGTGTCTGCATCAGGATCGTGTCAATGCTGGAGATACCAGCGCTATCAAGGACAGTGGTATCTGGAATCTTGTCTTGCCATCTGATGTTCATAACTTTCCTGAGACAATTTGTATGAAAATGATTGAGTTTTTTCACATGACGTCTAAACACAGTCCATGTTTCACTAGCGTATAACAGCACTGGAATATAACAGTATAGCGTATATACCACTGCTCTGTAACCTTTCAGCTTAGTCTGTAGGTTAATGCCATTTCAACGTCAAACATTTGCGTACAATCTGCCGAAAGTACTGCTTGTTTTGGCGATCCTTGTATACACTTTATCATCAACGTTGGCATATTGTGATAACGTACTGCCTAGATATGTGAATATATTCATAACTTTCAGCGCTACACCATTTACCTTTTTGCAGAGCTCGAGATAGCTTTTGCCTAGTGCTGGTTGTAACATGACTTATGTTTTCTCTGTGTTAATGGTAAGCCCAAAGTTGGTACAGGCTTTGGAGAATCTGTGTATAATACATTGTAGATCAGTCTCAGTGTTGGCATTTAGGGCACAGCCATTAGCAAATAGAAGATCCCTGATTGTGTGTGATTTAACTTTTGTTTTTGCTAGGAGCCGCCGAAGGTTGAACAATTTGACGTCAATGCGATAGGTGATGTTTACTCCCAGGTCTAGATCTCTGAAAGCATCATCCAACATAGCAGAGAACATGATGCTAAATAGGGTAGGTGATTGCTTTCCATCATGCAATTGCTGCACCATTGAGATAAATATATGTGGGCATCCATTCTTTGCCAGAATCTTCCACGGACCTTCTCTACTTACTGAGTCAAATGCTTTTGTCAAGTCTATGAATGCTGTGTACAGGTCACAGTGTTGTTCTTGACATTTTTCTTGAAGCTGTCGTTCAGCAAAGATCATATCAGTTGTCCCACGTTCTTTTCTGAAACCACATTGGCTTTCGGGTAGTAGTCCTTCATTTAGAAGAGATGTAAGACGGTTCAAAAGGATTCTAGCAAATATCTTTCCAGCAATGGACAGTAAAGACCGTACACCCACTCTCCCCTCAACACCGAAAGGTACATGAGGACAGAAAGAAGAAGAAGAAGAAGAATGGACAGTAGAGATATATCACGATGGTTGTTACAGGACTGGCGGTTCCCTTTACGTTTATAAAGGTGTATAATTGTTGCATCCTTAAAATGTTGTGGAATTTTTTCGCTTTTCCATGACTGTAGGAAAATTATGTGAAGTTTCTCAATAATATTTTTACCACCATATTTGTATATTTCGATTGGTGTTGAGTCGAAGCCAGGTGCTTTTCCACTAGAAAGCTGATGAACTTCTTTACGAGTTTCCTCTAAAGTAGGGATGTCTTCTAGTATTTCATTGAGAGGTACCTGCGGTTGTCCGTTGATGGCCTCTTCATTTATTGATGATGAGTTATTCAAAATGTGCTCAAAGTGTTCTACCAAGCGCTGCAGGATTTTATCTTTTTCTACGATTAATTGTGTTTCATTTGCATTGAGAAGTGGAAAAGATCCTGATGAGGTTGGACCATATAACATTTTAAGTGCATAATAGAAGTTTCTTAAATCGTTTGTGTCTGCAAATCTTTGTATCTCATCTGTTTTCTAATTCAGCCATGAGTCCCTCATATGGCGTAGTTTATTTTGAATTTTCCGTTTGCAATTGAGTGCTTCTTTATTAGACATTGATTTTGGATCATTTAAGTATGCTTTGAAAAGGTGGTGTTTTTCGTCCAACATTTCTTTGATTTTATTATCATTCTCATCAAACCAGTCATTTTGTTTTTTGATAGAATGACCTAGTTCCTCAGTAGCAGTGTCGTACATTTGCTTGCTCAGATATGTCCGGTTCGTATCTACATCTTGCTCTAGTTGTGCAGATTTCAGACATTCATCCAGAGTAGAGGCTAGATACTGTTGTGTGTTTACATTTGATAGCTTTCTGACGTCTATACGTTTCTTTGCTTTGCTTCCCTGTGGACGTCTGGCAGGCTGGATGCGAATTCATAGTTTTAACAATAAGACGATGGTCAGTCCAGCAGTTTGCACCGCACATGGATTTTGTCACTCAAACATCTTGGCGGTCCTTTCTTCTTACAATTATATAATCTATAAGATGCCAGTGTTTTGATCGAGGGTGCATCCAGGAGGTACGGTTTCGGATTGGGAGTTGAAATATGTTGTTGGTAATGAGGAGGTCATGTTCGCCACAAGTTTGTAACAAACGAAGTACATTGTTGTTGCACTGACCTACTCCATATTTCCCTATTACACCGTTCCAGGAGATATTGTCTTTACCCACCCTTGCATTGAAATCTCCAAGTAATATGAGCTTATCAGTTTTTTGGAACAGCAGTGATAGCTGCATGAAGTTCATCATAGAACTTATCTTTAACTTCTTCTGGATTTGTCAGTGTTGGTGCATACGCGCTGATAATTGTTGCATAATTTTTACCAGAGAGCAGGGGGATTTTTACTGTCATGAGGCGATCATTTATTGCCTTTAGTGGGCCTGCTAGTTTGCCAACGAGTGTTGTTTTAATGGCACAACCTACTCCTGCTTTACGCCTTTCCTCAATAGCTCTTCCGCTCCAAAAGAATGTATATCCTGCAACTCTTTCGCAGAGCTGACGGACTCCAGCAAGTCGTGTTTCACTCAGAGCTGCTATGTCAATACGGTACTTTGCTAACTCTCTCCCAATCAGGGCTGTTCTTCGAATCGGTCTATTTGTGTTAGAGTCATTGTCAAGGAGTGTGCGTAAATTCCATGCTCCTAGAGTCAGTGGGAAAAGCTTTTCCCTTAGGGTGAGCTTTCGTGGATGGGAAAATGAGGATTTTGATTAAAGTGAGGAAGATTCATCAATTATATTATTATTCTCAACATAGTTTTAACTATCTGTCATTACATGGACCATTTAATCTGTCATGCATGTGGTGGTATGTACTTTTCAACTTTTCAACAACTGACGCGAATCCTACCGTGGTTTATATCTTATCTTATACCCATCACAATTGAAAGACGTTGCTGTTTAGACATTCCTGCCGCTTCAACCTCCGAAGGAATTACTTTCACCATAATACTACGTACACATTCTACCAACATCGTACAATTTATCATCATGTTGCTGTATCAATAATCAAATATCTACATACATGTATTGAGTACACCACATAATCATACAAATTAATACTAATACATTATTACAACAGGTAAAAATTGTACATCTAACGTTTCGTTATACCTATCACCTCCACTACAATGAAATAGATCTGTAAAAGGGAAAAAACTATAAAACACCGTTTATTAATTGTTTCCCTTTGTAGTACGTTTCTAACGCATAATTTGTATTAATGAGAGAATACTTCATTTATTTTTTTTTTCAAATGAAATCACACTTATGACGTGTATACTAATTGTGTCCCTTCATTCCAATCTATGATCTATGTTATTGATTTTTCTGTCATAAATATTGATTTATTTGTCTAGGAAATAATGTATTCGATTATCTTTTATTGATCTGTTTGTGATTAAATATCGATGTACTATGTGGAGATGTGATATGTTGAGATGTGATATGTGGAGATGTGATATGTGGAGTATGTTACATGAAGATGTATTATGTCGAGATATGTTATATGGAGATGTGTTATATGGAGATGTATTATGTGGAGATATGTTATATGGAGATGTATTATTTGGGGATGTGATATGGAGATGTTGCATGTGGAGATATGCTTTATGGAGATGTATTATGTGGAGATATGTTATATGGAGATGTATTATGTGGAGATATGTTATATGGAGATGTATTATGTGCAGATACGTTATGTGGTGATGTATTATGTGGTGATGTATTATGTGGTGATGTATTATGGATAACGCTCTTCCTCATGTGGTTCAATTTACCACCCAGTTTTTCGCTGACAGCATAGTTCAAACCATTCCCTGGCCAGCCATATCATCAGACATGATATCCATATCACACTATGGGATGAACTCGACAGACGAAGCCAGCGAGACGTGGCTTCAGTCAATCTCTTACAGTTGTCTATTGTACTGCGGTAATAGTAGGCAGCCATCCCACAGCAACAGATCCAACGGCTTATCGGATCTATGTCACTGAGATGTCGTTCTCTGATAGAGGCCAGAGGAGGCCATACACATTACTGAAATGGAGGTCTCAATCGCAAGAATAAAAGTCAAAAACAAATTTAATGAACATCATTATTAAATCTGAAAGGTTCTTCATGTCAAGGTGGAAACATTAATTCCGTAAAATATGATTTTGGTAAACGTTTGAAATTTGGTGTCCATTATCACTGCAAATACGTTGTGTTTCTGTATGTGAACTGTAGAAATGAAGATACCTCTTCCTGTACTAACCACAGCAACTATTAGGTGGTGTGGCCAGTTTTCTTCCTTGCTGCGTTCAGTATCCCCAAAACTATTCATCAGGTACTTCTTCTTCTTCTGCGTTCATTCTCAAACTCCTGCAGATTAGCAGGATGTAGTCCGGAGAACGGAATGCGTTGTGTCATGGTTTACAGCATTGTTGCGATATCTGCGCATTTCGGTCTGACACATCCGACTTCAGCATGGTTTTGGGTCACTGACCCTATATGGGATGGGACAGCCAACTCCATCCCATAACCTCCTTAGTCGCCTTTTACGACACACGTTGAAGGTAAACAGTACTGCTATTCTTTGCTCCCCTTTCTGGTCCTGGCAACACACGGGCGATTAGGTACTCATTTACAGTTGTTTCGTCTGGTTGAACGGTCATATAAAAAATCACGATCGGATACATTTTTTTGTCCGGAAATAGATTTAAACCTAACACAACTGTAACGGGTTATCTTAAGCACGCTCACCATGATATCAGTTAATATCATGATATTAGTTAGACTACAGCGCTCTTCAACACAATATCACACATAAATTTAGCAACACTCGACACACTAAAACTTACACACATATAAACTTTACACTTAACGCACTCATACGTAAACATACACAAACATAACAACACGTAATACTTCCAAGCGTATTCACATAACAGTACTTGTAATGTCTACAATCTACAGACATTTTTTATCGCGGTGTTGTTGATTCATAGCATATTATATCATTAGGTTATATGAATTCCTAATTCTGATTCGCGGACTACAAAAATTACTAAACTACATCGGTAATTATTAACATGAATCCGACCAAATTATTTATTCATACAGTCCGGTGTCCTGTAAATAGTCCTGCGACGTAGTTTACCGCATACGTCTTTCGATGATTAGACGTGTTTATGGTAATTGGTACAACTTGCGTATTACTGTTGGAGCATCCATGTTGTTTTAATTATATATAATGATGGCTGGTTAGGATTTGAATTTATATATTATACTTTCCAACTGATGAGGTTTGCGTGTTAGTTTTGAGACAAGTACCAGAAATATTTGCTATAAGTATATGTCTATTCACGATTTGTTTTATTTTACTATCACTACGTAGGATGTTTTTTTCACTTGAATACCACATGATCCATAACCTGGGAGTGCTTCAGTCATAAGATCTAATATCCAGTATAGAATCACAATATCCTACTGTTTATCTATTTACGTTATTGTCGGTCATTAATTCGTTCTTTGTACCAGCGTTTTTCAAGTACTCTATAACATAAACACTTTTACATCATGTCATTATTTTTGCTGTATCCGCCTTCATATTTTGAATCTATTTCACTGGGTCTTTTTCGTTAATGGTGCCATTGAATCAATTCTGAGACGCGTCATAAACACACTCCCATTTTTTCTCAAATATGGATAACTCTCAATTAGTTATTTATTTGATTATGTTCCATCTCTTTCGCATATTAATTGAGCATCATCACATGTTTGAATGTAATAATTATCTTCTCTTTCCTGTCAGAACTTATCTAGCACTGCTATTGTTGCGGCTTGCAATGTTTGGTTGTAGCTTTATATGTTTTTATAGTTCTTTTCTGCTTGTTTGTCTCATACTAAGATTACATTATATCGACAGAATCATTGGGTTCTGTGTTGATAATTGTTTATAGCAAACCTTATTCGCGACGTTTCTATCAACATACAACATTAGCTGTAGGAATTTCCAGGCAAATATAGATTAATATACAACATTAACTGTTGGAATTTCCAGGAAAATATATATTAACATACAACATTAGCTGTTGGAATGTCCAGGCAAATATAGATTGACATACAACGTTAGCGCCCGTGTGTTGTCGGGGCCCGAAAGGGGAGCAAAGAATAGCAGCACTGTTTACCTTCCATGCATGTCGTATTAGGTGACTAAGGAGGTTATGATATTGAATTATCTGTCCTATCCCATATATGGTCAGTGACCCAAAACCATTCTGAAGTCGGATGTGTCGGGCCGAAAGGCGCAGATATCGCAACAATGCTGTATACTATGACACAAAGCATGCCATTCTCCGGACTACATCCTGTTGATCTGCAGGAGTTTGAGAACGTACGCAGAAGAAGAATAATACACCATTAGCTGTTGCAATTTCCAAGCAAATTTAGATTGACATTCAACATCATCCGTAGTGATTGTCCAGACACTTATCTATCTTCATTCAACATCATCCGTAGTGATTGTCTTAGAAAATATTGATTAATAAGCAAAGTTGGATGCAGTTGTCGTATAAGCAAATGTTGTAAGTTTAGTAGGTTGTCATTGCTTTCTAATTGGTGAAGAGAACACAAATGAATCAAACGGCGGAGTTTGAACCCGGCGTCGTGACAGTACCGTTCTGCTAGATTGCCTATCGCTATTGTTGTTCATTATATAATGTGTGGATTGTTTCTGTCTTATAAATCAATGACCTATTGTTGCATGTTTTGTTATACTGTTTTAGTGTTGTCGTAGCACTAAGCTAGCAGATTGAATTAGAGCAGAAATTGTTGTCATCTTCAACTCTTCTTCTTCTTCAGCTTTCATTCTCAAAACTCCCACTGGATCTCTCTTGTAGCAGGATCATCATCCATTCTAGATTTCCAGCAGGATGTAATCCAGAGAATAGAAATGCGTTGTGTCACGATTTAATTTGCGCCAATGGCCCAACACATCCGTCTTCGGTGGAATGCTTAATTCTATATGTTTGTGATTTCTTAACGATGTCAATATCGTTCTTCTTCTTGCTCTTTTCTCGTTCCATGACAAACTCCTGAAAATCTACAGGATGTAGTCCGGAGAACAGAATGTGTTGTGTCATGGCTTGCAGGTTGGATGTGGTATTTTCGCCTTTCAGAATGAAACATGTTACTTCATCACGGCTTCTAAATATCTGTGACATCACCAGTTGTCGTGCTCGTTGTTCACTCTATTTAGTCCGACTATCTAATATTTTCTCACACTGTTATTCGTGATTTCTCTGCCCTTCTATCTTACGTGTTGTAATTATGTTTTCACTGTTCTCCCTTTCAATTGTGCTCTCCATTTACGTCGTAATGTATATTTCTATGTAATTGTTATCCGTAAAATCGTAGTTTTACTTTCGCTTTCTGTTTCAGGAGAACGCGAATTTGGTTTATAGAAGTTACTCCTTAATGTGCATTGTTTGCAGATAATTGTGGTTTACCGTTTGAAGTTATCGAAGTACGCGTTACGATAACTACTCTCTGAAGATGGATTGCTGGTTTTTTTTAAAAAGTCTGAGCACAGATACAGAAATTTGAGTATAATAAATACCAAATTTGACCCCTTGTTGACATTTGAGACATCCTTGGGTGAAATGTTTTTGGATCAGTTTCGATTATTACGTGTTTTGAATTGTCACAGTTTTACATATTGTACAGCTTTTATTCTTTCTCAAATAACAAGATTCTTCTTGTGCTATGATTCTCACGTTTCTGAGCTATAAAGCTGCTTCTTGTGCTATGATGCTCACGTTTCTGTGTTATAAACCTCCTTTTTTGCTATGATTCTCAAGTTCTTGTGCTATAAAGATTCTTCTTGTGCTATGATTCTCACGTTTCTGAGCTATAAAGCTTCTTCTTGTGCTATGATGCTCACGTTTCTGTGCTATAAAGCCTCCTTTTTTGCTATGATTCTCAAGTTCTTGTGCTATAAAGATTCTTCTTGTGCTATGATTCTCACGTTTCTGAGCTATAAAGCTTCTTCTTGTGCTATGATGCTCACGTTTCTGTGTTATAAACCTCCTTTTTTGCTATGATTCTCAAGTTCTTGTGCTATAAAGATTCTTCTTGTGCTATGATTCTCACGTTTCTGAGCTATAAAGCTTCTTCTTGTGCTATGATGCTCACGTTTCTGTGTTATAAACCTCCTTTTTTGCTATGATTCTCAAGTTCTTGTGCTATAAAGATTCTTCTTGTGCTATGATTCTCACGTTTCTGAGCTATAAAGCTTCTTCTTGTGCTATGATGCTCACGTTTCTGTGTTATAAACCTCCTTTTTTGCTATGATTCTCAAGTTCTTGTGCTATAAAGATTCTTCTTGTGCTATGATTCTCACGTTTCTGAGCTATAAAGCTTCTTCTTGTGCTATGATGCTCACGTTTCTGTGTTATAAACCTCCTTTTTTGCTATGATTCTCAAGTTCTTGTGCTATAAAGATTCTTCTTGTGCTATGATTCTCACGTTTCTGAGCTATAAAGCTTCTTTTTGTGCTATGATGCTCACGTTTCTGTGCTATAAAGCCTCCTTTTGTGCTATGATTCTCAAGTTCTTGTGCTATAAAGATTTGTCTTGATCTATGATTCTCATATCATGCAATTATTAGTATCCAACTCAAAGATTATAATCAATCTTATCTTGTTTTTTCCCTGCTTGGTTAAGATACCTTCGTCTTTCAACCCAACACAACTAATATTTACATTTTTCTCCCAACCGCCCACATCGATAGGTCAAGTCGATTCAACATTTAATTCCGGACTGGTCACTCTGGGTTCTGTATACAAATTTGCTTATATGTCTGCGAGTGGTTTCTATGTACATTGTAGAGGTCATGTGGTTATCACCCTTGTTTAGACACCACAAGATAGTGCTCTACAGGACAGATTTCCTTGAACTTTCTCGTTACCTTTGACCGTTTAATGACAATCTAGTCCGACAAAAATTCCTTCGAAATCTGAAAAAAATATACCAATTTATTATTTCTTCTTCCGTACTTTAAGAAATATAGATAAAACAAATGCATTCTTTATTAAATTTGACAGAAAGATGAAATTTCTCTAGAACTGAAAACGTAGACTAAAGTTATGTCCCTGTGATTGAACAAGCGTTGAAGTGATGCAGCAATTTAAGGGTCTCACATGTTACTCTTGCAGGATTACCTCTAAATTTTAACTCTGTTCATTTGAATGACTGCTTGCGCGGTTATAATTAATTTAATATACTTAATCTAATACATTTAATGTATAATATGTGTGCATACACACACACACATATATATATATATATATATTATACATTAATATTTAATATTCTATATATTTAATCAAATGGGAAATAAAGTTCCCACTTTCGTCTCATGACTTCACAGCTAACATAGCTTAAGACTTCACAGTTAACATAGCTTATGACTTCACAGCTAACATAGCTTAAGACTTCACAGTTAACATAGCTTATGACTTCACAGCTAACATAGCTTAAGACTTCACAGTTAACATAGTTTATGACTTCACAGCTAACATAGCTTATGACTTCACAGCTAACATACCTTATCAATTTTGTTCACACCAAATACAACTACAATAACACACTCCTTGGTGGTGTATATGTACACACACATATGAAACATATAACTGTAGTACTTAAAACAATCAACTTCCAAGAAGGCTAGCTTTTAAAGACTTTATTAATAAGGAAAATTGATCATGTCAAGAGGAACGTAAAAGATGACATGACATTTGCTGATTTTCTATCTCGTATCATTGTTGGTCAACAGATCCAAGAAATTAGACATGCTGACGACAGATTTCTCTTAACAACAAACGGAGATGGTCTAAAGGAAATATTACTATCAAATTTAAAAAAAGCCCGAGAAGCCCAAAACATGTTCTTAAATATGAAGATAAAAAAAATTATAACAACGGGGGTAAAGACTGTAAGCCTAGATAATACTTTACAATTTCGAACTAGATGACGTAACAAATTGAGAGTATTTGGGCACAAACATAAATAACTCAGGAAAATGCGCTATAGAAATCAAGACAATAATTTTAATGGTGACATTGAGACTTGCCCAAATGAAAAATCTTTAGCAAGGTACCAACAGTAACGCCAAGAGGCAAGTTCTGGGCATAAAAATGAATATTGGCTGGCCACCGTGGAAAAGACTGGGAGCTTACCACGTACACCCCAAAGTCAAGCAACGGAGACAGGAGATGTTGGAGATACGTTGCAGCCAACCTTCGTTGCGGAGACGGCACTTGATGATGATGATGAGCAGTAACGCCAAACTATGTATGATCAGAACATGTTTAATGCCATTGGCAATATACAGTTGTGAGGTATGTACATTAAATAAAACAGTAGCAAAGAGAATTGCTGATTTTGAAATGAGATGTTACAGAAGGATTGCACTCATACCACGGACAGCTAAAAAGACAAATCACGAAGTATAAAGGTTAATAAACGTTGAAGAAAACTGGCCCCTTAATAACATCTAAACAAAAAAGCTGTCTTGTCGGTCATATAAAGAGACATAACAGCATAGAAAGATTAACAGCTGAAGGCAGAGTTAACAGCAATAGGGGAAGAGCGACCCAAGACGACGATTGTGCAATGATATATCAGATTGCTTAAACATGTTGAGGAGTGCGGTAGTCAAGTTGATAGTAAGGTTGCTTTCTATCACTGGGTTACACCGTGCCGGGTTCGAAATCGCATCCGGACAAAGAAACACCAAAATCCGGGTTGTGATTTATCGCTTGGCACGACCACCCCTCCAGTCGACTCAGCTGTAAATGAGTATAGACAGCAATGAAGGGAACTGGCAACCCCACCTAATAGTTGCTGCGGCTTAGTACATGAAGAGTTATCTTCATCTTCGACGGCAGGTTTCTGCTATGGGACATACCTTTTTAAACATGTCTCTATCTGCGGCAGGTCAAATCGACTAGAATCGCGGAGTATTCATATATGCATAAGGAACACCACGTGCTGGAGAGAATATGTCGCATGGCATTGGTGTTATTTCACATGCAGTAAGATTTCTCTCTTTTTCTTTTGTTACTGAAAAAAAATGTCGTTCCAATTATAATAAAATGGTGGTATTTTAATTTAATTAATGATTTGCCATTTAGTTTCCACCGGGATAGATTTGTGTTATAAAATTGATGTAAGTTCATAATTTATGAAGGTAGAATTTGAATTCTCTCCATTCTTCAAGAATGATAATCAGATCTATTCTCAAGATACTATAGTCACTCCCCATCGCATCCTAAGGGATCCTAGGGGATCTCCCTAGCGTAGAGGTTAAGTTGTTCTCCTTGTGCTCAAGATGTCTTGAGTTCAAATCCGGCTCGTGTAATCTTGTTTACAAATGAATTTTTCGGAAATTCTTGTGAATTATTACTTGAAGCTACGGAGTACGTGCTATGAGTATTACTCTCGGCAGGCGACGTGCCGCTTCGCTAAGAGTGACGCAGTACATATGGTAAACCGAAAACAGTGAAGTCAATCCTCTACGTATTTTGCATCCTTTTGTGGGTTTGTGGCTGTTCAAAGGTGCGATATTTTGATTTTCTATAATATTCCGTCCATGTGGCTAACGGGGCACAGACTTCTGTCTAGTTAGGGAGCAAAGAATAGGATCATTGTCTTCTTTCTGGGCATATCATAGGAGGAGACTAAGGAAAGTTGGAGGCATATACTGACAATCTGTCACTTTTGAAAACATCATTATTGGTACATCTTGTCTCAATTTATGACTTTTTGTCTTCAATCAAAAAATCCACGTGGATGAGGAAAGGGTGCAGGCTAGCGGATTTTGCACGTTTCTGGTTTTTTGACAACTTTCTACGTGTAATGTAATCTTAGATGTGCCATCACTGCTGGTGGATCAACAAATCTGACAGAAGAATGATGAGATAGGTGTCCCAGAAATACATACTGTGCTCCTAACAGGCAGTGATAATGCCGGGGTACTGCCGCACTGGAATGCCTCCTTTCTGAAACTAAATCTACATCCATAACCCTCTCTTAAACAATCATATATTTGAGACACCCTAGAGAGTCTCGTGCAATTTTTCTGTTAGCTCTAAGATATTCGAAATTTGTCATTGCTTCTAAAACATTGTTATTAATATTAATTGTAGGTCATGTTTTCAATTTGTTGGTTGTCATTATTTTCGTCTTTTTATATTTAAAAACAGGTTTTGTTGTTTGCTATAGTTTTTTTTGCTAATTGTATGTTCATTAAGTCTTTTTTTCTTTTTTCGTTAATAGAGCTGTGTCGTCCTAGTGTCTCATTTCTGAAATCTGTAGACCTCCAATTTGTATGGGGCTGAATTCTTCTTGCATTATTTTGAATTTCACATTTTTTATTATGTTCTCTGCATATAGATTAAACAGGTATGGCGACAATGTGCGCTCTTGTCGTATTTCTTTTTTCTACTTCAAACCACTATGTTGTTACCCCTTCCACTTTTACGGCAGTTTCTTGATGTTTGTACAACTCTGCAATTAGGCGTATAATGTGATTTATTTTATTTTCTCCTCCCTCCAACCTTCAGCACTCATGCATGCACTGCAATAGAACTTTCCGTGCACGAATCGGACTCATCGGGCATCTACGAATTCGCAAACCAAATTAGTTAATTACCAATTTGAATTATTATTTATTTATTTTATTTTTTTAAATATTTTTTTCATCGCATTTATTGTTTTCAATGCCATGCGAATGTTAGCTTGCGAAGTAGGAACGACATCATCATTACAATGTGATTTGGGAAAAACAGGTTGTTCATTATTCTGCATAATTGGTGATTGTTCACACAGTCAAGGGTTTTAGTGTAATCTATAAATCATGCATATAGATCGATGTTGAACTGTCTGCATTTCTCTATACTCATTCTCATATTAGATTATGTGATCTCTATTGCCTCTTCTTGTCCTTGCCTGAGCTTCGTGAATCTCTTCTCCCATTTTTGTCATGTTTTCTTCATTATAATGTGTAGTAATATTGTGCTGTCGTGACTTAGTGCGATTGTTCTGTAGTTGAGCGTAATTTCAGATCCCCACTTATTGGTATAGGTATACAGGCATATATAGATCTTTTCCAATTTTCTTGGATATGTTTATGTTTTCCAGATCTTGATGTATAACTGATAATATATGTTAATTATTATTCCTCCTCCTGCTTGAATCATTTCAGCTCTTATATCGTAGCACCACATAGCTTTTACTTTCTTCAAACAGTCAATTTCTACCCCTATTTCTACTTCTGATAGCTCCGGCTCATGTGTGTTTCTGTCAATGTGTGATTGGTCCGATCAATTATTTCGTGATGACTGTGTGTACTTTTCTTTGCAATACTCTCTTCACCTTAGCATAATATCATGTTGTTTGGTCAGGGTGTTTTCTGCCTTGTCATTGATGACTCTCGTACTTGATTTGTATGTTTTAATCTGTGTAGTGTTTATTGCTCGGAACATGTCTTTCATTCTTTCCTCTTTATTCTTTCCTCTTCATTCAAGCCATCTATATATGTACATGAGTCGTTTATAACTTGCTGTTTGTCCCTTCTTATGCGCCTTTGTATTTCTCCTGTTAGTTGTTTGTATATCCTTTCACTGGTGTGGTTCAGCATGCTCTCGCGTTTCCTTCTTTCTTCCACCAACATAAAGGCAGTGTCTGATATATATGATTGTCTTTGGTTTCTTGGGTATGTGATTATGTAGTCTTGCAATGTAGATTTCATTAATCTTGTTTGCCAATACCTCTACTTATATTTCTTCTTGTTAATCTTGCAAATCTGTTTTTAATCACTATGTTGTAATTGGTTGGGATGTTTGAGGAGTCATAGCTGATGGTCTTTTTACCACTGACCAAATAATATATAGGGAAGGGAATACTGTAGGGATTAAATGGAATTTTTCTGTCAAGCTCCAGTGATTATCAGGATAATCAAGAATATCAAAATGTAGGGATTAAAGGGAATAATTACCAGGGAATAATGCGTGGATAAAAGGGAACTAACGAAAGCACAAATGTGTGTATTAAAGAGAAAAATGAAGCTAATAATGAAGAATTTAAAGAGTAATAGAGGGAAGAATGTAGAAATTGTAGACAATAATAATGAGAATAATATTAAAATCAAGGAATACATAATGAAATAATGTAGGAATTAAAAATAGAAATTAAGGCACTAATGTAAACAAAAATGACGATAATAATGAAGGGATTAATGTAGTAATTGAAGATAAATATGTACGAGTTGAAGATAATAATTAAGTGGATAATATATGCATTAATGAATGTATGTATGGCCTTTTCGTCTTGCAAACGGTCATGTAACAATAAGTAAAAGCAATTCGTTGAATATTTTCCCAGGAATGTGACTTTTCAAGCGTTCATATCACAGCAACGGAAGATTTTTGTTTGCGTCTTTCTCTTTTTTCTTCCAATTCTTTAAACGTATTATCTCTGTAATATGCTGCTCCCGCACGCAGGCTCTGCTTCCAGACTTCCGGAGTTTCGGTCGTGCTTTCTAAGTTTTTGAATTCTGTGTGGAAGCATTTCATTCAGGATTTACAGAAGTCTTTATGCCTCAGCATTTTGTTATGTTGTCAGTTTGGGACTGCAAGGTGGACTCACTGTGTGCCACTAGTGTCATCGGTGAAGAGAAGTTCTCTGGTGAGTGCTTCTGATGTTTTCGTCCTCGCTCTGAGACGCGCTAAGTTAAAGAATGATCCATCGTAACGCGTACGGATGAACAATCCCCTGCTGCATCTGCAAGAGAATTTAAAATATGAAAAAACAAATATAGGAATGCAAGAAAAATAATAGCAGAAAGATTGTAGAAATGAAAATGAACTAATCAAGGAAATAATGGAGGAATGAAAGGAAATAGTAAATTCAATGAAGTAGAAATTTTCATAAAGAACAAGTAATACGAATGATGTAGGAATAAAATAGAACTAGTAAATGAAATTTTAAAAAACGAAATGATAAAGCGAATATTGGAGACATAAAAAAAGAACCCTTAAAGAAAACATTGGAGCAATGTACCAAATGGAATGATGTATGAAGAACAAAGATAAGAAAATTGGAATTGTCCATTACTGGGGAAAAACAATAAAGTAAGGTATGTCGGAATTAAACAGAAATAAACAAGGAAAACTGTAGGAATTAAACGTCGTGTAAATGGAATAATGTTGGAATAAAAACTATTAAATAGAATAATGTAATCATGAAAACGAAACATTTTAGGAATAAAAAGAAATAGTAAGGAGAATAGTATGTACATTAAATAAAGACTAACAAATAGAATAATGTATGAATACAAACGAAAGAACAAATTGAATAATGTAGCAATGATCCATAACTTTTTTTTAATGAATATTGTAATAAAAAAGAACTAGTAAAGGGAATATTGTTGGAAACAAAAAGAACTAATGAAGTGTGTAATTTAGGAATTAAATATCAATAGTATCGATGATAACGTAGTAATGAGAAATAACAAGTAAATGAAATATAGATCTCGTAAATTCAATATTTCAGATTTTCTTCAAATGTGAAAAGGTGTGACAAAAAATGATTATCGTCGATTCCGACGAACGAACAATATCTATTGAGAACTCTCGACAGGTTGAGTGTTGTTGTATTTTTAGAGGAATCGAGTTCATATATGAAAACTATAACTATGGAAACTATGAAAAATATATGAAAATACCGTATTATACAATAAAATCAACATTCTACCCTTTGTGAGCTTTTTTAATCATATTTAACATCTTCTAAATGTTTGGGTCACCAGATATATTCCAATACTTACTGTTTTCAATATTACTGTCAGTGATATGTCAACTGGAGGCAAGTGAGATGTGTTTTCTTAGAAAAATGAAGAAAATTCCATGAGCAGCCAAGAATTCCAATTAAAATGTCACTACTATAATAACTATGCCAATCATGTTCGTTGTTGCTGTAATAGTACTTGTCTTGATTGGTCCGTTCTCGGTTACTTGAGTACTTAGGTCGAATGTCTTGACGAGATCACATTTTATTTTAAATTTCGGGTGGGGGCGGGGTTGGTTAAGTACGGAAAACATCTTTATTTGAGTTGCAAGGCGATTCGGTGCCGCTAGAACGGACTGTTTCAATTCCCGTCAGCTGTAAGAATTATTTTCATTTACCCTCATGCTTCATTCATTCATTCATTTTTCTTTTGCGCTGAAGTTAGCGCATAGCGCAGAGGTCAGATCTCTCCAATTCTGTCTTTTTAAAACTATTCTGTGCAGTTCTTGATTAGTATGAATATCAGTTGTTTTACTTTCTCTAAGAATTGTTCTTCTGGGTGTTTCTTTTGGTCTACCCCTTGCTCTTTTGCCTGTAGGTATCCATTCAAGAGATTGGTGAAGTATTCTGTTGGTGTCTGCGCGTAGGACATGCCCGATATAGGACCAGCGGCGTTTTCTGATAACATCTGTGATGAAATTTTGACGTGTCTCTTCTCTGATTTTATCATTCGATTTGAATTCACTCCAATGGGTGTTAGTCATCCTAAGAAGACATTTGTTCTCGAAACTCAGTAATTTCTTTTCTGAAGAAAACGAGCTTTTCCAGCTCTCACATCCATATGATAGCACCGGAATAACGCAGGAATTAAATAAGCTTCCTACTTGATTCCTCATGCTTCCTAATTGGTTTTATTTCTTTAAACTGCAATAAACTATAATAACTATGTCCGGCTCTGTGGCTGCGCCGTACATTGTACGTCTGCGACGGCTAAGGTACCGAGATGAAATCCAGCCACATGCAATTGTGTATCAGACCGTTCCGAAATCAATGACAAACTACTTAACGTATTTATATAGCCTAAAAAAAATCACTGCTGTCCAAGAATGCTAGATTTATGGCTAGATCCAAAATATGATATGCTACCAATAATAAATAGTAAAACTGTATGCAAATAGTACTTACTTATGCTCATTACCGAATTTCCTATGTAAGTTAGGTTATTCCTCTAGGGCCAAAGACGGCACATAGGGCGGATGTCATAGATTTCCACGACTCTCGTTGCATATCAATTTGTTTTAGACATTCATTGTTTCTGATACCGATGGTGAAAAGTTCCCATGTAATAGTTCTACGTAGTTCTTTTGTTCTTCTTCTTTTTCTCTTGTTTTAAAGGATTTCCTATGTGAGTACTATTTCAATAATAAATAACGGTATTAAACCTAACAATCCCAATCGTAGATGAGTTTTTGAGTGGGAATCTTTCCTTTGAATCTTCCTTCAGAAAATAAGAACATAACTTCTTAAAGATAGGCAACAACTTCCCCTCCCCCATAACAAAAATTCACATACGAAATTAATTGGTCTTCTTTCTTTCTTCATTTCGCTTAATACCCCTTTATGCCTTGCAGCGTCAGGGGTAGAAGATATCGTTTTCTTACTTATTTTTGAAGATATTTTTGTGTGTGCTTCATATATGTTTCTGTTCGTTGACTTGTATTTCTCTAATCCATCGTTTGCGAGGTCTGCCCCTGGCTTTGTATCCTTCGTCTCTGTGTAGTAATACTTTTCGACGAGCCTTGTCTGGAAGTATGCGAAAATCACTTAATCTGTTGTCTTCTGATGTAATCCAGGATTAACATTAAATTGGTAGCATAACATATTTAGGATGTAATCATCAATCCAGAATTTTGTGTATAGTTATTTTCTAGGCAATATTGATACGTTCAGTAGTTTTCTATTGTTTCCTGAACGGTCCGCATGCACAAAACCTACAGCAAGATTCGAACTCGGTACCTTGGCTATAACAGACACACATTGTACCGTGCAGCCACTGAGTCGGACATAGCTATAATAGTAATTGCAACATCAATGAGAAATAAGGACGCGTTTTTTTCAATAATGCCTCAAGCTGTTCCCTTTAACAAGACCACCATCTACAGGATACGCCATCAGTCTCGTATACCAGACACCACGCAGAATTGTATGAATTATGAACAGGGCAGTGCCTGTTTAATTGTCACCGAAAGGAGACCTCAATAATAACCGAAATTTAGACACCGTCAATATACTAGCGAGCCATTGAGATTATAACTGATTCTCCTTGGGACCAAATGAAATAAATCAACAGCAGCCACCAATGCAAAAAAAGAGAGATGAACGCCTGCCATCCTTATTTGATCCTCGGCTTTTATGTACCTTTGCTCTGTGCCTTCATATATTATTTTCTTGAGTTTACTTAAAATTAAGTATAAATTTACTCACATAAATTTGCTCATATAAATTTGCAGGATCTTTAGATCTGTCAATAAACTGTACATATCAAACGATAATTTCTTCTCTGTAGATTCTGTTCTTCTATCGCTGTAAATCTCGTCTGCAACACAATTACTTCCCAGTTTTCTCAACCGACAAAACAATTACTTCCGAGTCTTCTCAACTAACAAAACAATTACTATCAGTTGTGATTCTTAGGATGCAGACGTAAATATATATTGGGGAGTAACTATCTCCCAACAAATCAAAGATTCAAAGATTATATATATATATATATATATATATATATATATATATATATATATATATATATATATATATATATATATATATATATATATATATATATATATATATATATATATATATATATCCTTTCAGACGAGTACGCCTTAGTTGATGCTAGGATTATCTCACTGCCATTACTGAACCCCCTGGTATGATGCTTCGGTCAAGACTGATTCTGAGTCTTTTTCTGGAGATGTCCGGATTGAAATCTCCCGGTGCTGTTTGCGTGGACAGTGTTCACTCACACTAATAACGCTAAAAATGATGATTATATTCCTTCTGGTTGACTCTAAGATTACTGGACCACTTTCCCCTCTAATTTATACAATATAAACGACCGTCGTTTACAAGATATCGGCTGATATTCTTCTCTGCTCTACAAGACCTGACATACTCTTGTGCCAGAAATGCAAGCAATAAGAACATTTTATACAACCTTGAACAACCAAAAACAACAGAACAGTTCTATATGACATTGAAGTCATCAAAAGTTGACGCTCAGTGAGTGGTCGATCAAAGACAAGAAACATATCACTAACCAATCAATCAAGTGTTATGCCGAGTGGTGTAGGTCATCATTTTTCCCATGGCCAGACAACAGAGGTTCACATTAAGGTCACCAAATTTCTCATAGAAAATAAACAGACTTACATAAGAATATGGACGAATGTGTATTTCTTTAAAATTATGACTTGTATAAGCTCTCGCCATTTTGAAAGTGTATCAGTGGTTATGGTGTGTCCGTGCGTGTGTGTGTGTGTATGTGTGTGTGTGTGTGTCAAGGGCGTAGATATGCTGTCATAAGCAGTCATTTATCATACAATATCTTTTTTTTGTAATTGGCAAAACATGTGTGTATGTATATGTTTGCCTTAACTGTCCCTCTGTATGTATATGTTTGGCTTAGCTGTCTGTCTGTATGCATATGTTTGCCTTAACAGCCGCTCTGTATGTATATGTTTGTCGGTATAAGTCGCTGGTGCTTTCTGTTGTGTTGTATGGTTGTGAGAGTTGGACACTGACTGCGGACATGGAGAGAAGATTACAGGCTTTCGAGTACAAATGCTACAGACGAATTCTACGAATTTCCTATAGAAAACATAAGACCAATGTGTACGTAAGAAATAAAGTAGAGATGTGTGCAGGTGTTCAGTAGCCATTTCTTTCAATAGTGAAAATAGCATGGTTCGGACATGTATGCAAGCATGATTCCTTGTCAAAAACAATACTGCAGGGAACTGTCGAGGGAGGAAGAAGCAGAGGAGTGAAAATAAAGACATGGGCAGACAACATCAAGGAATGGACAGGGCAAGATATTTCCACACTCATCCGCATCGCTGAGGATAGAATTCGCTGGAGGACTCTTTGTGCTGAAGCATCCAATGTGGTACCCCTACGACCCTGTAGGGTTACGGGTTTATTGATTGATTGATTGATATATGTTTGTCTCAACTGTCGGTATGCATGTGTATGTGTATGTTTGTCTTAGCTGTCTGAGTGTTCAGAGATACATTAATATAACTTCACTAGTGCAAACATGGACATGATTCGAGCACTGACTATTCCAAATGTTTAACGTAATCATGTTTCTGATAGATGTTTGCATAAACATTCAATAATATTTTAAAAAGTAACGCCATGTACAATGTCTTCAATAAGTATTTTTTTTTTAATTACTCTCAATGTATTTATAACTTCTTGCAATGAGAGTTGCTTTCTCTTGAAAGACAGTTTGTTCCTTTCGTGTCGCAATCGACACATAGGGTACAGGTTTTGGTTCTCCATATGATGCGGTACGCTGTCTGCAGCTTTAGTTCCTGGATGGTCTTACAGCATATTAATTCCCCTTCTTTAAGAATGGTGTTTTTAAGGGTTGTTTTAGGTTTTCATCTTTTTCTTTTTCCCTCAGGTGACCACATAAGTGCTTGTTGGTTTATTCTGTTTACATCTAGTCGTAAAACGTGACCAAGGTATTTCCATCTTCGTTTTCTTATGATGTTTGAAACATACTCTTGGTGTGTTTTTGTCTCTTAGATCACTATTTGTAACGAAGTCGCTCCATTTTATGTTCATCAGTTTGCGAAAACATTTGTTTTCGAAGCTGTTTAGTTTGTTGTCTGCTGCTTGAGTTGATTTCCAGCTTTCACTACCATACGTTAACACTGAGACAATACATGAGATAAATAGCTTTAGTTTGGTGTTTGTCCCTAGATCTTTTGATTTCCAGATATTAGTTAATTTAGCAAATGTGCTAGCTGCCACTGCTATACGTGTGTTTATTTCTTTCATTGAGTCTCCGTCAACAAACATTCGGCTGCCCAAGTAGTTAAAGCTGGAGACTTTTTCCAGTATTTGGTTATTTACTAAGATGTTATTTGTTGAACTATCATTGAAAGACACTAACACTTAATAATTTTGTTCGTAGTTGATTAATTTAGTAAAGAACTTCTCTTGTCTCTCTAAATTGTGCCCAACTTCCGCTACTCTTTCCAATTTATAACATCGTCACAAAATAACTACATTGAAGGTAATTCTAGACAATTATTGAGATAATTTATCAACATTTTAACTTGTAAAATGAATCATTTTGGTTACTAAACAACTTATTCTGAAATAAATTCCTATATTTTTGTGATGTGATTAGGACGTCTGGGCTTACAAAATATTTACAGTGAGAGGACGATACTAATTGGTTGATCTGAACGACAAATCAGACATGATAGAATAAGCCACGTGATTTAGATTAGTGGATCGATTACGAAATTAACTGAATGGCGTCTAAACACGATCTACGGAAGATAGAATTGTATCGATCATTCAGTGACCATTTATCTACCGCGATGTATTATTTATGGTCTGAGTGGCATCTCAAATGTCATGTCATCTATATGTATATGTCCATCAAGCGTGTAAATTGGGTGGGATTGTTTGGTAGGGGGATCAAACATCAAAACAACAGGTGTCTGTCAAGCGATTTCTATCTTCAACGATGCAGACGCGTGAAGAAACATCTTGTCCTATCGAATCCGTGATGGTGTCTTTCCAAGACATCTCCTTTGCTTCTTTACCCTCTACCTGTTCTGTGTAATATCATTGTATCGTTTTTAACAAGGTATCTTGTCGGCGGCATACATGTCCATTCCATGAACTCTGACCTTTCCACACATATGAAATTTGCACAACCAGGTGCCCATAATAAATAAGGATCACAATATAGGAGATGGTCGCCAACAACTAAACCTGTACTCTGTTCATTCTAAGAATGAAGTGGGTTAAAACACACACCCCCACATTACTCCGCGACAGAATGTTAATTTAAACAGCTGATTATATGTAATAACAATAGTATTTAAAACATTAAAAAACAATAATTAAACATCATTTAAAAAACAATCTAAAAAAAATTTAAAACAATATTATTGGGCACTTAACAATCTATTTAAGCGTTTTGCGTCCAACAACCAATTAGAAACACTGATCCACTTCATTCTTAGAGTGAACATAGTGCAATGTATTTTTTAAATCATATTTTTCCGAATCAACTCATCCCGTGTTCGTGATGTCTACTGTTCATATATAGATGTATTTCATTAGATTCGATTCATTGGCAATTATTGGAGCAATCTTGATAATGTTCTCACAATACGTCCTCTCACTTTAGCAGTTAATGTCGGTCTCTAGGAAGTGTCAAATGTAATGTCGAAGTGTTTTTATTTTACATAGAAGTATTTTGTTTTAATTTTTACTGTTTTATATATATATATATATTAGAAAGGTAGACATTCAACGTGAAACATACATACACAGATTGAAACAGACGTACACAGAGTGAGACACGTACACAGAGTGAGACACGTACGCAGGGTGAGACAGATTTACACACAGTGAGACAGACGTACTCATATTGTGACAGATTTACATAGAGACAGACGTGCGCAGAGTGAAACAGGCGTAAACCGAAGACGGGCAGAAAGTATTTAGACACACATAACGGCATATTAAAAAGACAGATAGACAAACAGATTGATAAAAAAATATGGGTGAATAAATAGATATAGAAACGGTGTGACAAACAGAACGACAGACATATAGATAGATCCTTCTCGGGATCGTTTACCGCCAATCCTGGAGACAGATGGTACTCTAAGTGTAAGTAATATATTCTAGTACGCATGGCGGGTATATATTTTTGTAACGTTAATTCTTCGCTAAATGATACCATAAAAAGACCGGTCCTGGGGCGATGTGAAAAAATATACACCATGATTAACTAATTAGTCACATTCGATTAATCATGTGCAATGCCGATTACCGTCGTCAACAAGTCATGCTTCTCTACAAAGCCATTTCTTTTTTTGTTGTTTTGTTGATAGGATTCGCCTATTTTATGTTGTCAGACAATTGAACAGTAAGTGAGATATCAGTAAATCTGTTTGACATAAAGGGTCTTAGGCAGGGCACAAGCTAGTTAGTTTCTCTGTTGACCAAAAATCAGATTAATGGAATCTTTCTCAACGATAAAATTCACTACTCTGTGTTCTGTGTAAGTGCACTATTGGTCATAATATTCAGTAAATCATTCATGTTATCAATGTTAGACCTGGACACTAGCAAAAGAACGGGGAGAGAAATATTACTACGTGTGAAAATAGATGTCTAAGAAAAGTAGCAAACAGAAAATTAATATATTATGTGAGGAATGAATAAATTACAAAAAAAGTTGGAACGACACATGTGGCGAAATATGTTGAAGAACATAGACTAAAATGGTTCAGCACCTAATGAGAATGAAATAGGTCAGCAACAAAAGCATACAACATGAGTATGGAAACAAGTTATATACATGAAGACTAAGAAGAAGGTGGATTGAAAGAGTAACTAACATTATAGGAAGTAACAATATTACTGCATACCAACCGATCACATTTGCCGTAGCCCGAAAATCGCCTGTTGTTTATTCCTGCAACTCCTTACAGCAAAAACATAGAAAAGGCTATGTATACATATATATTGAATCAGTAGGACCTTTAGTACTATCAGCTGTTTCTTTTTATCTTGATCTGGTCAGCGGTGAATACGTGCTCAAACTGTGATCTTCTCATCATATGCCACGTACTCTAGGCCTTGGGCATATAAGTCGTGCACGACTTTGTCTCTTCTTGTGTGTGACTGAGGATCTATACATTGATGTACCTAATTGTCTATTGTGCAGCCATCATTCTTCTCAGAAACCACTTCTCAGTATCGCCAGTCTACGTTAAGCATTTTTTTTTATAGTCTAGGGATCGATCCCATGATAGAGTGATTAATCCACTTGGCGTGCTTTCAACATGTCACGGATTCGATGTCGGGCTGTGTATTTGCTTATAGGTTCATGTTTTTCAAGATTTCTGAGGATTTTAACATGTAACTACGTAATTAAGTGATGTGAGTGGTACTTTCCGCAGGCGCTCGTGCCACTTCGTTGGGAGGGACGGAGTGCATTTGAGGAAACCTGTGTATAATGAAGTAAGTCCTCCACTCCATTTGAGTAAGGTATGTCACGAAAATAGTACTAACAAATACCAAGAAAATAGTACGAATACAACGAAATAATACTAACTAACACAAACAAAATTATTATTAATAAATACAAAGAAAATAGTACTATTAAATACAAATAAAATATAAAACTTTCACTCTAAGAATGAAGTGGGTCAATGCTTCTGATTTGTTGCTGCGCGTAGAAATCATTAATCTATTAAGTGCCCAATAATATTGTTTTTAAATTTACTTTTAAATGTTACTTAAATATTGTTTTTCATTATTTTAAAATGTTGTAAATAATATTGTTTTTTCATGTCATCAGCTGTTTAAAAACCAACTGTTTTCGCAGAGGGGTGTGTTTTGATCCACTTCATTCTTAAAGTGAACAGAGTATAGTACTAACAATATCGTAACGTCACTAAATTTGACACATGTATATGTTCAATATGTTCTCTATTATACTTACTTTTTGGGTATACAAATGAAATGTGTGCATGGCTGAAAGGTTATGGAGTTTGTCTCACACTATTAAGGTCTAGAGTTCGATCCCTTCTAAGGACTTCGATTTTTTTTCTTTCTGATGGAGCGTACATTAGAAAACTCGCACTGTACATGACGAGGCGACAGCAAGAGCAAGCGGCCTTTATCACAAAGCTACATAATCCTTCTCATACATTCACTAATGGGAAACCTGCAGTTTTTACACTTGTTTGTTTATTACTAAAATGTGTTGTTTATTAATTAACGAAATACTGTTATTGTATACTTTATAAAAGTCTCATATATATATATGTCGATGATGTGCACACTAATAGCCATGTTTTTATTTTTTATATCAACAGAAATAGCCTGTGTGGGAACAAGCAAAATATTCAATCAGTTTCTGTGGAAGGATGGATGTTAATTTTTGTTTCACTCTTGATCCATATATTGTGATAGATTCGTAAATATTAGAAAGAGCTGGTAATTTTTCTCCTCTATCCTAATACGAAATGTCTACTTTACAACTTAACACCAATAAATAGGGGCTACAATATAGTTGTTCTAATGACGAATAATAAAAGGTGGAGAACGTTAATAATAGTCAAAGTATACTCAACAATCAAATTAGCACCGTACTGAGAATCAACATCACTAAAAATATGAATCTTCCTGATAACATAACGTATAATACTTCCATGGAAACGCCTGAGGGTGAGGAACATTTTGAGCGAGTCTTCAAAGATGCTCAAATACCAATCATCATTTTGTACACCTTGATATGTGTCATAGCTGTTGTTGGTAACTCATGTGCTGTTTATGTTGTCGTTTCAAGAAGACGAATGAGAAATGTCACAAACTACTTCATAGCCAGTCTTGCGATTAGTGATATTCTCATGGCCGTTATGTGTATTCCCTTTACATTTGTAGCCAACGTCCTTTTCAACTACTGGCCTTTTGGCGCAGCCTTATGCCCTATCGTTACGTACCTGCAGACAGCTGTGGTATTCCAGAATGCGTACACTATGCTATCAATGAGTCTTGAACGATACATTGCCATCATGCATCCTTTTCTACTGCGTCTTGGAAAAAAGCGATGCCTTCAAGTGGTCGGAGCGTGCTGGTTGCTTGCATTTTTGACACCCATTCCAACAGCGGTAACGTCACGTATGCATGGGGAAGAGCATAATAATGAAACTATTTACATGTGCCTGGAGAAATGGGAATCTGAGAGTCAAAGCTTTTCATACTCTGTAACAATTATGATTCTGCAATATTTCGTACCTTTGGCGGTTCTAGTTTATACTTACGCCAAAATAGTGCATGTTATTTGGCTCAAGGATATGCCGACACCAGCAGAATTGCTTAATCAAAACGAGACTGGAGACACAGCAAAACAAAAGGAAGCTGATCCTAGGAAAAAGGTATTTATCCATCTTTGTATCCAATCATCCATTATTTTGTATCGAGTCATCTATTTGTGAATCCTGTCAGTCAAATGTGTATTCAGTCATCAATCATATTGTCTATCCACTCACCTTATCTAAACACCGGTGTGTCTATCTGTCTGTCTGCACATATATCTATGTGTCTCTTGGATTGACATCTGTCATTCATATCAGCTGATATATCATTGTATATTCTATCACATTCCTTGTTGTTTCGATTTATCAATATCCTGTGATATTCTGCCAATGTTCATTTTGTTTTGTCAATATCCCGTGACGTGATATTCTGTAAATTTGCGTTTTGTTTTGACAATATCTCGTGAGATTTCAACTTCTTCTAAAATTGTATACCTACCTGCTAATAGGAAATCCAGCTAAAATTATTCGATTGACTATTCCTTTGATTTTCATTGGCTGCAACAATATATATATATATATATATATATATATATATATATATATATATATATATATATATATATATATATATATATATATATATATATATATATATATATATATATATATATATATATATATATATATATATTTATCTACCTACAAATAGATCTAACTGTATGTAATCCCATAACCGAGATGGCTGTAGGATACCACATGTATGCATAAACACATAATCCTCATGTAGTGTCTGTCTGTGGATCTGTCAGCGATGTGGATGAGTGACGGAAATGTCGATGTATTCACTACTTGGTGTTGTATTTTCATGATTTAGATTTATCTCCACTGCTTCTTCCACTATCAAAAACTATATACGCTTATTAAATTTAGCATTCACGGAAACTAAGGCCGATAGATAGATATATAGATATATAGATATATAGATATATAGATAGATAGATAGATAGATAGATAGATAGATAGATAGATAGATAGATAGATAGATAGATAGATAGATAGATAGATAGATAGATAGATAGATAGATAGATAGATAGATAGATAGATAGATAGATAGATAGATAGATAGATAGATAGATAGATAGATAGATAGATAGATAGATAGATAGATAGATAGATAGATAGATAGATAGATAGATAGATAGATAGATAGATAGATAGATAGATAGATAGATAGATAGATAGATAGATAGATAGATAGATAGATAGATAGATAGATAGATAGATAGATAGATAGATAGATAGATAGATAGATAGATAGATAGATAGATAGATAGATAGATAGATAGATAGATAGATAGATAGATAGATAGATAGATAGATAGATAGATAGATAGATAGATAGATAGATAGATAGCTGGATGGATAGATGGATGGGTGGCTGAATGGGTGGGTGGGTGGATAGATAGATAATCTTTATATACATATAGCTATTTATGCATTCATGTATGTACATACAGTTTATTTATATATGAATATATGTGTACCTGTTGGCGATTGTTGGTATGTGACCATCTGTCCACGTGTCTATAGATCAATAAACTAATATATTTATCAGATGGTACGCGTATCTATTCAGTGACATGTCTGTGTGTCCGCAAACATTGTTCCATTCTGACACTTGACTCTATCTGTTAACTCATCTATTCATGTATTCATACAAGCTTTCTAAATTCTAACAGACCATTAGAGAAATCTATTCAAAATATCTATATCTCTGCTAAATCTATCAACTCACTAATCCTCTGTAAACCTGTTTTTATTTAAATACTGTAGACAGCGCCTGACTAATGGAGGGTTGCCAGAATTTGGCCAATTCCAGGACCAAATGTAACACATTTTTGAATTTTTAAATGTCATTGGTAATGAAATTTATATTCTATGATTTGTTCCATTATTTATAAAATTGGAAGCTCGGTAGCCTAGTTCATGGTGATTTTACTTATTAAATCCTGCAAGGTTCGAAACCTGAACTGGAACGTAACGTGGATAAATTTCTTGTTATTGGGTTTATTATAATTTTTTTACATTGTATTTTTTTTAATTTGATAGTATAGATATTACAGTAACATTATTACTTATAGTATTTATCTCGGGGTCGACACTACGTCCGGACAGACAAAATCATGATCGTGATTTCTCGCCTGACAAGACCGCCTTTACAGGCGTCCGAGCTTTAGGCTTTGCACATGAAGTGCTATAGTCATCCCCGACAGCAGGTTGCTACAATACGATAATTTCGCTACCTACATTTGAAAACGTATTAACTGCCAGAATTTTGGTCATTTTATTGCCATATTTTACCAGGAATTTTACAAATAAAAACATTATTTTGAACAATCTGGCACCCTGGACTAATGACTATTGGTGATTGGTCGTCGTGATCAATTAGTAAAAATAATGTAAGAGTAATAATATTAAAATAACAATAGCAATGTTAACAATAATAATGTTAATAATAATAATAATAATAATAATAGAAACATATTGAAATTTATTTTAAAAAATAATTACACATGTGGTTGCGTCTGTGGGTCTCACCAATGGCCCACTAGACATACCATCCATACAACAGAAAACCTTAGTAGATGACATGCCGTTATATTGAGGTTATCTTCTTATAGAAGCTTCACGGCACGTCATCTATACAATTAGGATTTTATTTTGTTGATGAAATGTGTTTCATGTTTACCTGAATATATATGTATGGGAGGGACATATATCTCTGTGACTGGGAGGGAGCCAGAGATGTACTGTGCAGAACTGGGGAGGAGGAAACTGACAGCACTGTTTCTTTCCTATGGCTGAAACCCATCATAGAGGCACAGTGACCCAGGACGTGACAATCCTTTTGACTTGAACATTTGGTTGCATGTCTGGAGCAATAGAGAAGCTCGGCATAACCAGTAGTCAATTGGTGGCGGGGAATGAGCACAGTGAACCCTATCTTGGCTACAGTGGCTAGGAGCAGTGCATAGGTTGAAACCTACCTTCCTGGAGGTGTGATAGTTATTCTCTGGCTCTGTCCCGGGGTGGGCCGAAAATCCAAAGACTTCCCAGCAATACAATGCATTTAATGGCATTAGGTCAAAGGGCATGAGCACACGGACCGCTGGATCAGCAACCAACCAACAAACCCTTAAAAATAATCAGACATAACAATGGCAGCAACCTGCCGTCGGGGATGAAGCTAACTCGTCATATTCTGATAATGTACTTCATTGATGGAAAAATGGTAGCATAGCCTTCAGGATGTAGCCATAAAGCCAGAATTTGTAGATGTAATAATTGTTTTTTAATGCAATATTTCCGTTAAGTAGTTTAACATTATGTGCTGGTCGGTTCGGATGCTCAATTCCCTGTTACAGGATTTGCATCCGGACTTTGGCTGGCACATTAGAGTTCTGTACCTAGTCGCTAAAGAGCCGGACTTATATAGAAATACTTATCGCTTTAATAATGGATCCATTTACCTTATGGATATACATGATTTATTATGTTAATCGTAGAGATAAATAATTAATAATGAATGGACTTAGATAATTGATAAGATATTTTATACATATAGATAAGTAGTGCTGATAAAGTTAGGAGCTGTTTTCTTTGTTTTCTCTATAGTATAACAAAAGCGATACACTTATGTACATATATGAAGACTGAATGTATGTTTTGCCTTTTTGTTTCAATAGGGATGTATTTGTGTTTTAAAACTGGTGTTGATTCATAATTTGCGTATCTAGCTTTTTCGATTTTGTTGTATTGAGCTTTCTGTCAAGTCTTCCGTCCTCTGTAAAAATGTTACCGAGATTTGTAAATTCAATACTTGTTTCAGTAATTGATATTTTATCTTTATGTTGATTGTATTGGAGATCTGCCCATAGACATTACTTCGGTTTTTTTCTGTGTTGATCTTCATGTTGTGATTGAGGCAGCTTTCGTTGAGTATGTTTATATGATCTTCCAGCTCATAACGTGAATTGTAGACCTGATACTGATCCTCAGAAAAACTAGTTCAGTAATGTCGTCTGGATAGTTAGCGTCTGGTGATGTATTTTATAAGTTAATATGACTATGTTTTTTTAAAGGGATCAGACGGAATACGAATGAGGTGTACATAGATTGAGTACTAATATGACTAAATAGGGCGTGATTTTGACTACATCAAAAGTTGTATGCTACATGTCAATAAAAGCACGGAACACCCACCAACGTATTTCCCGATACACCACAGACGTTGCTTCTGTGGGTCATACCAATGGCCCACTAGACAAACCACCCATGCAACAGAAAAAGTTAGTAGATGACATGTCGTTATATTGAGGTTATCTTTTTAAAGAAGCTTCATGGCACGTCATCTATACAATTATGCTTCTCATGTTTTTATTTTGTTGTTGCAATGTGTTTTATGTTTTGTTATTTGCATATATGTATGCACTATGTATGGTTGACAGGGAGCAACTGACAGCACTGTTGTTTTTTTCTATGGCTGATGCCCATAATAGAGGCACAGTGACTCAGAACGTGACAATCGTAGACTTGAACATTTGGTTGCATGCCTGGAGCAATAGAGACGTTCCGCATAACCAGTAGTCAATTCGTGGCGGGGAATGAGCACATTGAACCATATCTTGGCTGCAGTGGCTCGGAGCAGTGCATGGGTTGGAATCTTCATTCTTGGTGGTACGATAGTTATTCTCTGGTTCTGGTCCATGGTGGGCCGAAAATGCACAAACTTCCCAGCAATATAATGTCATTTTAATGGCATTGGGTCACATGACATGAGCATCAGCAACCATAAGACTACTCGATCAGCAACCAACCAATCACAGGCGTGAATAATGGAAACTATACGTACGATTGAACATCTCGGAGAATTGTGAATATGATAATTGACATTAGCAAAGTATTTAGATTAGAACCAAATGTTTATGACAGAGATCAATCTGAAATAATATTAATAAAAATGAAGAACACTAGAATATATTATTTCTAAACACAAGAGTAGAGAATTGAGAAAAAAACAGCAGATACTGTAATAATAAAAGATGTAGACGGTAATCAACTAGACGTTGATATGACAAATGAGATATGCCACATAAGTAATTTAAAACAATTACAAATAATATAATGTAAAAGTAATCAAAAGACAGGATAATTTAAAAAAAACTTTTTTATTCAACACGATTTCCCCCATTTTATGATAAATTTTGATGCTTTTGTAGACTTACAACATATGAGTATAAAATATGTGGCATGGGATTGCTGATAGTGCAGTTTCTTTCACATTCAACTCTTCCTGAGGTTTTCTATGTCTATTGTCTATTGTCTTTCCCCAGGTGGTTTGTGATCCACTCTTGCCGTTAATTAAGCGTAGGGGTGGTTGGAGCTCGAGCTCGTATTTTCATCGCCAGATGAGTGGCATCGGCTGTGCTATGACCGTGTCTGTACAGGATGTCCCTGACGTTTTCTATCCATCTTTTCCGTGGTCTTCCTCTGGCTTTGTACCCTGATCTCATTTGGTTATATGCTTGTACGGGCAACTTTTCGTGATGGATTCTCATAATGTGGCCAAACCACTTGATCTGTTCTCTCTTTCATGTTTTGTATGTGCCTATGAATAATTATTTCAGTAATTATAATTGATATGTATTAACAGTTTATTATTTAAGCATGTGTGTGGGTTCACATTTATTCAATACATCATGAAAAGTGGATACACTGTAATAACATAAACAATTATGGGAAACGGGGCAAGTGACGATAAAGAGATAAGATGTTTGATAGTTTGACATCGTGACCTTGTAGAAAGTCAACAGTGGAGCTGACACACAATATTGCAGATAATAGTGCGGACAGCGGTTCTGTTGTTGTCATGTGACGTATTCCTTCCAGAACGTTGTCTTCCCAATGAACTCTCTGAACCTCTCTCTGTCTTGGGCGATGTGGCTTGCATTTTCTAGCGATGTATTCATGTTATCTTTAATGTCGTCAGTCCATCATCTTCTTGGTCTGCCCCTTCTCCTCTACCCAGGTACTCTTCCCTCCAATATTTCTCTTTCTAAACAGTTATGTCTCTTTATATGACCAAACAGTCGTAGTTTTCTTTTTGTTATTGTGTTTAGTAACCAACACTCTGGAATATTCAGTGTGTTTATAATATCTGAGTTTCTGATTTTATCCTTCCATGATATTCTAAGTATCTTCCTGTAGCATTTCAGCTCGAAGGCGTTGATCCTCTTTGCCGATGTTTTACTTAGAGTCCATGTTTCACAGCCGTATGTTGCCAGCAGGAATAGCAGGAAGTTATTTAAAGAAATCGTTGGTAACTCCTTTAATAAACTTTCTTCTTGGTCTTCCTTATTATCTTGTTGTTCCCATTGTCATGTTGTATTATCTTGCCGCTGGCCAATAAGACTTCATTCTCATTAGGTGTACATACCATTTCAATCTCTGTGTGTCCATATATCTCATCACTGATGTGAAAAAGAGATTGAAATGCGTTGTTATCTCTGATTGCCATTATTTTGCATTTCTAGATGTCTATGTCCACACCAAAAGACAGTATGCATGAAGATATATCTTGAAAAGCCATGTTCTCCTGCACTTATAGCCAATGACCATTTTTAAAGGGACCAGGAGAGCTATGGAACATACAGCTACCTAGAAGGGGGCCACATGTAAGAAGGGGGCCACATGTAAGAAGGGGTCCACATGTAAGAAGAGTCTTAAGCCACTGGTATAGAACAGCATAAGATAAACAAATTGAACGGTGAAGATGTTAAAATATAAAATCTTCATAGTTAAAATATAAATCCTTCATAGTTAAAATTTAAAATCTTCATAGTTAAAATATAAAATCTTCATAGTTAAAATATAAAATCTTCATAGATAAAATATTGGGTATTTGGCAAAAAAGAAACAATAGTTATTGATTCATACAAGTAACCAGATTAACAAACTAAGATTCAGGGCAATTGTCCATTAGAAACAACTACACGCCACTTGTGAAGTACTGGTGATTACGTGCGCAATCACACGGCTAATCGAATTCGACGTGTGCTACGGAACTATGTCGTGCACACGAACATGAGCGGCCGGTATCTTACACTTGCAAAGGACGCGGTTCCATAGCAGCTTCGCATTTTGAGTTATCGAACGATTACGGACGTAACAGCGAGTTCTTGTAATCATTTCTAGTCGCCGACGGGAGGCCTAGGAATTGTAGCTAAATAAATATTTACAAACCATTTGTATAAAGTGAGTTCAGTACTGGACAATACATCAGTCCAGACAAATTGAGAATTTTATCCGGAAGATGAACATGAAATTGGACTGTACTCACACAAATATTGCAAGAAATGTAGAAATTGGGGAAAAAAAACAATACATGAAAGAAGCACAGAATACTATTTGAGAAAATGAAGTGAGTAAAACTAAACAGAATTACTGAACAGCAGAAGTGATAGAGGGAACTTTTCCGTCTTTCCAGATTATGTTATTATTGTTGTGCTATATCAAACGTCGTCTGTCTCTGTATCTCGTTGTTAAGTTGTTTTATTTTTTATTTTGGTAACACACCTACCTATTTTTGTATTTCATGATATATATCAAATATAAGAGCAAGGGGTAGACCAAAAGAAACACTCAGAAGAACAATACTTAGAGAAAGTAAAACAACCACTGTTCATACTATTCAAGAACTGCACAGAAAAGCTTTGAACAGACAGAATAAGAGAGATCTGACCTCTGCCCTATGCGCTAACTTCAGCGCAAAAGGAAAATGAATGAATGAAGATCAAATATAATCTATGATCCACGGCCATGATGATGTGTACACACAGACGTCTTACGTTGTAGGAAGCTTACAGTCTTTTCAATGGATATCATTATTGTTGTGATATAAGAAATATAACCTACGATATATGGCGAGAATGGAGGTGACTCACAAGACCAATCTGAGCCACAAAGAATTGTCTACGACGTGTACATGGACTCACAAGTTCACTTGAACCATTATGTGCTGCTTTTGTTTGTCTTCTTAGATATGCAAGCCTTGAAGTATTATTACTTTCTCATTTGTCTTTATACTATTTCTGATCTTCTCCCTCAATGCAACACAACCCATGACATCCTGTTCCCATGCAACACAATCCATGACAACTTGTTCCCATGCAACACAATCCATGACAACCTGTTCCCATGCAACACAAGCCATGACAACCTGTTCCCATGTAAAATAATCCATGACAACCTGTTCCCATGTAAAACAATTCATGTCATCCTGTTACCATGTAAAACAATTCATGATATCCTGTTCCCATGCAACACAATCCATGACAACTTGTTCCCATGCAACATAATCCATGACAACCTGTTCCCATGCAACACAACCCATGACAACCTGTTACCATGTAAAACAATCCATGACAACCTGTTCCCATGTAAAACAATTCATGACAACCTGTTCCCATGTAAAACAATCCTTGAACACCTGTTACCATGCAACATAATCCACGACAACCTGTTCCCATGTAAAACAATTCATGACAACCTGTTCCCATGTAAAACAATCCATGACAACCTGTTCCCATGTAAAACAATTCATGACAACCTGTTCCCATGCAACATAATCCACGACAACCTGTTCCCATGTAAAACAATTCATGACAACTTGTTCCCATGTAAAACAATTCATGACAACCTGTTCCCATGTAAAACAATTCATGACAACTTGTTCCCATGTAAAACAATTCATGACAACCTGTTCCCATGTAAAACAATTCATGACAACTTGTTACCATGTAAAACAATCCATGACAACCTGTTCCCATGCAACACAATCCATGACAACCTGTTCCCATGCAACACAATCCATGACAACCTGTTCCCATGCAACACAATTCATAACATCCTGTTCCCATGGTTTCATATCATTCACTATTTCGCGCGTATTGCGTTTCCATACGTCTTTGTACCGAAGTAGAGATCACCCCGGAATCTTTTTTCCCCCAGACTTTAATTTTCTGTAACGTATATCCCTCATTATTCTGTCATCTTCTATCCGCATAGTCATTGACATAGTTTAAAAATAAATGTACGATCACCTCCTGCGCACGTTCTTGCACTATATCATGCCTTGGAATAGTTACAGGTTGCATATCCAATTATAATGTACTTCTGCGTTTGTTCTCAAAATCTTTAAGATTAGCAGGATGTAGTCCGTAGAGTGTAATTCTTTCTGTCATTGTTTATAGCTTTGCTATGATATCTGCACCTTTCGACCTGACAAACTCGATGTCAGCATGGATTCTGGGGTACTTTTTCCCTTTATGAAATGGGACAGCTAACACTTTGTGGACTCGTACGACATGCATGGAAGGTAAACAGTGTTGCTATTCTTTGATCTCTTTTTGGATCCCATCAACTCATTATAATCGAGTTACATGCAAGAAGGCTTCAGCGACAAAGTAGGCCACGTGTTAAGTCAGCATTAACCCTTTATACTCCGGGGCTACTGGTGAATGTATCAGTAATTGTGTAGAGAAATATCAGAGAAATGCAGCTAATATTGTTAGTGAAAAATAAAGGTTGTAAAGTTGTTGATGTTGACCCGAGACCGTCGTAGGTAAAGATCTCTGAACGGAAAGTAAACAAGTCTGCATTCGTTACGTTTTTCATTATTGTCGTGCAATTCGTTGATAAATATTTATACACTTGGAGTCGCATGCCAAAAAATAGCAAATCACGACCAACGAAATTTATGGAAATAATCAAAAATCAGCTTGTCAGTTTATGTTTATTATTCTGCACACAGGACTTTACTTGGTCCCGGTCATAGCTGACTTCATTGTATTCTGGTATTCACATATGTATCTGTACCTCTCAACGGAGCATATGAAGTATGTCGAGAGTACCGCCCATAGCACGTAATTCCGTTGTTGAAGCGATAGTGTCCAGAAACATCTGTCAAATATAAATGCCTTAAATAAACTATGCAGAAAATGTATGTATCTATTTTGTAATTTGTTTTCTTTCTTATGGCTAAAAACATCATCACCGATGTGTGTACAATACTATGTGATCCGATCTTGTGAAGTGAGAATATCTCGACAGCAGTGTCTAAGCATTGTAGTGCGGCCAAAGCTCTCATAAGTAATCTCTTTTTTTGTGTGTGTTCTTCTGCGTTATATTAAACATGTTTCCAAAGACAATATCTTGTTTTTCCGGTTCTAACAGTTTTTATTTTTTTTGTCCCGGATACACGGGTGTGAAGGTAAATGAACGGGCCGATCAATATGCTAGCATCACTACCATAAAAGATGAACAGCTTATGGATCGCGTAGAGATATTCAGTATTCTTCGTTATTTCGCACGAGCCGAGGATTTTGAGATAAATAATCATCAGTCAATATCGAGAACGCACGGATTGGGAGTGAGGATAGGCGTGGCCCGCAGAGAAAACATAAGGAAAAAAATTGTCTTTAAAAAAAACACTGAAAAGCACGAAATCATTTGAGGCAGGCTATCCCAACATAAGGTCCTCTGATGTAGATTCTCATCTGAGGCTGCCTGATAAAAATTATCATTGTCCAAGGAATATTATTGTCAAAAGTTAAACGGATAATATGAATGGCTAAAAGTACTTTCAATAGCATGAGGAAAATATTAAAATGGAAAGAAATTACAAAAAAACTAAATATGAGAATTATAAAATGCGACATCTTCTCAATATCAATGTATGACTCAGAAACATGGACAATGAATAAACAACTAGAATACAGAATTGATGTTTTTGAAATTTGGATGTATATATCAATATCAATAAACCCATAACCCTTCAGGGTCTTAGGGGTACCACATTGGATGCTTCAGCACACAGAGTCCTCCAGCGAATTCTATCCTGAGCGATGCGGATGAGTGTGGAAATATCTAGCCCTGTCCATTCCTTGATGTTGTCTGTCCATGTCTTTATTTGTCCTCCTCTGCTTCTTCCACCCTCGACAGTTCCCTGCAGTATTGTTTTTGACAAGGAATCGTGCCTGCATACATGTCCGAACCATGCTAGTTTTCGTCGTTTCACTATAATATAGATGAATATGGAGAACTTTGTGGAAAGAGAAGAAAATGAATAGAAAGAGGTTCTAACAACACTTGGTTTGAAAAAAGAAGTATTCGGGAAAAAAAGATGAGACCAAAAAAAATATATTTTGAATATATTAAAACATGACACCATGTTGAAACCATCCATTCTTAAAGAAGGGGAATTAATAGGCTGTAAGACCATCCAGGAACTAAAGCTGTAGGCAGCAGAACGCGTCATATGGAGATGAACGCGTCCTCTGCTCTATGTGTAGCTTGCGGCACGAATGGAACAAACTAACTAAACTAATGTTGAATGCCTTACTTAATGGTAAATTCAAGAAGGAATAAGAGGATAAATTAAAAATTCTTTAACTTAATTACTTAAGAGTAAAGTCGAGGGGAGGCGAGCAAGAGGTAGGCGGAGATACAAGTGAGAAACATCACGAGATGGACAGGCAACAATCTGACAGAGTGCACCACTAAGGCAAGAGACATATATGCTGTTTGTCCGTATTAGTCAACCTTCGTTGCGGAGACAGCACTACGTCAGATTTACACAAAGATGTATTATCTATGATGTATTATATATGATGTATTATCTATGATATATTATATATGATGTATTATCTATGATATATTATATATGATGTATTATCTATGATATATTATATATGATGTATTATCTATGATGTGTTATCTATGATGTATTATCTATGATGTATTATCTATGATATGCTGGTGTAGATGGTAACAGAATAACATGGACATAGATGTGCCATTATAGGATCTAAATTATGAACGTATGATCAGAAAGATGAGAAGGTATTTTATCGATCAGATCCAGTCACCCTTATGAATAAATTAGGCAATCGGATTTCTTATTCCCTGGTCATAAACTCACCATCTGATCGCCTTATCATGAGTGTCCTTCAGATACAGATTTACACCATGAATCAAAACTCTCTTTCCCATATTTACTGGAGCCTTGGTGACATGATACACTGCCTGTCACCGGTATCATTGAATTTTGTAAATTGTGTAAATACATTGCAATGGGACTATAATACAATTACATCTAATATAGAAAAATCAATCGTTCCGGGGTAAACGGTTTAGTCCCGTTCTTTCATTCACAATTTACAAAAGCGACAATCTACCCACTTTAAAAAAAAATGTATTTTCCGATTTCATTTGAGATATTAGCAACAGTGGAGCGCATGTCCGTGTCATTAGAACGCCGTTCTCAAGACCCCTGTGGTCCCGGGTTCAATCCACGTTTGGGACATAATTGTTTTCTTTCGGAGGTACAATAAAAATTCTTCCTGTTCATGTCGCGGCGTCTGCTATCGTAAAACTGCCTTTATTTTCACAGCCCTTAGAAAAAGCTCCCTGCACTCCTTCACAGGAAAACATGCAGTAACGAAAGTTTTCTTTAAAAAAGGTTTTTTAACAACAATATGGGAACCACTACATAAATGAACAGTAATCACTTCACATGGGTAAAATTATACCTCGGTCAGATATCGGTCAATAAGGTTCACTTCTGGAACTAGGACATTACGTGTAGGCTTCCTCGCTGTTAGCAGAGAGAATTGTCAGTTGTTTGAATCGCTGTGTGAAAGATGATGTCGTAATATTTTGTGTTTGCAAAAACCGATTAGATTCAGCTAGAATAGCGTATGTAAAGTTAAATGATAGTTTTATTCTGATCATATTTCTTCCAATCCACAATATGATAATAGTGTTAACTAACGATGTAATAGATCGCATTAGTTCCACAACTATATGGTTTCATTTAGTTAATTGATGGTTTAAGTATATCTCATTAGTTCCAAACGTTTACAGTTTCATTGAGTTAATTGATGGTTTAGTTAGTTAGTCGTTGGATCATCGTCATTTCACTCCGGACAAGTCCATAGGTGCTCAGATCTCTACTTGAGTGTATCCGCCATTACACGTTGACTGACGTTCCCAGTACGCAGTTGATTGACATCATTCTTTCTTGCCCACGAAACCGCTCCTTTCTAGCGACACCACATTTCAAACCAAATTTTGTTATTCTAGTCATGGAACAAGAGTCATCGTCGCTTATACAGTTATTTGCTCGTGCGTTTTCCCGTAGGGCGTTCAAAATGTCTGCTCGATCCATCGCTCCACCAACATCCGTTGTAGCAACGTGTGCGGCAACCTATCTGTTCTCTCATTACTCCGGACTCCCGCATGCCCAGGCACAAAAATGAAAGTCACTTTACGCATACAGAAATATTTCACTGCATCCAGCCACTGTTCCCGAATGTATCCCGCCTGAACTTTCACAATCATGCTCATCGAGTCACATAGTCTGCGAGCAGACACAATGCAAAGCTTTGGTTACCTGCCAAAAACCTCCATTGTGATGCTGCTTGTCGTCTGAGCGAAAGTACCACTTTCATCTCTGATGGTTTCTCCCCACCTTTGAGAAGTGAAGGCCCAGGCACTTCTGATGTGTCTCTTAACCGACCCATATGTGTATATACAATCATATCACCTTCCTTAGAATTTTCACCGATTAGAGCGAGTACCTCCGACTCAAATGAATCCACGCACGGTACGGAAAGTGAAAACAGCGTCGTTCAAGAGCGCGGACATAAAATAAACAACACGGACAAGAACTATTTACATTACCACAATCTTGTACACATGAGGTTCTATGGAAAGCAAGTTGTTTCCAAAGATGATCTAGAACCGTTATATACATGATTAATATTGGAGTGGATGTTTAACAATTCATTGCAAAAAAAAAGAAGACATTTTATTTTGTTATGAAAAGTTAGGATTGATTTTATGCATTTTAATTGCTGATTGTTATTGTTATTCAAGAAATGGCGTTTATAAGGTCGATGTTTATCAGCTACTCGTGCGTGTGTGATGTTTCAGAAGACGCTTGGTAGCAATATTCACATTAGTTTGATTAGAACATCGAACTGTTATCATATTGCTATGAAAGATTGTGTATGTGAAAATCCTGTGAAGATAAACCAGTATAAATTCGTAACTTGGGTGAAGAAAAGGTTGCTAGCTAGATTCATTGATTTGAATGAAGACTATCTAGCTAGCAGGATACTGTGGCTTGGGTGAAGACTATCTAGCTAGCAGGATACTGTGGCTTGGGTGAAGACTATCTAGCTAGCAGGATACTGTGGCTTGGGTGAAGACTATCTAGCTAGCAGGATACTGTGGCTTGGGTGAAGTCTAGCTAGTTCGTGAAGTGGGTCAAGATTAGCCTGTGTGAGTTTGTGACTTTCGTGAAGTCTAGCGAGTAAAGTCTGTGGTTAGGGTTAAGCTAGTATGACATCGTGACTTTGGTGGAGAATGCATGGCATAAACTCACTGCTAGCTGTGTTATCAATGTTAGCTGTGTTATCAATGCTAGCTGTGTTATCAATGCTAAATGTGTTATCAATGCTAGTTGTGGTATCAATGCTAGCAGTGTTATTAATGCTAGCTGCGTTATCAATGCTAGCTGTGTTATCAATGCTAGCTGCGTTATCAATGCTAGCTGTGTTATTAAGGCTAGCGGCGTTATCAATGCTAGCTGTGTTATTAAGGCTAGCGGCGTTATCAATGACAGCTGTGTTATTAATGATAGCGGCGTTATCAATACTAGCTGTGTTATTAATGCTAGCTGCGCTATCAATGTTAGCTGTGTTATTAATGATAGCGGCATTATTAATGATAGCTGTGCTATTAATGATAGCGGCGTTATCAATGCTAGCTGTGTTATTAATGCTAGCTGCGTTATCAATGCTAGCTGTGTTATTAAGGCTAGCGGCGTTATCAATGCTAGCTGTGTTATTAAGGCTAGTGGCGTTATCAATGATAGCTGTGTTATTAATGATAGCGGCGTTATCAATACTAGCTGTGTTATTAATGCTAGCTGCGTTATCAATGCTAGCTGTGTTATTAATGTTCTACCAGGGCGTTATATGGAAAGTAGTGTTACTTTACGGAGATATTTCGTCTGAACACGATAAAATGAGTAAATATTATTCCATGAAAGAATGAGTCTCCAAAATTGAGGTTTTTGAAAGTTATGTCAATGTTCCAGTAGATTATGATATGACTGTATTAGAATAACTGTTGAATTTGTACATTATAACAAAATACTAAACATTGACTATAATCTACATCGTGTCTTTTGGAGTAATGATATCAGATCGGACGATATTCACGTGGACACACTTATATACATATATAGGGCCTACTATAATATAGGTGGACACGAAATCCCAGAAATTAGATATGTAGATTTCACCAGGCTAATGTTAAGGAGCCCCACAGCTTTTACCAAATGATTATGTCAGTCAAACATAACATCGTGGTACACGTCTTTTCCTCAATGCAAAAAAAATGCATATAGGCATATGTAAACTCACACTTAACAATTAATTCGTTCGTACCATGCCTTCAGGCGTAGGCGAGCATGTCTCTCCACAGCCCTCTGTTTGTTATACAGTTAAATATAGTTTTTGGTGATTCTGCATCATGTCAGGCTTTCAAGCCATCCAACATTGTCCTCTGTCTCTCTTGCCATCGATCTGTCCAGTTGTTACGATGTTCTCCAGCCCAACTCTTCTTATGACATGACACAGGAACTGTGATTGTCGTCTTCTAACACAGTTAATAAGTTTTCTATTTGAGTTGACCAGTTGTAGAATTATAGTATTACTCTTTTTAGCTGTCCATGATATGCTCAACATTCTTCTATAAAACCACATCTCTGTGGCCTCCAGATGTTTTCTTGCAATATTGTCAATTGTCCATGATTCACTACCATATAACAGTATGGGTTCTATGTAACATTTTAGTATGTTCTTTCTTACTTCTATTGATAATGAATTATTACACAAGATGTTCCTCATCTTCTGGAATGCTACTTTTGTCTGAGCTGTTCGACTTTTTATCTCAGTGACGCATCTACCATCTGAAGTAATATTTGTGCATAAATGTTTAAATGTGTCTACTTATTTAAGAGCTGCCCCGTTGACATTGATATTACATTTAGAAGGGTTAGATATTACCTCTGTTTTCTTGGTGTTCAAGCTGAGACCTTTGTTTGCGCTTTCTTCTACTATAATTGTAATCACTTGTTGTAGTTGTTTTTCCACACTTTGCTACCAGAACCGTGTCGTCAGAATATCTCAGGTTATTCACAATATACCCATCAACAGCGATTCATGGCATATTTTTCTATAGATCTAAAAATCATTTCACTATATAAGTTAAACAGATCAGGTGATAGCACAAAACCTTGTCGGACTCCTTGTCTTATTGAAATAAATTACCTATTTTGCTGTTGATTTATATTGCTGCTGCGTATTGCCAATATATGTTCTCTATTATTCTAAAGTCTTTACTATCAATGTTAATATCCTTGAACATACTGATTATTTCATTATGTTTCACTTTGTCGAATACTATCGTATAGTCTGTGAAGCACAAAAATAGATTTATCTTCACTTCAATTAATCTTTTTATCAACGTTCTAATGATATAGATGACATTATGTGTTCCTTTTCCCGTTACAACAACGTTTTGTTTTTCGCCGATTTCTGGCCTTAGTTTCCTTCTTACTCTCATCATGATGATTAGCAATAGTCAGTGAATAAGAACAACAAGGAAATGTCATCAACTTTGAATATCTCGGGTCAACCATCAACCTACAGGAGATTGCTCTGACAATCAATACACGGTAACTGCGTGAACGTAACAACAATTGTACTTACGTAAAACATAGGTTTACATAATCGCTTCACTCAGACACGACAGACTACAACTAAATTTAGTGGGTAATGATGTGCACACAGGAAAAAATACAAATTACAATACACAAATCATATTCGTCTGTCGTGTATGAGTGAAACGATTATATAAACCTGTGTTTTACGTAAGTACAAGAGATTGCTCTGCAGAGGTCATAAAAAGATTAGAAATGGCCTTACAAGAAATATCACAGATGAAAAATGTATCACAAAGTTACAACAGAAAACATAGTTACAACTCTTAAAAAGCTATATTCTTCCAGTGTCAACGTGTGGTTGTGAGATGTGACAAATGACATACGGAAAGAAAAAGAAAATATCTTTATTCGAAATGAAATGTTATAGAAAAGTTCTTAAAGTATCATGGATAGACAGTCGAATCTTCTTCTTGTTCTGCGTTCATTCTCAAACTCCCACTGAATCTCTCTTGTAGCAGGACCATGCTCCTATTAGATTTTCAGCAGGGTGTAGTCCAGAGAATTGAAATGCGTTGTACCGCCGTTTTATTTACGCCAACACATCCGTCTTCGGCGGGAGACAGTCGAATCAACTCAGACGTCTGCGCAAACCTGAGCATAGAAGAATGCTAGCTTTTTAAACTATCAAAGTACGCAAACTAATATTTTACGAAATTTAAAAAGAAAACGCAATGGTTTAGAGATTAATCAGATTAAGGAAAAGTTCTAGGTAGGAGAACAAGAGCCAGACCAAGAATACCATGACATGTCATCGAATAGTTTCTGAACATGACACTAGAAAACGCCGGGCAGCTTACACAGAACCGATATGCCTACAGAGTGGAGGTGTTGCCAACTTTATGTAAACAACACGCAACTTAGAGAGAGAGAGAGAGAGAGAGAGTGTGTGTATATAGGTGAATGAATAGGAAGTCTCCCCCTTCGTGTACTATTTAATTATCGATCATCTATTTACATGTATTGGGCGTTTTTGCTCGAGCACCCATTCCAAGTTGAGATCCTTGGCTTTTTGTATTGATCAAAAATGTAACAATCGCTTCTGTCACGCTATCAAACTAATATTTGTGATGTCAAACCCCGGTGCGCACGTTAGGGCGTTTGCGTGAGGACAATACGACATACCAGAAGATCTATACAGTTTTCAAAATGTCATTTAACCGTCCTGAACTCATTCTGCATGTTTGGATTCCTCAGACATGTCGTGTAACTAGAGGTTCGTGATCTGTAGCATGGATCTTAGCATAATTGAAGGCTGCCAATTCAAAAGGCTGATTTTCTTATCCCTGATGTTGAAGCGTAAATACTGAAAGCATCAATTTTTTGAGCTAATGAATAATAAATGAGATGCGCTTTCGAGATGAAAATGCAACATAGCCTGTGTAAAGATAGTGATGTCTTACAGATATTTTCATTGGGGGTGGAGTCTTGTTCACACTAGTTAGGCATGTGGAAAATTGTGAGTTAGGCATATTTTGTTTTCACTAACTAACGTTACTCCAGGCGATGTGGTCAGTGTGGAATCATCAAGATGTGTTCTTGTACAATTTCTGAAACTGTATCAGCAATTGAGGTTTGTTTGGTCGACAAAGGTTTTGTTTATCTAGAGCCCGTGTGCTGCCGGGCCCGAAAAGGGAGCAAAGAATAGCAACAGTGTTTACCTTCCACGCATGTCGTAAAAGGCGACTAAGGAGGTTATGGGATTGAGTTGGCTACCCCATCCCATATAGGGTCAGTGACCCAAAGCCATGCTGAAGTCGGATGTGTCAGACCGAAAGGCGCAAATATCGCAGCAATGCTGTAAACCATGATACAACGCATTCCGTTCTCTGGACTACATCCTGCTAATCTGTAGGAGTTTGAGAACGAACGCAGAAGAAGAAGAAGTTTATCTAGACAGCCAAGTTAAAAAATATCCGCGCACCACTCACTGAGTTACAGTCTCTAGGTGTATGTTACGTTTTAGTTCCATTAAGACATAGAAACGTAAGTCGGATAAATATAACTTTCGCACAGTTAATAGAAGCAAATGTCTGCTTGGTTGAAAGATATTAACTTAAACTCGGCTAAAACATAAGATGATTGAATATAAGATGGATGATAAAATATAATGATTGAAAGATAAATAACTTTACGTCGATTAAAAGATAACTTTCGCTCGATTAATAGATAGCAGGTTGGTTAAAAGATAAATTTAAAAGCACTAAATAAGTACACTTTAAAAATAATATTAAATCAGCTGTGTTGAGAAAAAAAGCTCAAATCGTACCTGCACAGCGGGAAAATTTCAAGGGCTGTTACATTTTTTCCTCTAACCAATTTGCCCACTACATTATCACGTTAAATAATTTGATTGTATGTCTATTATTACTGTATGCTCTAATTTATTAATTTACAAGCAGAATACTTGTTTATAGTATGGAGTAGACGTGAAGACTTGTATATGCACTTGTCTCGTAAAAAGGAAACATTATTTCAAACAAATAGACTTAATCATAATAACCCGTTTTATTCCGGATACAATGTTTTTCCTATCAGTAAGATGCTAGTCAGAATATTTATCTGTCGCATCATAAATATGTGATATAATAGTATCTTGTGATACACATTTAAAGATACTGAAGACATGTGTATGATCAATGTTTGGCATCCTTATACCATTATTGATAATATTAATGTTTACCTTACCATCTCACAAATTTGAAACACGTGCGCTGTATAGCCTAGGCATATATGGCCTATTATCTGAATTACCAAATTAGTACTAGTATCATAATACAAATTAACACTTTATAAATCACTTCCTGAATCAGATAATGAATGTTAGAATTACCAGAGAAATATTCTTCTAACTGATTATAACTATTGTCACATTTATTCAGTGTCCAACTGATTATAACTATTGTCACATTTATTCAGTGTCCAACTGATTATAACTATTGTCACATTTATTCAGTGTCCAACTGATTATAACTATTGTCACATTAATTCAGTGTCCAACTGATTATAACTATTGTCACATTTAATCAGTGTCCAATCGATGTTCGTGATGATGTTCTTCCGTCGTGATCGACGATGACCAAAAACTCAACCATAATAATAATAACAATAAATAATAAAAATAATAAAGTTAATAGTGCGTTTTTAAATGACTAACAAGTCCAATGCGCGCACAAAATGTTCTTTTACAGAATTGACAATAATAGAAGGTATCTGTGAGGTTGAGATATTTTTTCTTTTCTACGTGTCCGCTTCTGTCTTGCAGTTTCTTGTCTGAATTCTTCCGCCGCTAGTGCTCCCGTTCTAATGCTGTAACGCCATGCTGTTCTATCCTGAGCGAGGCTCTCCCAAGCGCCTACGTCAATGTTAAGATGTTTCAAGGATGACTTGAGCGTGTCTTTGAAACGCTTTTTCTGTACACAAGATTTTCGAAATACTACCTTTAGCTCTCCATAATATATTTGTTTTGGCTAACGCGAGTTCTCCATACGCACAAGATGGCCTGCCCAGCGTGCCTGCGCCTTCATAAGTATTGTGTGCATGCTTATTGAGGTTGATTTTTCCAAGACCTCGTAGTCTGGTACTTTGTCCCACCAATGGATGTTTAGTAATTTACGTAGGCAGGTAAGATGGAAATGATTTAACTTTCTTGCATGTCTAGCAAACACTGTCCACGTTTCGCAGGCGTATAGTAAGGTTGGTATAACAGCAGCATGATATACTTGTAGTTTGGTGGTTGCTCTTATACCTCTTCTGTCCCATACATTGTTGCGTAATCTGCCAAATACAGCACTAGCTTTTGCCAGTCTATTGTTAATTTCCACATCAATGTTGACATCGCGAGAGAGAGTGCTTCCAAAGTAAGTAAAATTGTCGACTACCTGCAGTTTTTTCCTGATTAACGATGATGGAAGTAGCAGTATGTTGGCTATTTGATGTTGCTTGGTGCATGACTTCTGTTTTTTTTTTTGGTGTTAATAGTGAGACCAAAGTTGTTGCAGGCCTTTGAGAAGCGGCCTATGGTGCTCTGCATGTTTATGACAGAGTCTTTACGACAGAGTCAGTGTCCAATTAACTACACTATAAAAGACCACATGTGTTAACACACGGAAAGTAGTAATGATGCTTCCAAACCTGTGCAAAGACGGAATTTCAATTGTTAGTTGACCTTTAGATAACGTGAAAGCTTGAACTAACCAATAAGAGTATTTGAACACTTTGAGATGTTTTCATGTATACATTATATGAATATATGGTACAACGCCCCTGAAGGAGATGTCCGCAAAATAGATGCAGCTTTTCATCATATCCTGAAGGATGCCTCAGCAGGGAGGGGGTAAAGCAATACCGATCTGTTGCAGAAATTAAAATACAATCAGAGACGTCCGTGATTATGTCGACATTGACGCAGGACACCTGCAAAAAGGTCAAGCATGCTTAACTGTTGTTAACTGTCGCAAATATAACTGTGACACAACGAACTATTTCCACTTGGCTATGTCTTTCTGGAAACCCGGGATCATGTTCTGACAAAGAGATCACACATCGCATATATAACGAGAATGGTAAACTAGTACTTTGTGATGATTCGCGCATTATCTATATCAGGGGTGGGCAAACTTTTTGTGCAGATGGCCACATTGAAAATTGTAAAGCTATTGGAGGGCCACATATAACATTATGTATATTTTTGCTTAAAATTCTCGGTAAGAAATCAATTAAATATTTTTATTGTAAAGAAAGGTAGTTTTACATAATGTAGATAACTTCTGAAATAAATTACATTTCTAACAGACTTACACTATAACAGTATATTTTCTAATATTGATAAAATGTTTTGCAAATATTTTAACAATAGTTGAAAAATATTATGTTACATACAGTTACAATATGGGTTCATATCAATAGTTTTAATGAAGATTTTTTTTAAAACTCCATACACATACAGTCACAACAGTTACAACTTTATTGATATTATTAACTTCTAATGAGATATATGTAATTGTTTGTAAGATTTTATACTTCCTTTGAAATCTAGAACAAGTTTACTTGTAGAAATTTGCATGACTGCATTTAAGTTGCAATCAGATAATAAAGACCTATTCTTAGATTTGTTGATTTTTAAGCAAGAAAATGCCGTTCACAAATATATCTAGATCCAAATAATGACACAAATTTTGCTGCAAAGTTTTTTAAGTTTGGGAATGATTGTTCAGGCAAAGAACCATAGAAATCCAACAAACATTCAGACTTAAATTTTTTCTTCAGGTAATGATTGGCTTGTAATTCAAGCAACTCCAACTGTATGTGCTCTGGGGCTTTATCACTTCTGCACTGAGAGAACTGATAATATTTAAGTGCTGCTTCAAGTTCTTGAAATCTTGGAATCTTCTTCCAAATTCTTCAACCGATACATCTAACTGAGCTTTCAATGTTTTACTCATTTCATCAGAAATAGTTTCTTGTTTCAGCAAAGGGAAGTGACAAAACATGTTTTAACTTGCTTGTCTGGAAAACAGTGAAAGTTTTGCTTTAAATGATTTTACATGAACATACATTTCATGTGCAAACAAACCATTGCCCTGAAGATTAACATTCAATTCAATAAAGTCAAGCTTCCACTCTGCATCAACAATGCTAGCATTGAAGTGACATTATATGCCCTTCATCTCTAGAAACATTACTATTTCTTCTTTAAGATCCCGTACTCTTCTTAAAACCTTTCCGAGACTCAACCATCAAACTTTACTGTGGTACAGGACATCAGAATGTCCAGTTTCTAGATCGTCTAGTAATCCTCTGAACTGCCTGTGATTGAGTCCTCTTGATCTGATTAGGTTTATGACATTGACAACTGGGCCAATAACATGCTTAATTTTTAAAACAGATTTACAGTGACGATCATTCGTTTATTTAAAAATGTGTTTGAGGGCCGCAAAATATCCAATGGCCGGCCGCATATGGCACGCGGGCCGTAGTTTGCCCACCCCTGATCTATATCATTGATCTTTATTTTATTTCATTATTTATATCATGGGACGAAACCTACGTCCAGCGGACAGACCTGATCCGTCTGCCCACATTTTACAGCCCGTAGGTCCTTAAACAAAATTCTTGACTTGACACATGGTGCACCTAAAAAATCAGACAAGTACACATTTCCATACTGGTCGCGAACCACACGACAAAAAATAGTTTATAAATGTATCTGCAGCTAAATATAGATCTCAAAACGCAAACGCAGTTTTACATCAATTAACAACACTGATGAAACACTAAAACAACGACATGATCTCCAAAAGAACGTTAATAAACGCATTGTTCATGTCGACACTGTGTTACCAATGCCATAACTGGACTATGACAGAGAAACTAGAACAAAAACTCGCCTATTGCGACATGAAGTGTCTGAGAACAGCGCTGGAGAGGGAGGGGATAACAAAAAGAAAGAGATAAACAATGACACTATACGAAATCTAATGAAAATATCGGGGATATATAAACACAAAAAATATCAAATGGTTCTGCCACATAATCAGAATAGAAATAGATCGTATTCCATTGATATATCAAGTGACATATTCTTTTCAGAACGTTGTCTTCGTCGTGGATACTCTGAACGTCTCTTTATCACGGACAAGTAGGCCTGCATTGGCCAAAGGGATGTGTATACATTATTCGATGTCGCTGGTCCATCGTCTTCTTTGTCTTCTTGCCTGGAATTCTGCCATCTAGAATCAGCCTTTCGATACCATCATGTGGCTTTAAGTGTCCAAAATACTGTAGCTTCCTTCTTATGAAAGTATTTAAAAGTCACCCTTTGTTCAGTTTCAGTAATTTCACAACTTCAATGTTCTTCTTTTACTCTGTGCACGACATTCGTAGCATCTTTCTGTAGCACTTCATTTCAAATGAATTTATTCTTTTCCGATATTGTCTTGTTTAAAGTCCAATTCTCGCATCCATACATTGCCACTGGGAAAACATATTATCTTAAAAGGGTTAATTTAGTTTCGTTATTACTACTTTGCCATAGCTTTCTCATGTGTGGTAACTTGAGTGTTGTAATTGTGAGTCTTCGCAAAAGTGTGGTAAATCTGTTTTTTATCTTGATGATATATTCGCATGGTATGATTGATGTATAATATATAATGGTATGTGTGTTCTTGTTGAATTTCTTTACATTTAATTTAAATTTCGCCAGCAGCAGTTCGGGGCTGTGTCACAGTCTGCTTCTGGTAATGTTTTACTTAAGGGAAGTTTTCCATCTTTGTTGGATCAATATGTAATCTATTTGATCTTTATATTTTACATCTGGTGACCTACACGTAAACAGTCTTCTGGGATGTTGTTCAAAAAATGTATTCATGATTGCTAGATTGTTCACCAAGCAAAAATTGAGCAATCGTTCACCACTTTCGTTTCTATTTCCTAAGCCATATTTCCCTTGAGATCTAATTTCATGGTATGCTCTTTCTTTCCTTACTTGAGCGTTGAAATCCCCCATGACTATAATAATGTCTTGTATCTTTGTTATATCTAGAGTGTGATGTAGTTGTTCATAGAAAGTGTTAATCCCTCTTGGTCATCTGCTTCTGTTGTGGGTGCGTAGATTTGAACAATAGAGATATTTTTCTTTTTACCCTTGTTTCTGAGGACAATAATATGATCGCTCTTAGGATAGTACGCTAACAGAGAAGATTGTATCTGTTTAGACTCCATCGATAGCTTTCAATAAAATATCATGTGAAAAATGAAACAGGGGAAGACCCAGACGATGATGGATAGATGACATCAGAGAAATACTAGAACACCAAGACTGCGATATGGCAGCAGCATTTCAGTTAGTTAAAGAAAGAAGACTTCGTCTCCTCATGAAACCTAACGGCACACATGGATATGACAAGACCAGACAAGGACAAAATATGGGCTACTTTTGTGGCCACAAATTAAAATATTGTGAGTGAAAATTTATCGAAATCAATACGATTCTGTAAACTATTATAACTCGCTCCTTGATAAAACTTTAGTAATATCAATACGGTTCTGTAAACTATTATAACTCGCTTCTTGATAAAACTTTAGTAATATCAATACGATTCTGTAAACTATTATAACTCGCTCCTTGATAAAACTTTAGTAATATCAATACGATTCTGTAAACTATCATAACTCGCTCCTTGATAAAACTTTAGTAATATCAATACGGTTCTGTAAACTATTATAATTCGCTCCTTGATAAAACTTTAGTAATGTCAATACGGTTCTGTAAACTATTATAACTCGCTCCTTGATAAAACTTTAGTAATATCAATACGGTTCTGTAAACTATCATAACTCGCTGGTTGTTGATAACTTTAGTAATATCAATACGATTTTGTAAAGTATCATACTTTGCTCCTTGTGGCGAAAGTTGAAAATTGTATTACTTGTTCATTACGTAATCCAGTGCATATTCTGTGATCAATACTATCTTTATATAAATATAAAATGTATCATTAATCTTTCAGGTAAGGTTTTTATTCTGTCTTTGTCCTGCGCGAAACCAGCTGTGAAATTGAGTATCCGGCCCTGGGACTGTATCAAATTACCGACATCTGAGTTATTGTAACCTGCACGTATAGCAGTTATGAATGTAAAGTTGTTATTTATGAGCAGCTTGGAAAATAGTAATGAAGTTTCGTGAACCATTACTAACACAAATAATACACACAATAAGATATTCGTATTTGACTGGTCTTCTTCTTCTATGTTTGTTGTGAAACTTCTGCAGATTACCAGGGTGTAGTCCGAGTTTACAACTTGTGTCATAGTTTACAACTTTTCGGTGATATCTGCACATTTCGGCCTAACACATCCGATCTCAGCATGGATCCCGGGTCACTTTGACATGTAGTACTGTTATCATAACAGTATGGTTCGGAACACGTAACTGTATCTCAAGCGATACTTTTATGAATACCGACATAATGCACATGCAAACAAGAATCATGGCCAGGTTTCTAACTCCCAACCTTGTATACTCATGAGAAGTGAAGTGATCGCTTCTCACTGAGGTACAATGGCTAGACTGATACATTGAATATGAATGCAACATGGATACAGTTTTAATTCCCATCTCTATTCGCTAAACCCTCTGTACCTTTCATGTCAGGGGAAGAAAAGTTTTCAGAACTGGCAATAAAGAAAGAGGTTATGGGACAATATTGATTTCATTTTTATGTCAGATCAGTTGCGTATTGTTACCTCATTGATTATTTATAAGTTTAAGAAAAAAAACTGTATGCGCATGTGCGAAACAAACTGCTTCCTTCAATAAAATCTTTATTGCAGACGTTAGAAAAATAAACGCAGAAATTAATGACGTTTAGAGAAGAATCTAAGACTGCATTTATTTTTCTTCAAGAAATTGTTCTGCGTCTGTTTATGTGCGTCCATAAAGAACATTCGGCTTTGTGATGGAATGGTACACGGTCCGTCTGAGACGGCCAAAGTACCGAGTTCTGTCCCCGAACCAGGAAATTGTGCATCAGGGCCGTTCAGAAAGCGGTGGCAAACTACTGAACGTATTTATATTGCCTATACAATAATAGGGTGCACACTCTCCCCATACCTGTTCAACATCTACGCTGAAAGTATAATGAGGAACGTGAGAGAAGACACACAACACTGACTACCACGCTTTAAACATACCGGTAGGTGGATTCCTAATCCCGGAACTACGCTACGCAGACGACACAGTGCTTCTTTCAAACGATATAAAGGGATTGGAACAAATAATCAAGAACACAAAGAAATATAGCAAAACACAAAATTTGTATTTAAACACGCAGAAAACAAACATCATGTCAACAGATAAAACAACACAACAACCAAAAATCAGAATAGACAATACCGAGATAGAATGTGTGGATAAATTTGAATACTTAGGGGCAAACATCAACGGTGCAGGAGACTGCGTGGCAGAAATACGGAAGAGATTAGCAATGGCCTATTGCAAAATAACACGGCTGAAAAACATATGGAAAAACAACAAAATAGAAACGAAAGTGCTAATGTTACGAACTTTTATTTTTCCGGTTGCAACATACGGCTGTGAAACATGGACTCTAAGTAAAACAGCGGCAAAGAGGATCAACGCCTTCGAGCTGAAATGCTACAGGAAGATACTTAGAATATCATGGAAGGATAAAATCAGAAACTCAGATATTATAAACACACTGAATATTCCAGAGTGTTAGTTACTAAACACAATAACAAAAAGAAAACTACGCCTGTTTGGTCATATAAAGAGACATAACTGTTTAGAAAGACAAATATTGGAGGGAAGAGTACCTGGGAGAGGAGAAGGGGCAGACCAAGAAGACGATGGACTGACGACATTAAAGATAACATGAATACATCGCTAGAAAATGCAAGCCACATCGCCCAAGACAGAGAGAGGTTCAGAGAGTTCATTGGGAAGACAACGTTCTGGAAGGAATACGTCACATGACACATACAATAATGACAGCTAATAAATGCTGGGCTGATGGCTACATCCCGATATGCTACCAATAAAGAACATCTCTTATTCTATTTTATTATATTGCCGTAAAGCCTATGTCACTTTCTCCAACTGATTAAGTTAACCGTCTAGTGACATACGTCTAGCGTATGTCACTTTCTCCAACTCATTAAGTTACCATCTAGCGTATGTCACTTTCCTTTCTCCAACTGATTAAGTTACTGTCTAGCGTGTGTCACTTTCTCCAACTGATTAAGTTACCGTCTAGCGTATGTCACCTTCTCCAACTGATAAAGTTACAGTCTACCGCATGTACACTTTCTCCAACTAATTAAGTTACTGTCTAGCATATGTCACTTTCTCCATTGTCACTTTCTCTCTAACAGTAATCATTCCCTCCACCTGATCATGTCACTGTCTAAACGTACCTCCCATTTACTTGTCAACTGTACTTAATCTTGACTAAACATCAATTTAAATTATGTTACATACAAATAATCATCTACAGTCTGTGCTTATTAAAATCTGGCATATACACGAGATAGGATTTACTACCATTACCATGAACAACTTTTTTCCAGAAAAATGACAAAACATGGAAGAAGTTTCCCAAATTCATGAGTCTACTACTAGACTGAAAAACTAACTCTTTTTTTACGGATCATTTCTAGTGTCATGAGATGAAAGTTTGAGATCATTTCTTTTTTCTATTTCTTCTTCTGCGTTCGTTCTCGTGTAACCACAATACATTTTTCCTGTGATTTCAGCAGGAAGCGTGAAGTACGTTGTACTGCTAGTTCCGCAGTTGAACTGTGCTATTTGTGCCTCGGTTTTCTCATTTTTTGGCCCACACATTGGAGCCCCATCACTTGTGTTTTCGTCATGCCTTTAATTCGGGTAGTGGGCTTTCCTAGCCTGTGGCAGCCTGCATATCTGTCGATGGACGAGCGGGTGTGCAATGACTCTTCGCCGAGACGATTGTCGTTCACGTCTATCTCGCACGAAGTGTTCCACAGTCAATTAACTTGCCACGTATAGTTAGACGTTCTGTGCATGTGTCCATCGGGAACTGAACCTTTTCTCATCAACGAGCCTTGTTACGGTTAAAACTTTTAGCACTCTGTAAACAAACAAAAACAAATTCCCCCCCCCCCCCCCCACTGCCATTGGATTATTTTTTTGAAAATGTGTGTTATTGGTGGTGCCCTTTTCTGAAAACGCGATAATTTGTTTATTGTTAGAAATATTTAAATAAAATGTGCACATATATATAAAGAATTGAATTCTGCATATATTGGTGTAATTTGTGTATGTGTGTGTGATACTAAAAGTGTGAGAAAGTGGTAAAGACCTTTTTAAAAAAAAAATACCTACAAATTATAACAAACAAAGCAAAAATAATTATTTAAAATAATAACTTACCTTTATTATGGAACTGTTTGGCAACATTGTACACTGTAAATTCACACACAATTCTGTAGTATTTATGTTCTTTCATTGCTAAATTATCAAATAATGCTGGGGAAACTGTATAAAACATGTAGATTTGCAGTAAAATCGTTCTTGGAAGCTAGACATAGTCATAATTGGTGCCACTTCAACAGATTCGATATCAAAGTCTCTGCAGGTCCCATATCAACATGGTAATCTCGTATATTCTACTGTCAAAGCTAAAGAACTCCATAATTTATCAGTTGAACCACAATTCAGTATTATTTTATTCAAAATACGATGAAACAAATATCTATAAACCTTATTCATCTTCGTGGCATCATACCAGTGTGCAGATGTGGTCAGATTAATTGGATTACTACGTGCTACAAATCACATGATGGACGTAGAAATCACAAGGACGACGTAGAAATGTGCTGACATCAATTGCGCATGTCGGCGATTATGTGCATTAACCAATCAGGTTTTGCCACGTTTTAAAATGCCCCTTTGTTATTTGTCAGGAAATTCGGACTCCAGTATTCTAGATATGCTAATTTTTTGTCAGAAATTTCGGACTATAGCGTGCTAAACGTTGGAAGATCTCAACAGAAGAGTTGGACCCGGGCTCTTTCGTCTTCTTAGCCGAGGTGTCGTGAATCCCTCGTCCATGCCCGAGTCTCAACACGCGTTTGGGAGCAAGGCGTGTTCTCGAGCTGAACGATCATGTCCCATTCGTGTCTTATTCCGTCAGATACTGAACCCTTTGTCCCTACGAGCATGTTTTCCGCGTAGGAAATCTCGACATTAGAGTTGGGCCAGAGTCACTTTCTTTGACGAGCGCCTTCGACTGGGTCTGGGTCTCTGCCCGTCGGAGTACAAATAACTAGAAGCTTGTCTCGAGCTAACAGAGCTTCTAGTTCCGATTTCCTTGGAACGTTTTCCCTTTCTATTTGTACTTGGTGCTGCCCTCTTGCACTGTGCTGCCCTTTCATTTTACTCAATATGTTGTCTTTTAATCTCTCGCCATGCATCTACCTTTTCGTATCGTTTTCATTTGCCGCCCCTCTAATGCTCGGACCGAACTGACTAGCGTCACTGTGTGTCGACATTGCCACTGCATGTATTGGCGCAGTGGTGTCGGAGATATTGACTGTCTCTTTTGCAGTCAATTCTCTTTCCATTTGCTGCCTTCACATTCACGGGCACAATCGCCAAAAATTATTCCAGAATCAGCACGTGCAGATGTATTTCTGTTTCCAGGGGACACAACGAGGAGGTAGTTTTGGAATCTTGGTTATCTGCTAACCCTAGGTCCATCGAGAGCAGTGCGGCACCCTATGCACCCCATAGAACATTTTGATTCTAATCATTAATTTTATTCACTACGTTAACGTTGTGAAATATAATCCCTTATGAAGCTGACAATTTCAATAATATATAGACAAGGTATACATTTGAAAAGCAGTTTTCCGTGTTTTTATATGTCAATATGCGATTGTTGCAGCTGATTAACAAATGTCGTGGCATGTTTTGATGTAGGAAAATTATATTTTATTTATGAAATACAAACCCGTGACTGCGCACATAGATAAACGATACACGGTCAATATATTTTGATATGTGAATACACAATTGTATTAATGCTTATTTATTCGGTTCAAAGAGAGTTCACAGGGAGTTGGGTATTTATTTTGCTGTAGTGTTAACCCAATGGATTAACCACGTGTACTGGTTAACACATTTCCTATCAACGATGCGGCAAGCCCCATGTCTCGAGTACAACCCATAGCACGTACATTCATAGGTTCCAACGAGAAAATAACTAGGGATCTCTGACAAAATATCCACTTTATAAACAAGATAATATGAGAAGTGTTATATTAGCATACTGGTATATTTATACACGTGTACCACGTTATACTATCAGCAACAGGAGATTCATCAACAGAAATATCAAACCGTTTTGCACTGGCTGCTAACTCATTCAATAAACTATCAAATAGCTGGCATTCAAAAACACTAAGAAATAACACAAAACTTAAAATCTTCAACTCCTGCGTAGAAAAAAGACTAAACACCTTTGAAAATAAATGTTTTAGAAGGCTACCGAACATACGTTGGTCCGACTTCAAGTAAAACACAGTTGTCAGACAAGAATCAAAACAAGATTATGTATCCACCTATATTAGAAAGCGTCGCTGGAATTACATCGGTCACTAGCTACGAATTGATACTGAAAGACTTCTCTGTCAAGCTTTTATGTGGTCACCAAAGGGCAAGAGAACACGAGGAAGACCAAAAGAAAAACTACGTAGAACTATTACAAAAGAACGTTTCACCATCGGTATCAGAAACAATGAAGGTTAAAAGCAAATTGCAATGAAACGAGAGTCATGGTAATCTATGACATCCGCCCTATGTGCCGTCTTTGACCATAGAGGAATAACTAACTAACCACGTTATAAAGAAGGAATGATATAAAAGAAGCGCTAAAAGGACTCATTAAAGACCACACTAAAAGCGTTTGGAATAGAAAAAGACACATGGAAACAACTTGAACAAAATAGATCTATATGGCGTTCCACAGTATAAAAAAACGCATCATCTTGTGAAAAGAGAAGAAATGCTGCAGCCCAACAACGGAGCGTAGCTTGAAATGCACGGATATACCAAAATCCGTCTACAGTGGTCACTCCATGTCCGAACTGTCCAATGACATTTACAACTCCAATTGGACTCCTTAATCATCTACGAACTATTAGCCATGGTCGTAATTATAACTGAATTTTCAAAAGTCGATGTAAAAAATGGCCATCATCACTCTGTGATGGACGAACGAACATAAATAAGACATAGCGAGTAGTGTTATATTAACATACTGGAATATTTATACCTGTGTACCACTTTATAAACAAGACAATGCGCGTAGTGTTATATTAACATACTGGAATATTTATACCTGTGTACCACTTTATAAACAAGACAATGCGCGTAGTTTTATATTAACATACTGGAATATTTATACATGTGTACCACTTTATAAACAAGACAATGCGCGTAGTGTTATATTAACATACTGGAATATTTATACCTGTGTACCACTTTATAAACAAGACAATGCGCGTAGTGTTATATTAACATACTGGAATATTTATACCTGTGTACCACTTTATAAACAAGACAATGCGCGTAGTTTTATATTAACATACTGGAATATTTATACATGTGTACCACTTTATAAACAAGACAATGCGCGTAGTGTTATATTAACATACTGGAATATTTATACCTGTGTACCACTTTATAAACAAGACAATGCGCGTAGTGTTATATTAACATACTGGAATATTTATACCTGTGTACCACTTTATAAACAAGACAATGCGCGTAGTTTTATATTAACATACTGGAATATTTATACATGTGTACCACTTTATAAACAAGACAATGCGCGTAGTGTTATATTAACATACTGGAATATTTATACCTGTGTACCACTTTATAAACAAGACAATGCGCGTAGTGTTATATTAACATACTGGAATATTTATACCTGTGTACCACTTTATAAACAAGACAATGCGCGTAGTTTTATATTAACATACTGGAATATTTATACATGTGTACCACTTTATAAACAAGACAATGCGCGTAGTGTTATATTAACATACTGGAATATTTATACCTGTGTACCACTTTATAAACAAGACAATGCGCGTAGTGTTATATTAACATACTGGAATATTTATACATGTGTACCACTTTATAAACAAGACAATACGCGTAGTTTTATATTAACATACTGGAATATTTATACCTGTGTACCACTTTATAAACAAGACAATGCGAGTACATCTAACATCCTTGTGAGCGACTCCATGTTGATTTTTCATTGAGGTGGTTTGCCCACGTCTTATTTTATTGACAGAACACTCTCAGTTAGTGTGCAAAGTTTTGAGAATGGAAATATTTTTAATAAGTAAGTATTGGTTATAAAAACCTACTACTACTAATACATATATGATATAATCAATCATAGTAGAAAGAATAAGTACCAAGAATATTGACGTTTCGGTATAAGATCTTCAACGGAATAAACAAATAGTACTAACAAAACAATACTATTGGTGGAAAATATTTCTTAAATGTTTGAACAGTAAATAGTACGTGAAAATGCCAAGTAAAGCACCAATGGATAATGACATCGTAGGGTCTTCTCTGATCCTCCAAAAACTATGTCCTCAGCCACAATAATGAATGTACATATCGAATTCGGATGTTCTGGGACGAAAAGCGTAAACAAAACAGCCACACTGTAAAACCCGAGAGACAACGTACGCCATACTGCCCGGGAGAAACCAGAAGAATTCCTGCATGATAGAAGAGATCAAAGAAAAAAAAAGAAGTAAAATGAATGTAGACACATCATGTCTGAAAATAAAATGAGTGTATACAGATCATGCCGGAAAGTAAAATGAATGTAGACACATCATGTCCGAAAATGGTATACAGATCATGCCGGAAAGTAAAATGAATGTAGACACATCATGTCTGAAAATAAAATGAGTGTATACAGATCATGCCGGAAAGTAAAATGAATGTAGACACATCATGTCCGAAAATGGTATACAGATCATGCCGGAAAGTAAAATGAATGTAGACACATCATGTCTGAAAATAAAATGAGTGTAGACACATCATGCCGGATAGTAAAATGAGTGTATACAGATCATGCCGGAAAGTAAAATGAGTGTAGACACATCATGTCCGAAAATAAAATGAGTGGAGACACATCATGCCGGAAAGTAAAATGAGTGTAGATACATCATATCCGAAAGTAAAATGAGTGTAGACACATCATGTTCGAAAAGTAAAATGAGTGTAGATACATCATGTCCGAAAATAAAATGAGTGGTGACGCATCATGCCTGAAAGTAAAATGAGTGTAGACACATCATGTTCGAAAGTAAAATGAGTAGACAAAGTGTGCGCGAAATATTCCTCGGTAATATCAATTCAGGTTTTATTTGTCCGTGTCTTTTTCATCCGAACTCAACCTTTGCTAGCAAAATTGTCAAATAACGTGAATCAGGTCTCGTTACAAATCCAAATTAACACAATCTCACTCTGTTTCGCCAACATCAACAATGGTATTTTCAATGATTATTTCCCACAAGCAGCAGCTGGCAAACATAGCATGTTTCCAGTTAGGGAGATGCAGGGAAGACTTGTATAGCTGCATGATAAAGCGCGCATGGTCCTGCTATCGCCACATCATGTGCAGGGTGAGTTTTTACAAATAACAATGGGGTGCAAAGGGAACGCATTGCTCTAGGCGGACCCAGGGTTAGCAGATAACCAAGATCCCAAATGTACCTCCACGCGGTGCACCCTGGAAACAGAAATACAGCAGCTCGAGCTGATTCTGGCCAAATCATTTGGGGATCGTGTCCAATAATGTGAAGGTAGCAGATGGAAAGATATTTGACTGCACAAGAGACAGACAATATCTCCGACACCACCAGCATCACCACATATAGCGACACTGTCGACATACAGTGAAGCAAGTCAGTCCAGTCCGAACATTGGAGGGGCAGCCAATGTAAAATGCACGTAAAGGTAGATGCATGGCGAGAGACAAATAGATTTCATACAGAGTACAATGAAACAATGAAAGGGCAGAACAGCACTAGAGGGCAGCGCGAACTGCAAATAGAAAGTGAAAAGTTCATAGGAAAGGGGAACTACAAGCTCCGTCAGCTCGAGACGAGCTTCTAGTTACCTGTGTTCCTTACAGGCAGAGACCAAGACATATCCATTGGCGTTTGGTAAAGCAAGAAGACCTAACCCAACTCTTATGTCGAGCCTTCCTAAACCGGAAATATGCTCGCGAAGAGAAAGGGTTCTGTACCCGATGGGCTTAGGCAAGAAAGGGACAACGATGGAAGTCCGGGCCCAACTCTACTGTCAGGTTTTCCTACATCGGAAATACACTTGAAGAGAGAAAGGGTTCAGTACCTGATGGGCTCAGGCGCTATTGGACAAAGACGCTCAGCTCGAGAACGCCTTGCTCTCAAACGCGTGGTGTGAGACTCGAACTTGGACAAGGGGTACACGATGTCGGTGAATGACACCTCGGCTAAGAGGGCGAAAGAGCCAGGGTCCAACTCCTCTGTTGAGTTCTTCCCCTTAAGGAACCAGGCTCATGGATGAGAAACGGTTCAGTACTCAATGGGCACAGGCACAGCACGTCCAATTACACGAGGCAAGTTCATAGACAGTGGAACACCTTGTGCGAGTCAGACGAGAACAAAAATCGTCTGGGCGAAGAGTCACCACTACGCGTGCCTGGAGACAGATATAGAGGCTGTCACAGGCTAAGGGTAGCCCACCCGAATTGTCAAGGCATGCCGAAATCGGATGTTCTAGGCCTACAAGGCGCATAACGGTGGCACAACGTAATCACGCTCCCGGCGGAAATCACACGGATATCCGTGATCGTTACAATGGAGCGAACGAAAAACAAACAAACAAACAAAACAAACAAATAACAATAATGGAGAAGTAATACAAAGACTATTTATGACTGTCAGATTAGAAGCTCATATACAGGACCCAAACAACTTCCTAGACACATGGATATTCTTGACTACTCACCTTCCAAGACACGTGTATAGTCTTGACTAAATGCGACTTACCAGGCACATGTATAGTATATTCTTGACTAAACTCACCTTCAAAGACACATGTATAGTCTTTACTAAATGCGACTTACCAGGCACATATATAGTATAGTCTTGACTAAACTCAACGTCCCAGACAAGTGTACAGTATATTCTTGACTAAACTCAACGTCCCAGACACGTGTATAGTCTTGACTAAACGCAACTTCCCAGACAAGTGTATAGGATAGTCTTGACTAAACTCAACTACCCTGACACATGTATAGTATAGTATTGACTAAACGCAACTTCCCAGACACATGTATAGTATAGTCTTGACTAAACTCAACTACCCAGACACATTTATAGTATAGTCTTGACAATATGTAACTTACCAGGCACATGAAATCTTGAATAAAATCGTATATTGTTTAAGGATGTAATGGGGTCGAAGACGGAAAACATGTTAACTCTAGTTGTAAGGCGAGTGGGTGCTGTCTAATTGGACCTGGTTCAAAACCCGTTTGCAGAATTATGATTTTTCTTTAGACAAATGTATACCAAGTTCAGTATTGGCAGAACAACCATTTTTGCATGTGTGAACAGGTACTACAGAACAGAGCATATTCTTTCAAGAATGTTTCAGAATATGAAATGCTGCGGCAAATGCACTAGCACAGATAAACAACTGTGTAGGAACAATGTTACGGATTTACAAAACGATTTACGATTTACAAAACACAATCAGATTTATAGTAGAAGCAATACTTCTGATATAACCTAATTCCACGCGGGCGAAAAAAAAGAAGAAGAAGAAGACGCACATGGTCGTGTTAGAAGTTGTATTAAAAATGGTTCGTCTGTTTAAAACTATTATTTTTCTTTCCAAATTGAGATTTCATATTTTTAGTTCGTTCTGCACACTAGATTTGTAAGCATATTTCTTCACAAATATTTAATATGTAACATTTCTTTCTTGTCTCAACCTTGCAAATATAAAATAGTAATACACAAAATTGCAGAATGAATTAGTTTGTTCCTTTGGCGCCAAAGGTGGCACATAGGAAAGAAGACATGTTTCTTTATAAGGTGTGGTTCGCTGCAAGTTTTTCTAGTTCTTGGGTGGTGTTAATATCCATTGTCATTGCCTCGTTCTTGATTGTTCTTCGTAGTTTTCTAGCAGAATGGCTACCAAGATTAAATGTCAATGTTCCTTCTTTTTTTCCCCGAAAGTTCCCTCATTAATGTAAGCCAGAAAGGTTTGTTATGTGTAAGCTAGAACTGTTTGTTATGTGTAAGCTAGAACTGTTTGTTATGTGTAAGCTAGAACTGTTTGTTATGATTGCTACCTATAAAACCATTACCTTTTTAGGAGCAGAGAAAAATTTTTTTTAATGGCCGATAGTGTGCGGATAGCGCAGGCGTAATGTACAACCAAGGAATATAATGTGTAACCACGGAATATGATGTGCAACCGCGGAATGTGATTTACAACCGTGAAATGTGATGTACAACCGCGGAATGTGATTTACAACCGTGAAATGTGATGTACAACCGCGGAATGTGATTTACAACCGTGAAATGTGATGTACAACCGCGGAATGTGATTTACAACCGTGAAATGTGATGTACAACCGCGGAATGTGATTTACAACCGTGAAATGTGATGTACAACCGCGGATGTGATGTGCAACCGCGGAATGTGATGTGCAACCGTGAAATGTGATTTATAACCGTGAAATGTGATTTATAACCGTGAAATGTGATGTACAACCGTGAAATGTGTTGTGCAACCGCGGAATGTGATGACACGTATAGTGAGAATGGGACATTATTCTTTGTCCAAGCCATAGTCACAGGAGCAACATATCTAAACCATGTTGCACAAGTTTGCAATTGCTGGAATACCATAGTCAAAGTAATGTATGTATATTCCAGCAAGATGGACCACCTCCACACTATACCATTGTATATTCCATCAATATAGATCACCCCCACACTATACCATTGTATATTCCATCAATATAGATCACCCCCACACTATACCAATGTATATTCCAACACGTTGTATCGCCCCCCGCACTATACCAGTTGATGTTCCAGCAAAATGAATCATCTCCACGCGATGCGAGTGAGGTAGAAACCTACCTTCATCATCAAATTTTAGTCAGATCGATTGCAAGTTTAGTTCCAATTGATTGCCTGGCCACCATGGTAACCAAATTTGACAACTTAGATTTCTGTTTATGGAGATACGTGAAACTCTGTGTCTATAAAACTCAGGTGCAAGGATTGGATATATTCGGCAGAGAATAATTGACGCTTGAATACCTTATTGCCATTTTCCGGCCACTACAGGGCTATCATGTTAAGATCCTCTGAAACTTGATGAGTTGCTACTAAAACTTGGTGAGTTGCTATTGAAACTTGGTGAGTTGCTACTAAAACTTGATCAATTGCTACTTAAACTTGGTTAACTGTTACTGAACCTTGTTGCATTTGCCTAACAGAAAATAAAAATCCGCTCAGTCTGCCATTAATTGTATAAGATATATTGACATTTATTATTGGTAATTATACTACTAGACACACTGTGTATATTGGTCCCAACGAAAGTCTAGATCTATACACAGCAGACTCACATCGCTCAAACTGGAGAGCACTGGCTCCTTACCTATTTGGCGCTGAAGGAACATTATATTATTATTATTATTATATATATATATATATATATATATATATATATATATTATATATATATATATATATATATATATATATATATATATATATCTAAATATATATATATATATATATATATATATATATATATATATATATATATATATATATATATATATATATATTATATATATATATATATATATATATATATATATATAAAGGAGATGTCAATTCTTATATCTATATTGTATTGTCTCTGATTCTGCTGTTAGACATCTCAGAATTGAATAACGATCGGTTTATGGCCATGACAATTTTGGTGACTTGATATGCATTAATATTGTTACTACGTAGGGCAAAAACTACTCTCATTCAATCCAGCTTCTTCTTGATGTCTCTTGGTGTTCCAATTCTCATTTTTTAGCCTGCACGTCGTAAACTGATAACAGAATATTGATATGAAGATTTCAATTGCTATTTCTATTATTTCATGTAGTCTCAAGCTCACACAAACACAATGTGTGCTATCTTTCTCTGAGAAAAAGTCTTCCAATTTCTCGTACTACCTAACACTCATACTCTCTATATCTTCATTGATGATGTTCGTCCTTCAGTAACGACGATTATCATGGTATTATGATTGATCAAGTTTCGTTTGATAGTTTGTGAGCCGTCGCAGACGGCTGATCATCCAATCCGGCTTCTGAAAGACATGTTGCAGTCTCGTTTGAGCTCGATTGATATAGACCACGAGATGAGGATGAACAGTTCCGTCCATTCACCTTCAGTATTTACCTCTTTTAAATCTCCTGCATTGTTTCTGCTCTGTTAGCAACTTCTATTACCATATATTCTTTATTAAATATCTCTGAGTTATGGTAGCAGCATTACATGAACCAGGGCCTCGATTATGTTTTCTATAATCTGATATAACCACTGAACTCACTTTCGCGTTTCATAGGAGCTTATTTCGCCATAAGAAGTATACAATAAATTACTATCAATTATTGTTATCTTTAAAACACTTGATCGCTTACATTATCAATGTTATTATTCCACCCGCATCAATAAAACTACAACTATCATTTGCATTGTAAATAGTGTGTATTATACCCGCATCAATTATAAACAAAATTCCCATTTACATTTTCAATGTTTTATTTTGAGAACCCAGGTCAAAAGAAAGTTTACACTTGATATGTTCATTAAGTTAGCTTGGTTAGTTCATCATCATCATCAGGTGCCATGCCGGCTGGCGTAGGCGGTCATGTCTCACCACAGCTCTCTGTCCACAGTATTAATTATCAAGATCGTTGTTGTTTCCTTGCCGTGCCAGGTTGTCAAACTGTCTAATATTTTCTCACGATGTCGCCCTCTGTCTCTGTTGCCTTCAATATTACCGGTTGTGACTATGTTCTCTAAACCTGCTTGTCTCATGACAGGCAGGTTAATATATTTATTTTTTCACAGCCCGTAACTACCGGAGTATTAGTACAAATTAATGTTTGTAAAAATTACTAAAATGTCTACCATGAATTTGTAAATATTAATGTTAAAACAATTGTGAAAAATGACTAAAAATTACTATATAAAATTACTGTAAAATGACTAATTGTAAACCTTACTATGCGTAAAAATGATTATGCGTTGAAATGACTATGTAAATATTAGTATATGTAAAAAAAGACTGTAAAAGAGAAAGGTTTACGTTTACTCGATATAAAACGTGTCTCTGTTTTAAATATTGACGTGTGGGGACTGTCCATACATTACGTAAAGCACAATATTCTATAGCTATAGGAAACATTTGCATAAAGAATACCACATAAAACGCTACAAGATTTTTTTCATATCGTTCACATAACATATAAAATTGTGTCAAACTGACATACAACACACATAACATATCAAATTGTGTCAAGCTGACATACAGGACACATAACATATAAAATTGTGTCAAACTGACATACAAGACACATAACATATCAAATTGTGTCAAACTGGCACACAAGACACATAACATATCAAATTGTGTCAAACTGACATACAAGACACATAACATATCAAATTGTGTCAAACTGGCACACAAGACACATAACATATCAAATTGTGTCAAGCTGACATACAACACACAGAACGTATCAAATTGTATCATGCTGACATACAAGACACATAACATATCAAATTGTGTCTTACTGACATACAAGACACATAAAATATTAAATTGTGTTCAACTGACATACAACACACATAAAATATCAAATTGTGTCAAACTGACATACAACACACATAACATGTTAAAATTCTGTGAAACTTACATACAACACACATAACATGTTAACATTCTGTGAAACTGACATATAACACACATAACATGTTAAAATTCTGTGAAACTGACATACAACAAACATTTTCTTTTGACGTCATCTTTTCTCAACACCCCCCCCCCCCCGCGGCTGTTCACAATTGTCAAACTCTTTCAGATCCCTCCTTCCCTCTGTTGACACAATTTATGGACCTGTATCTATGTTGTTAAGACACACACATGCAGACTCTCTGATACCAGTAGTGTAACTAAACAACAAGAGACAAATCCCTTTATATTTAATTTAGTGATAATAACGAGTTAGTGTGCATGCAGGTCTTCATTTACATTCGTATACTGGATATATAAATACATGTTCACAATAGAAAAGTGCATTCAGTTAATATCATTCATCTAAAATGTATTTTGTACATCTCGGCTTATGTTCGGATTTTTATTGTTGTGAGATTATGAACTCAGTCATTGAATACATTGAAAGAAATCATTTGTCAATATATTACGATTAGTTAATTAATCATTTGGAAATATATATCGTATAGTTAAATAATCATTTGGCAATATGTTACGTATAGTTAAGTAATCCTTTGTCGGTCTATTAATTCTGTTTCTTTTTCTGTCTTTTCATGTTATGCTACTTTATGCCTTGCAGTGTCTGGGGTAGAATAGTTTTCTTTGAGATGACCTCTGTGTGTGCCTCATATATGTTTGTTTTCATGGACACTTTTATTTCTGCAATCTATCTTTCTCATGGTCTGCCCCTGGCCTTGCCTTGTATCTATCGTGTCTGTATATCAATCATTTTTGAAGGGCACTATCTGATGGTAGTCTGGAAGCAAATGAGAACCACGAATATACTGTCTTCTGATGTAATTCATTGTGTTTGTTAGTCCTCTGATTTTTTTCATTTTTTATTGTCTTATATTGTTACTCCTAGAATTATACGTGGAAAAGTTATTTCTGTTGTATTACGTTTTCTTTTGGATTCTCTTGTTAGTGTCCATGTTTGACATTTGTAACATTGTGATAGTATGATTATAGTTTTGTATAGTGCAGTTTTGGTGTTCATGTTCTCGTGTTTGTTTTTGAAAATAGTAGATATCTGCCCTAAGACCATGTATGCTATGTTACATTTAGATTGGATTTCGTTTGCTTTTTTTCCCATTGGATTGTATTTCCCATTGATGCTCTCAAGATAAGTGAATGATTTTTGCCTGTAATGTTGGTCATCGATGAAAATAGCAGTACTTCTTTATGTTTTGGCGAAATATTACGTGTAGTTAAGTATCATTTAGCAATATATTCACTATCTATCTATTGTGATTTCGACTTGTGCCGTTAAGTGTCTTAGAGAGGTCGGGGAGTTGAAATTGTTTGTCTTTGATTATTTGTATCGCATTGACTAAGGTTATCCCGTGTCTCTTTAATGTTTCTTTGATTGTTTAGTTTTTGGTGTTCCTTGTTCCTTGTAGTCCTATCTTCTACTATTTTATGCACAAAGGACTGTTTGGGTGGTTCCATTCTCATGATGTGCCCAGCCACCTGGTTTGCGCTGTCGTGTGGTGGCCTTTATTTCTTTCCTGATATCTACTTTTCTCGGTCTATCTCTTGTGGTGACATTTATAGCTTTCTTCAAACATCCAATTTCCCACACTGTGATGTTTTCGCTAGTGTCTTTGTCAAGGGTCATGTTTTACATTAATAACACATATTTCATATACAAACACTGTTTATTAATTGTCGTTCTGTAGGCAAGCACATTGATGGGTGTTATATTTGGGCAATATATTACGTATAGTGAAGTGGCTATGAGGCAATATAATTTATAGTAAAGTCATCATTTGGTACAATGGTATGGTATAGTGGTTAGTGTACTGGCTTCGTATATGAGTGATCCTGGGTTCATTCCCCACTTGAGGCGGAAATGTTTCTCAGATCGCAACGGTTCCCAGGTCGACCCAGCCTTAATTGGGTACTGAATTAATCCGGAAAGTAACGACTGCGGGGCAGAAGAGATGGCTACCGCCCTCATTTGCAGAGCCTCTGAAATGTGAAATCACTAACATCTCACACCCCTACGGCATTAATAAATGATATGGGTTACTTTACTTTACTTTTATGGTATGTATATTAAAGTAATCCTTTGAAAATACACTGTATAGTTAAGCAATCGTTTGGTATTACAAATACATTTGGTAATAATGTATAGTATAGTAATCATTTGGTAATACAATGTACAGCAAAGTAATAATTTGGCAATATAATATATATCGAAGTAATCATTTGGCAATACATTATATAGCAAAGTAATCATTTGGTATTGCATGAAATATAGTTAAGTAATCATTTAGAAGTATATTACGTAATGTTCAGTAATCATTAGTCAATAAAATATATAGTAAAGTGGTCACAATATATAGCAAAGTAATACTTTTGCAACACAATACATAGTAATATAATTATTTAGTAATATAATGTACGGTAAAATAATCTATTTTAAAACATAATATATAATAAGGTAATCCATTTAGCAACATAATGTATAGTAATGTAATCCTTTTGACAATATTATATTCAGCAAAGTAATCCATTTGACCATACGGATATAAATATATTTGACCATATGTCAGTAAAGTAATTTCATAACATAATTCTTCCTAGTAGTTCATTACATTTTGTTGTAACATACCTGAAACATTTATTGTTACAATAAATTAAATATTTTAAAGCTGCGGTTGTTTAAATTGTTGACTTAGAGCATCTGCATCAACACACTCGGTAATACTCGCAGACTCTCAAAGTATGCTGCGCAAGATTGAAATGTTCATGCTAAGAAAAGAATGGTGCGACTTATTGAACAACTCAGTTGTCCAGAGAATTACATGGATATACTGCCCTGATCATGCTGAGGTCAGAGGAAACGAGAGAGCTGACTTATTGGCAGGCAATGCGGCGACAGACGGCACATTGCTGAGAAGAGATAAAGCAGACTTAATGAAAGCATTAATAAATTCATTTCAAGATGAAGATGATCGCAATGAGGCTGAGAACGTATACATATAGAGAATGTTAGAAATATGAGTATCTAGAGGTGAGGGACAAGTAATTTTTTTGGAAAGTCTTGAAGATCACAATGAACACCTGACCGGGACTCTGAGTCTACATACACCTAGATGGCTGCTGGAGCGGAGGGCGGAATACTTATGGAAATATATATATTCCGCGTACTATGAAGCCAGTTTCTAACCAAGAATAATATAACAGAAGACGCTAGCAATGAAACAAGTACAATGTATCACAGCAATGTAAGGTATGCTAGCGTAACACGAAGAATACGTTGATAGAAAAATTATCAGTAAGCAAAAACAACACCGACGATAATGATGAATTAGATAGCGTGTAAAATGGAGTGAGTAATCATTCACCTAAGAGAGAAATACAAAGGCAATTGAACTATATATATATCAAACGCCATGACGGACTATAATGGAAGTGATGATGCCAGGGAGACGGACAAGAGGAAAGACCAAGAAGAAGGTGCAAGACATCAAAGACAAACTGAGAATTACAACTGCAGATGTAGGAAGACTGGCTCATGTTCTACAGAAATTTTAAAAGGCTGTAATGATTACTACATCTTGTTCAGGACATGCTTCCTGATGGCTTAAGATATATATATATATATATATATATATATATATATATATATATATATGGCCTTATTCGTCTTGACAGACGGTCAGAGGTAGCTTGCGTCAGTTGGAATTAATGTGATACGAGCATGCAGTACTTCTCATGACAAATATGGCCGATCCAACAGCGATTTGCTGTAACACAGATGACGTCTGGGAAAGTCACGTCTGGGAAGGTCACGTCTGGGAAGGTCACGTCTCTGGCGTGTTGCTTCTTACGCCTCTATCTTCTTTTTTTTCAATTTTATGTTTATTGAATTCTCAAAAGTCTTAGCATCATTATGTTGCCATGTTGTCCCATTATGTTGCCATGTTGTCCCATTATGTTGCCATGTTGTCCCATTATGCTGCCATGTTGTCCATGCCGGCGATTTTGCGCCAGGTTCTTCGAATTTTCGGAAGTGATAACATGGACATGCATAGATGTTTTGCAGACATCTTTGTATCGCAGCTTTGTCATATAAAGCGTGTGCAGATTGCACGATGTGGCAGCAGGTGCAGAATGGATAAGTCTACCCACAGATTTCGAAACGTGTTTGAGAGTAGTAATATTACTTAGCAGGGAATGGTGTCCCACAGCTGTGGAGAAAGAAGTGCAGGCTTTGGTCAATAACAATGCCAAAGAGGGAGATGTGATTATATACACTGATAGATCTGTGATTAGACATGTTCGCAGTGTTTGGGCCTTCACATTTCAGTGCGCAGGTAAAACAATCAGGAAGGAGAGTGGGGCATTTGTGGGTTACTACGAGTAGAATGACCATGGAGACTATGGCGGTGACCATGCATTTTAGTGGGTATGTACACATACGGTAACGCAGGTCTACATCTTGAGTGACTCTATGAGTAGGATTAGGAAGGTAAAAGTGGGTCTAGTTCGTGAACAGTGGATTGAGGCCTTGAGGAAGGCGAGGCTGAAAGTGATTACATTTATTTTCGTGTCGTAGCATGTGGGTGGTTGAGGCAATGAAAGAGCAGATCAACTGGCGTCATTCGCGATTGTGGCACAGGGCAATGGGGCAATGGATTGAACTCCTTAAGAGATATAGCACGCGAGAGCAGTGCGACTAGTGTGAATGATGATTCCTATTCAATGGCCAAGATTAAAGGTTAGGGTTTGAAATGCGGCGTTGCTAGACGTAAACATTTTGGAGGGCGCAGGAGAATGATTGTCAACCAGCATAGGATCGGTACTGTCAGTAGAAGTGCAATGGTGGATACACTCAAGGAGAGATTCGAGCAATTATGAACGTGTCCAGTTTGCAGTGATGATGATCCGACGACTAACTATGTTTGTGTGTCTGAGTGTAACCATGACAAATCTCTATGTGTCTGAGTGTTACCGTGTGTATAATCTCTGTGTGTGTACTTGTGTGTTACCGTGTCTGTAATCTATGTTTGTGTGCTTGTGTGCTATGCTATATGTAATCTATGTGTGTATGTGTTTATGTGTTACCCTGTCAGTAATCTCTGTGTGCTTGTGTTATATGCTGTCTGTGATCGCTGTTTGTGTAAAATAGTTAATGCACATAAATGGGCGGTAATAACAGCGTGGATATCACGAATATATAATGTATGAATAGTTTATTTGGTTTCCGCGTGTGTTGTAAGCTGATGGCATAAACAAGTATCAGAGATTAACTTTCGGAACGTATAATTTAGTTGTTAAGCGTCGTTATCCAATGACATTCAGTGATTTGTCTTAATAGGGGTTAAGTTATTCCACCTTATAGGGTTCAAACGAAGTATTTTAACTTCCGGGATATAATCTACAGCTTGCAAATGTTCGTTATGGCCCATAAATAGTCACAATAAAATCACAGGTTTAAAGATTAGTGTCCCTAAAGAAGAGACGTATTCACTGTTATATAACCAAAAAAAGCAACCAAAAACAAACCACATGATACATACCACAATTATTTTAGGACACGATTAAATGGGTTTTGGAGTGAAGTTGTCTGTCCCATCTGAGTGGAGTTTTGGAGTGAAACTGTTCTATCTGAGTGAAGTTTTGGAGTGAAATTATCTGTCCCATCAGAGTGGAGTTTTGGAGGGAAATTGTCTGTCCCATCTGAGTTAAGTTTTTGGAGTGAAATTATATGTCCCATCAGAGTGAAGTTTTGGAGTGAAATTATATGTCCCATCAGAGTGAAGTTTTGGAGTGAAATTATATGTCCCATCAGAGTGAAGTTTTGGAGTGAAATTATATGTTCCATAGGAGTGAAGTTGTGGAGTGAAATTATATGTCCCATCAGAGTGAAGTTTTGGAGTGAAATTGTCTGCCCCATCTGAGTAGAGTATAGAAGTGATGTCTGTCCTATATGAGTGAAGTTTTGGAGCGAAGTGAAGTTGTCTGTGCCATGTGAATGAAATTTTGGAATGGCGTTGTCTGCCCCATCTAAGGGAAGTTTTAAAGTGAAACTGTCTGTCCCATCTAAGTGAAGTTTTGGAATGACGTCTGTGCAATCTGAGTGGAATTTTTGAGTGAAGCTGTCTGCCCCATCTTAGTGGAGAACTGATTAAGAAGTCAAGCTGAATTCTGATGTTTCACATCCCTTTTACATATACATATGAACCCCTTTGAAGTAACATTCCTTCTACGTGCAAACATAAACCCCTTTGAAATAATTTCTCTTTAACATACACACATGAACCCCTTTGAAATAATTTCTCTTTAACATACACACATAAACCCCTTTGAATTGATTTCTCTTTTAACATACACACATGAACCCATTTGAAATAATTTCTCTTTAACATACACACATAAACCCCTTTGAATTGATTTCTCTTTAACATACACACATAAACCCCTTTGAATTGATTTCTCTTTAGCATACACACATGAACCCATTTGAATTAATTTCTCTTTAACATACACACATAAACCCCTTTGAATTGATTTCTCTTTAACATACACACATAAACCCCTTTGAATTGATTTCTCTTTAACATACACACATGAACCCCTTTGAATTGATTTCTCTTTAACATACACACATGAACCCCTTTGAATTGATTTCTCTTAACATACACACATGAACCCCTTTGAATTGATTTCTCTTTAACATACACACATGAACCCCTTTGAATTGATTTCTCTTTAACATACACACATGAACCCATTTGAAGGAGAACAGTTATTTTTACTGCTTCTCAGTATATCGCGGAATTGTGCGCCTCCTAGTTTTGAAATAAAGATCTTTTAACCTTCTAAATGTAAAATAAAGATGACACAGGATTCTTGGTATAAAATGAAGATCTTTCCATCTTCTAGGTATGAAAGATATCCGAGCCTTTTAGATACAAAATAAAGATCTTTGAGCCGTCTAGATATAAAATAAAGATCTTTCAGGATTCTATGTGTAAAAGAAAGATCTTTCAGTTTATATATATATAAAATAAAAGTCTTTCACCCTTCAAATAAACAAAACATAATTTCATTTTTCACTTATTTATATGTGACCAATCGTCAACAATATCTACCAACAGAATTCAAACAAGCCTTTTCACGTCAGGATTTCCTTTATTGCTTTGATTTTCGGTGGTTACTATTTATATACGTTACGTCACGTGTCAAGGCTGACCAACGAAAGAAATGCATGGGGGAAACATGACGACAATATGCTATTTTGGATTTTGTTTGTAGGACTTATACCGGCGGTCATGATTTATTGACCTCGAATATGTATAACATTCATTCACTCATTCATTAGATGTCATGTTGGTTGGCATAGGCGATCATGGCTTTCCACATCTCTCTATCTCTAGTATTATGTGGCACGACTATTGTTCTTTCCTGCCGTGCCAGGTTGTTAAGGTGTCTAATATTTTCTCACGTTGTCGCTCTCTTTGTCTATTGCCTTCAATCTTGCCTGTTGTGACTATGTTCTCTAAACCTACCTGTCTCATAAAGTGGCCAAAAAAATGAAGACAGTCTTTTTCTTATATTATGGAGTAAGCTCCTATTCGCATTTGACTCAACGCCTCCACATACGTTTTTCTGGCACTCCATGGTATTCTTATCATTCTTCTGTAGATTACCTCTAATTTCCCACTTTTCTGTTTGTTTATTGTCCAAGACATGCATCCATATGTTAGTATAGAAGTTGGACAAAGTAAACACTCCTATAAATTACCTGCTAGAAAGTTTATAAGTCATCTAAAAGTATATAAGCTAAGTGTCCCAGTCAGTTGTTGCTTGTAAGTTCTTCTGGTCTTTCCAGTGAATCTTCCACTTGTCACTCACTTTTATATCATTCTCTGAATATGTACATTGTCTTTTTCAGAATCCTCTTCATTATTTTGTAGTGCATCCATGACTGCTCTAATTAATTCAGTCCGGTTTCTTCTCATTACTTCGACATTCACTATAGCTTTACCCGCAATGTATCAGCTCTTTCGTGGCTCCTGCCACCCGCATGACCAGGACAGAAGATAACTCAAGCAGTGATATGTCATTAAGCGTTGAAGTGAGTTAGCGTTTAAACAATATTGTAATAAGAACGCTGATAATTTTTGACAATAAAAGACATAACAGAGTGAAAAATTAATATGTTAAAGTATGGTTCCTGGTAGAAGAGCAGCAGATGCAACGGTCGCCCACGACGACGATGGATAAGGGATATCTCAGATTGTTTGAGAATGCACTTCGCTGCGCAGGTACAACTCGCCCAGAATCATGAGGAGATGAGAAGATCCATAAAGCAGACTGAACTAGGAACTTCCTTTGTGAAGTGGTTAAACCTTTGTGAAGTGGTTAAACCTTTGTGAAGTGGTTAAACCTTCGTGAAGTGGTTAAACCTTTGTGAAGTGGTTAAACCTTTGTGAAGTGGTTAAAACTTTGTGAAGTGGTTAAACCATTTCTTTTGTTTCCACAAAACTGTGAGTTAAAAATCTAGGAAATGTATATGCTCCACGTTTCGGCTAGTTCTGTTGTTAGTGAACTGACATCCTATTCAGTTGATTCAAGGTTCAATTTTCAGTTCAAATAGAAATATGTTTAAATAAATTTAAATACTGCTCGTACGTCGACCTTGCCAAAGAAATGAATACTTAATCTTCTGGAATAGTAAAAGTGGCAGGCTTGATGATGCTCATTTAATCACCATGTATGTTTGGTTAAAGAAAAATACGGACCTAGCATCGTATTTTCCAGCACGCCCCACGACCCAATTGCATGAGGGCATCTTCACTTTACAGCTCTATTGTGAGTAAATATTACAAATAATTTTTGCAGGTAGTCTACTGACTCTTGTATGGAGAGGGATCAAAGTACATTTGAAAACCAGAGTACAGTTAAATCAATCGTCAGTGTGTTTTTGTAATTATATATTAAAATATATTATGCAAATATAGTTTGACATGTTGGGTTAGCTTACAGATGATCTAGGGAAACCTGTAAGTAAACATTGCGCCAGCAGACTGTAAACATTAGTTCCTGATCAAGCAGTCCGTCAGATCATGACCTTTGATTCAACAATAAACAAATGATTCGGAGCAGAAATATTAGACTGTGTTAATTTATGGACAGAAATAAGTGGTTAAATTATATGTCACAATCTTCAATCCCTTGTCTATCTATCTATTCGCTAAACTTGTATTGCCTTTCAGCGACAGGGGTAGAAGAGTTCTCTGGAGATGACCCCTCTTGTGTGCTGAGTATATTGTGAAATTTGTCGCCTCTTTTCTTTGGTCCCTTATCTCTTTTATCCCTTGTCTAACCATCAAAATGAAGCCACAACATAGTTTCCCTTTTGTTACCTGATAAAATCATGACGGCAGACTTCAAATATCAATTAGTACTGTAAACTGCTAGTTGCGAGCTTATGCGCGTATATTTAGTCTGTCGTGCAAGTGAAGACATTTCTAGAGCCCGTGACTGGCAAATAGAATCACCAACTTGATGGACTAGTCTCGCAGGAGATATTTAGATATCGGACCTTTCATATATAGGTGGTTACCTAACTACAGAACCCACAATGTGGGGACGACATCTGCAATTAACTAACGTTATGTTTCTTATTTTGTGTCGAGAGATAACCATGATCGAATGATATCGCTGTGTTTAAGTTTTGTTACAGCAGAGGTGTATCATGAGTGTGGAAGATGAAGTATTTTGTAACTTTCGGTCACTCAGTCATTGTACTATCCATAACTTACGTCAATAATTGTATGCCCTTTTCTTACCCCTTTTCTACAACTTCAAGAATTCAGGACCACCACCCCTGCTTAATTGCATCCAAAACATGTATAACCACCCCCCCTCACAACCACACATACACCGATATGAAAAGTTTAGTAGCAGAATACGTACAAAGAAAGTACATATTGTGAATCACATTTTGAATATAAAAACATCACATTCAAACAATTTTATTGATGTCTGATTTTCTGTGTGTTTTTGTTTTCTGTTCTTTGTCAGTCTATCTATTTTTCTGAGCTTTTATCTGTCTGTTTTTAGTTTATGTATGTCTGGTTTGTTATGAGTCTTTGTCTGTGTGCAGAGATCCCATTAAATATAATGAGTTGTGCTCTTATACCGCATGAGTAAGATATGTACAGATGCCAATTTTACACTCAGACAACTGGAAGGAAGAGCAACTGAAAGCAACCAAAAATTGTATCTCGCGTTTGTCGACCAAGAAAACAACCTTCGATAGAGTACACAAACGACAACTATAGGAATATTATAACAAATATTGAATTACACAACATATAATCAACGTTTTAAGGAATTGCGCACATGTGCAGAGTCTGAATGTGTGTAGGCCTGAAGCACACACAATTGTTGTCTACAGAGAGCTCTTCTAGCCCTGAATCTCTACAAGGTATAATCGCTTCATAACCACCATCATCATTAGGTGCCATACCGGTTGCCGTAGAATATCATGGTTCTCCACAGCTTGATATATCCAGAATTGCGTAGATACAGTGGTACACTGATAAAGGTGTATAAAGTGAAAAGAAAGAAGTGGTGCTATTGTAGATTTCTGTAAAATGTGAACGTTTCTCCAGATCTTTATTTCATCGCCAAAGATGGTTACAACTTACACTCAAAAACAACACTCATGTTTCTGTATATTCAAGACGCCCTATATGTAATTATTCTTTCTCAGCAAAGCGACATGACATATGCTAATGGAGGGTACCACACAGCACATATCTCCGTAGCTTCAAGCAATACAGGGTGATTTCCGAAAAAAAATATTCAACTCACATCTGTGTGCAATACTTTGAGTAAAAGCTGGATACAGATGGATACAGAATAGATGGATACAGAAACAGATTTGTAAGAGCACAGTGTTGCGAGGCTTAAACAAGAGCACAGCCTAAACTATATACATCATCATCATTAAGTGCCGTCTCCGCAACGAAGACTGGCTGCAACTGACCTCCAACATCCTATGTATCTTACTTGGTCTTGCTCTCTACTAGACTGTTGCCTGTCCATCTTTTGATGTTACTCTCCCACTTGTATCTCTTCCGATCTCTTGCTTACCTCCTTTCTACTTTAGCCTCAAGTAAGGTTTTCAACAACGAGTCAGGTCTTTTAATATGTCAAAATTTTATTTGCTTGATCTTTATTTTCTTTAATAATTCTCTCTTCATACGATGTGTTGTTAGAACCTCTTTATTGAACCTCTTTTTCCATGGTGTTCTCTCTATCCTTTTATATATTCACATCCGAAATGCATCAATTATGTCTTCCGATTGTTTGTTATAAACATACGCAGAACAGAAAGAAACACCAATATATATATATATATATATATATATATATATATATATATATATATATATATATATATATATATATATATATATATATATATATATATATATTGAAAAAACAGACTTAAACAAGTGACAGAATTCACATACCTAGGAAGCAATATAACAACAGACAGCAAGAACAGCAAAGAAATACACAATCGTTGTAGTAAAGCATGCCAAGCCCTAGGGCAAATGACACCAATCTTCAGAAACAAAAATGAAGATTTAAACTTCAAAATAACACTATTCAAAAAGATTATTATGCCATGCCAACGCTGTGCTTCCAATGCTAAACATGGACAACGACAGCACAAGACAAACGTAAACTTGTGACATCTGCAATCTTACTCAGAATCCTAGGAATATCGCTAAGAGACAGAGTGAGAAATGAGGACATTAGACAAAGTACCGGCCCAACGCCAATCTTCGAATATATTAAGAGCAAACAGATCAAATGGTTTGCACACATCAGCAGACTACCACCAGACAGGATACCACAACAAGCTATGCTACACAGATACAGAGACGGCAGACCTAGAGGACAATCACGAAAACGATGGACCACCGAAAAAAAGAGGCGACAAATTCCACAATATACACAGCACACACGAGGGCCATCTCCAGAGAACACTTCTACCACTGAAGTTGAAAGGCAATAAAGGGTTTACGAATAGATAGATTGACACAAACGTATATATATATATATATATATATATATATATATATATATATATATATATATATATATATATATATATATATCACTATATATCACTATATAAGCATCTCTTCTAATATGGACATACCATACTATTGCATGATGACTGATTTGATGGGCTGTTCTTGACATATTATTTGAAATCTTTAGAAATATGGTACGTATAATCAATGCCTCTTTGAAAAAAAAACTATGTAACTGATCTATAGTACTTTGTATCTGTAGTACTTGTATCTATAGTGCTTGTATCTTTAGTACTTGTATTCAACAGTTTGAATCATTTGTTATTTGTATCAGAAATAGTGTCCGACTCTCGCATCCATATAAAATAACATACAACAATAGTCTATTTTTCGTGCGGTTATTTTTCTCAATGGGGACTAGGTTATGTGAGTTATATACTTGAAAAGAAGTAATCTAAATTTTGTTACATCAACTGCAAAATTAATTATTTTTTACACTCTTTCTATTTATTTTCCTACATATGCGATATTTTCCCTTTGTGCCTGGCAGAATCATGGGCAAGATGGGTGCACTTGGAGATGGATTTAGTATGTGCTTCATAAATTCCTGGTAATGTAATTTCATTTATTCCTGTAATTCAATTTTTGCGAGGTCGACCTCTGGCTTTGTATCCATTGTCTCTGAGTCGCAATGCCTGTTTGGGGAGAGCTTTCAGTGGTAGTGTGGAGGTGTGCACCAATTACTTCAAATGTTTTCTTCTCGTTCGAAGTATGACATGTCTACATAGTAAGTCTGGTTTTCTTAATAAATGCTACTGCATTTGAAAGCTCCTTGGTTCTCCCATATATATCTATATATACCCATATATATATATATATATATCTCATAAATATCCGTCTCTATTGACCAGTGTTCCTCCTTTAACTAGTTTAGTATTGGCTTCTGATGTAATCTAAAACTGGGGTTACGTTAGTTAGTCTTCAGATGTTTTCGTTTCTCATTCCTATTGCTACTCCGATAATTGTGTGAAGACATGTCATTTATTTTGTAACAAGTTTCTATCTGTTTGTGTCTGTGCTCACGGTTGACATTAGTAGATCACTGATGGAATGATAATAGTTCTGTGTAAATTTTGTTTTCGCCTCCATGTTTATATTTTTGTTTTGGAGTATAGGGGACATCTGCCTTATGACCTGGTATCATATGTTGCATCTATGCCCACATCTTTGTTTGACTATATGTGACTACATGATACAATGTCACTATATGTGACTACATGATACAATGTCACTATATGTGACTACATGATACAATGTCACTATATGTGACTACATGATACAATGTCACTATATGTGACTACATGATACAATGTCACTATATGTGACTACATGGTACAATGTCACTATATGGGACTACATGATACAATGTCACTAGCTGGACATACTACTTCAGAGTGGATGTGATATATTCTTGACAGTATTAGAACATCGATGTATTTTGCAGAAAACAGATAAGTCTGTCTCAATAGTCCATCCATGGATCATTATAAGACGCTATCACAGCAAAGATCATAACAGCCATTGCTTCGTTGACAGATAATTCTTTTAAAACTGTGCTACAATCATGTCAATCACTGGTTTAACCAGTGACCCTATGAAACGTCTTGACCATGATGCACGAACACACTCTTCTCCTCGCTGTTCTCAGCATCATCACGTGACATATTCTTGCCAGAACGTAGTCCACCTTAAGAATATATTCAATTCTCTTCGGTCTTGAGCAAGCTGCCCCTCCTCCTTTATGGACATTTGCAAGAATTCTTGTATGTCTTCTTCCAACGGCGTTTTGATCGACCTTTAACCCTGTTACTTTCTATCATCCCCTCCAATATTACTCTCTCCATACCGTCATATCTCTTAAAGAGGTGACCGAAAAAATCCTTGCTTTTTCTTTAATATGCTGTTCATGGGCCAGTCCTCTTGGACACTGGTTGTGCTCAGCTCCTCTTCGGGAGGTTAATATTATTTTTCTTAGCTTGGTTATCCAAGTGACCATTTTTTCCTGGATACACTATAGCTAGAACCAATTCTCTTTTACGAATGACTTGCTATACTAGTTAAAAAGTTATTGATGTCCATCGTTTATTGGAAGCAGTTAAAACACTGACCGTAGTAGTTAGTTAATAGTAACTAAAGTAACAAGGTAACTATAAAATCCTAACTATTAATGTTAAAAATATATAACTACCGATGCAACAAAGAACAAGGACAATTTTCCATGTTAGGGTCCAACACAGACTTTCTCAAGAAACGCATAACAATATTAAAACACCCACAAAACCATAAAAGTATTGAAAAAAAGGATGACTTTGACATGTTTTTCTCACCAAAAAATATTGCCAAGCGAAGGCGTGCTACGCATGTCTAGTAAATAATGGGCAATGAGCATGTAATAGATTTACTAGATTTACATACAGATGTTTTAGACATGCCTAGCATGCCTAGGTTCACTTTGCAAGTTTTCTTTTATGAGAAAACATGTCCACGTCATCCTAGCTTTCAATATTTTTATGGGTTTTTTTTAATTGTTATTTTTGTTTTTTTAGAAATGGTGCCCGTTAGAAAGAAATGTGAAAAATTGTCCCTGTTCTTTGTTTCATTGTTAGTTATATAATTTTTAAAATTGATAGATTGAATTTTATAGTAACATTTTTAATTTATTTAGTATTTACCAATTTTTTGTTTGGTCACTGCGGCACTCTCCATTTTGTCGGACATCTTATAATTTGGTTATTTATATCCGTATTAGTTACCGACAGTGTGGAAGAATGTTTATGGACATTTGATAAAATAGAATAGTGAGATAACCATTTTATCAAATAAGATTGTGACATAAAACATTTTATCAAATAAGATTGTGACATAAAACATTTTATCCAATAAGATTGTGACATAAAACATTTTATCCAATAAGATTGTGACATAAACCATTTTATCAACTAAGATTGTGACATAAAACATTTTATCAAATAAGATTGTGACATAAAACATTTTATCAACTAAGATTGTGACATAAAACATTTTATCAAATAAGATTGTGACATGAAACATTTTATCAAATAAGATTGTGACATGAAACATTTTATCAAATAAGATTGTGAAATAAAACATTTTATCCAATAAGATTGTGACATAAAACATTTTATCAAATAAGATTGTGGCATAAAACATTTTATCAAATAAGATTGTGACATAAAACATTTTATCAAATAATATTGTGACATAAAACATTTTATCAAATAAGATTGTGACATGAAACATTTTATCAAATAAGATTGTGACATGAAACATTTTATCAAATAAGATGGTGACATAATACATTTTATCAAAGTTTTAACAAAAAACAGAAGTTATGAAAATTAGCAAGTCTTCAACACCAATGAATATAACAAAAGATAACACAAAAGTGAAACACGCCAAAGAATTTAAATATCTAGGCAGCATTTTTTCCGAAGATGGAAGACTAGACAGAGAAATAGAAACAAGGTGCCAGAAAGCAAACAGTGACATCAACTTTCACCATTACTTCTTCACCCAAAGATCGAGATGGAAATTTTTTAAAACATACAATATCTACAATTTCTATACCAACACTGTGCTACAAATATCAACCATGGTTATTAACAGATTCGCAGCAAAGAAAGATTGTCACATGTGAAATGAAGTGTATGAGAAAAGCTACTAAACTAGATAAAAAAATTTTAAAAACAAAATTAGGAAAAGAATTGTTATAATATCATGTATCGAACATATTGAGAGACAGCAAGTAAAATGGTTCGATCACCTTTCGAGAATGAAAACAAACTAAATGCCAATAAGAGCAAATAATACAAGAATATCCGGGCGTGAGGCCAAAGGTAGACTAAGAAAACGGTGGAGAGATAACATCAAGATAGCATTGAACAAACATGAACTTAATGCAACCACGGCAGCACATCTGACTTTGGAACGACAGCTTAAGCTCTCACCCCTACGCTTAACGGCAAGTGTGAATGCGATCAACAATCATTCACATGGAGAAAGACAAGAGACAATCAAATAAGATGGTGACATAATAAATTTTATCAAATAAGATGGTGACATAACACATTTCCGTTACCTGGACTAAATTCTGCTGGAAATCTAGTAGAACCACGAAGGGCTCTCTGGGAGTTTGAGAACGAACGTACAAACACATAGCAAGTAAATGAATAATAGCTACTCTAGACCATTCCAGGTTTAAAGCATGTACTCTAACCACTTCAAAACAACAACCTCATCTTAATAACTATTTTTTCTATACGAGACAATTATTAGAACACCAAATGAAGGTTTGTATCTCATGTTTCTAACTGTAATCATATTCAATGATATCGTGCTGGTAATTACGTACTCACGGATTTTTATTTGAATTTCGTTTCTTCTGGGAAATTAAATAATGTTGAAGAAAGTTTTGTTCCCTTGGGTCTTGGAATTATAATTCATATTTTTACATTTTTCTCATGCTGCGCGCTATTCTGTGGAGAATGTAGTGGTACAAATTGGTCAATGCGTACAATTAAGTCAATCACCTATCCCTTTTGTAGTGGCAACACTGCTTGAAATAATAATTGAAAAAAGTCAATAAGAAAATGTGCTTTACAAATGTCGACCTCTACTAATAAAACGATCATAAAAACAATGATATAATGATAATTAAGGATGACAACGGTTGACGTTTCGATCACAGATCGTCGTCTTAACGAAAATTTTAAAACAAAAAGAAAACATTTTTACTGTAATAATAAAAACAAATACAGAAAAACTTTTAAATGAAAATATTTGTGTAAACAGCCTGATGATGGTCTGGCAAGTAGAAACATTTCGTAAATGTTATAAACAGACTTAAAGAGGTGTACCTAGTAGAAATATTTGTGTAAATGTTATAAACAGTCTTGTAGAGGTGTGGCTAGTTGAAATAGTTGTGTAAATGTTATAAACCGTCTTGTGGCAGTGTGACCAGTAGAAATAACTTCATGTCATGATATGTGTAGAGTTTGACAAAATTGTTTATTAGTTGGTAGCTTGTCCTATTCAGGAAGGACGTAGTAAACGACCAATAAAGTTTTGGCTGTAGTAATTTTTCTATACTACTATTCACCTTGTAACTACCTGTCAAGCATATACCTTCAACACACCTCCATCTTGCCCTATCTTTGACTTTTAAATCCAGCTCTTTCAAGCTTGTGTATCTCTGCAACCAATTCTGTCTTCCATGTGTATCTTTGTTTTATTCGTCTCCTCATTCACCGTGGGTCTCCCTGTTTTACAATATTTTTTGTTGATCTCCTTAATGTATTTCTCATCAATCTCCATTGCAGTTTCCTTATTTCTTTCTCCACTGAAGTTTGTTTAGTTCTTTCTTCAATGGAGATTAGTTAGTTCTTTCTGCACTTGAGTTTGTTTATTTATTCATTCACTGGAGTTTTTTTAGTTCTTCCTCTACTGGAAATTTTTTAGTTCTTCTTCCACGGGAGCTTCCTAGTTCTTCCTTCACTTGAGTTTGTTTAGTTTTTCCTTCACTTGAGCTTGTTTAGCTCTTTCTTCACCGGAGTTTGCGTAGTTCTTTACATAGGTTAGGGTTTGTATATTTATTCATTGACTGGAGTTTGTTTAGTTCTTTCTTCACTGGAGTTTGTTTGATTCTTCCTTCATTTGAATTTGTTTTTTTCCCTCACTGGAGTTTGTTTAGCTCTTTCTTCACTGGAGTTTGCGTTTAAGACATTAATCGATGAATGTTTGTAGTTGTCTGTTTGTTCCTTTCGCTGTACGCCATGTTTCTGAGCTATACAACATCACTGATCTAACATTTGAGGTAAATACTGTTCATTATTTGCTTGTATTTAATCTATTTCTTTTGATTTCAATATATTTCTTAATGCAGAAAAGTTCCCTCTGTCCTTCTGTATTCTTCTCCTAGCATTTTTTTTCTGACAATGTTTCTGCCCATCTGAATTTATCTATGGTTGTGCTATTTCACAGAGTAATCTTGTTTCCATTCGCTGAATGTATTCTCATAATCTATAATTTTATTTTAATGTATATTCTTGACTATTTACTGTGACGTCTTTTAAAATATTCACCATATTTTTTTTATCTATGTGTACTTGTGATTCGTGAGACAGAAATGCAAGAATGTCCGAAACATTCAAGTCATATAGTTTTTTTTTCCCCGCTGTGTCCATTTATTCCAAATCTGTTATCTAATATTGTTGTTTTTGGTTCCCCGGTAAGGACTGGTTTTTTTTCTGTCGGAGGGTCAATTATAAACTCACGCTGCACATGGCGTGGCGACAGCAAGAGCATGCGGCCTTTATCACACAGCTATTCAATCCCCTGCCTGCAACACCTGAACTGGTAAAATGCAGCATTGACAGTTTTTTGACAGTTGATTTTGGTGGCTTTACTGTCTATGTCAAGGCTAACAGTGATTTGGAAAAGCAACATCAGTGTCGTAGTGAAAGTCAAACTGTATAACTCGCTAGTGTTTTCTGTGTTGGCATATGGTTGTGAGAGTTGAACACTCACTGCGGATATGGAGAGAAGATTACAGGCGTTCGAGTACAAATGTTGCAAAATAAATATATACTTAAGAAATCAAATAGAGATGAATGCAGGTAACCAAGTACCATTGATTTCAATATTGAAAGGACTAAAACTAACATGTTTTGGACATGTATGCAGACATGATTCCTTGTCTAAAAAAATGAACCGTCGAAGTGGAGAGAAAATTCAAATAAAAAGCACAAGGATAAATAAAAATAATTCGTACTGCTGATTGGAATTGAAAAATGTCCGTTCTATCAAAATCAGACGGACAGACGGAGAGAAGTGCAAATTTATACATGGAAATGGACATGACAAGATTGTTTCCTCACTCATCAGCATCGTTGAAGATAGAAATCGCTGGAAGACTATGTGTGCTGAAGCATCAAATGTGGTACCCCGACCACACTGACGGTTTGCGAGTTTATAGAGATTGATTATTATATTTCATCCTGTAAACTACAACCAGAAAAAGTGAAATTGTGACAAGATCGCCATTTTCTATGCAATATAAATATTTGCATTGGGACACAATTGGACGTGAATTGTCCAAATGCACAGTAGCTTACGGCGAGAGGTTTGAGCTTACGGCGAGAGGTTTGATCTTACGGCGAGAGGTTTGAGCTTACGGCGAGAGGTTTGATCTTACTACTTCGTTGAGATGAGACGCAATCTGTACCACTTCTTGACAGTTCAAGACATGTTTTTCAAGGAAACTCGTTATGTAGTCAGTCTTACTGGTAGTTTATCCTTTTCTGAAAGTAGTTATCAATCCAGATTTTTAGCTTGTGTTTATTTTTTAGACAATGTTTACGTTCGGTAGATTGTCATTTTTTTCTGAACGGCACGAATGCAGAACTGCCTGTAAGCAGAAGGAGAATCAATAAAAGACAACAATGCTGTAAAACTGAATAACAATAGCAGTTACGTAAGAAAACAAGTTTCTTAAAGTTTCATTTGATGACAACTGACAGACAATCACTAAACGGCTATGGGGTGTAAACAACAACAAAATGTAAATAACAATACACAAGCCATTTTTAACGTTGCGAACCGTTAGGTCTTTATCAAGAATATACAAACAAACAGTGGGGGGAAAATGTTCCCACCACAGAGGAACTAGAAATCAGACATGTAAGCAATAAAAAGTTCAAACATTGTCACATTGAAAACGTTTCAAGGTGGAAGAAGAAGAGGAGTTTGGATTGATAATATTAACGATTGAACAGTAATAATATTCTCCACATTCAAAGAACTGATAACAGAGAGGCGTGGCGAAATGTGTGTGTTGATGTTTTAAGTGTCACCATTACAAGCCTGAAAGATTATGGGTTTAATGATGATATAATTATGTATTTTTATTGATGTTTTTGACTTTCACAAATATCGGTTCTATTCGGATCATCTAACTCCCATAAACGCCTGTACTATTATATGCCTTTTTATTTTTTTATAATGTGTTTCGATTATAACAACATTTCATTTGGATCGTTAGGTAACGACGCAACCTTAGCATCAAAACGTATTTGTCTGACAAATACATTATCGATACATTTCTGCAAACAAAACATCTACAGAATCAGCATCACTCAAATCGATTTTTTTGAATGATTCTAATTGCGATATCTCTTTAGTCACATTGTTAAAGCGAACGTTGCAGACCATATGACACCAGAATGTCCTAGCTGAACCGCGCTTTTTTTGTTGGTGATCGAGTAATCATTAACTGTGTCCTTGTTGATTAGATGCAGTTTAAGAATATTGTAGGGTTAATTTACGGCGTTGACCGAATCACGTCAGAGAATGTAATGCAACCCTTCACATTATTACACTCGTCGCAGCCTCCAGTACGATTGCTTTTCATTAGCTTTATCTCACTGTATGTAATGTGTAAGTCCATTAACTCGGGTAATGAGATTCAGCTAAGACTCGGGATGATGATGGCTGCCATGACAAGGTTGAATGTGATATGGAAAAGTAAGATTACTATTACAGTAATGATCACTCTATTCAAATCACTAGTGATAAGTATATTTTGTGAGGATGTGAAACGCGGACATTCATTTCAAACTCAGAAAGAAGGATTCACCGGTCTGAAAACACGTGCTACAGGCGTTTGTTAAGAATTAGTTATATACAACACAATACAAATATGTTTGCTGGTCAGAAAATAAAACAAATTACAGGTTATCAAGAACCACTTGTGGCAGTAGTGGTACGAGGTAAACATGTTTGGTTTGGACATGTAACGAGACAAGACTCACTTTCAAAAATTATATTGCAATGAACACTAGTGGATGGAGCGAAAAGATTGGAAGGAGAAAATCCAGGATTGAATACATCAAGAATGGATTTGAATGTGGTTTTTTTTTCTATACTCTCTCGAATGGCTTAGAATAGAGTTGTTTTGAATGCGTTCTGTCTGCATGTCTCCAGTTGGCACTCCGGAGAACATAACGGGTCATGGACTTATTATTATTATTATTATTATTATTATTATTATTATACTGTTATTATTACTATTATTAGATGTGAATCTGCAGATTAGCAATGGCCCTACAGAAAACATCAAAGATGAAAAACCTATTTCAAGAGGCAAACAGAAAAAACAAATTTACAACTATTAAGAAGATATATCTTTCCAGTGGCAACATATGGTTGTCAGACATGGGCAATGACATCTGCAATGGAAAAGAAAATATCGGCAATTGAAATGAAATGTTATAGAACGGTCCTAAGATTATCATCGGCAGAGACGAATCCACGCAGATATCTGGAAAAATATGAACATCTTTCCAGAAAAAGAATGATTCCTCACAACTATAAGAACTGCAAGCAAACATATTTCGAATATATAAAGCTACAATGGCTTAGAAAGATTCATCAAGTGGGGAACTTTCGAGGGAAGAACAAGAGGCAGACCAAGAATACGATGGACACATGATATCGAAGACCTTCTGTGCATGACACTGAAAGAAGCTGGACAACGTTCTGCAAAGGACACATAACATTAAGAGAGAGAGAGAGAGAGAGAGAGAGAGAGGGTCTACAACAACACGGGTCAGTGAAGGCATGAAAATACGTAATGTAATGTTGCGTATTACTCATAGAACATTACCCCTCTGAGTAGAAGGCTCCTCCAATAGGCATTGCACCTGGCTGAAAGGTGAAACCTCATGGATATGAAAGAAAGCCCATAAACCTCCCCATTGCACATAGGAAGTACTAGCTAATTGTTCGTAATTCCTGGGGTTCTCAAACAAACAAACACACAGAATATGCTGGATTGAAGAATATATAAAAACAAACGCAGGAGAAAAACAGTGATACTCGAACGATTTAAGAACGAATTGTACAGAAAAATAAGCACCCTCATACGACGCAGTTAGTTGAACGTCAGACCGGAATTATTCAAATATAGTGAACAGCGAGTGATTACCTATAATTATTACCATGTTCCCAATAATGTATTCATTGCTGGAACACGTGTTTTGGACTAGCTAACCACTCCGTGTCGTAAAAGAGTAATACAATAAAATATATAATAGCATGAAAAGTGGCCACCTTAAAGTACTTTCTGGCAGTATTTTACTGTTGTCGTCACCGAGTCGCTACTTATAGTTGCTGAAGAATCTCTAAATTACACACGTTTTTAAAAATTAAAGTTCCATTTCTAATTTTTAAAATTATAATACAAAAAACAGATGCGATAGAATGGGGTTTAAGCCTACGCAGTCTAAGAGTTAGCCCTTAAGAATTCCCAGGAAGGGATGTCGAGATTCATTACCGTTATGGCATCTTGAAAATTCATCGTTCAGAATCGCCTAAAGTGTGCAGCAACACCAGAATATGTGCTAGCATAGCAAACGTACGTATCAACACCAACATATGTGCTAGCATTGCAAACGTACGTATCAACACCAACATATGTGCTAGCATAGCACACGTACGTATCAACACCAACATATGTGTTAGCATTGCAAACGTACGTATCAACACCAACATATGTGCTAGCATAGCACACGTACGTATCAACACCAACATATGTGTTAGCATTGCAAACGTACGTATCAACACCAACATATGTGCTAGAATTGCAGACGTACGTATCAACACCAACATATGTGCTAGCGATGCTAGGAAGCATGGCATCTCAGAGCCACAGTGAAATAGTGTTGCTCGATAGGCTCAATTTGCGCATGCGGTTGCGTCTGTGGGTCTCACCCACTAGACAAACCAACCATGCAACAGAAAACCTTAGTAGATGACATACCTTTATATTGAGGTTATATTCTTATAGAAGCATCATGGCACGTCATCTATACAATCCCGTTGTCGTAACCTTTGATAACAGTTACCGTGTTTGTTCGGACAGACCGACGTTGTGCTTGAACTAGTTACGGTCACGGCGTGTGTGGGCGGAACAACAAAGAAACATGTCGCAAGGGCCAGAGATGTGCCCATATGTCGACGTCTGCTTCGGCAGCATTAGACTCAAAACACCATCAAGTCGAATGGCTGCTGGAACAGAGGGCGGATCACTTATGGGAATGCCCCACGTGCTGTGAGTCCAGTTTCTAATCAAGAATCAAGAATGCTCGATAGGAGAATACAAGAAACACACACGTTCAACTCTGATAAGGTTTCCAGAATGCGGCGATGGATTATATGCCAGAAATGATCTTTTTAGTCATCTAGGCATCTTTGAGGCATCTCATTGAGATGTAACGGCAACAGGTCTTAAATTGTTGTCATCATTGACTGCGATGGACGGTTATAGAAGAAAGTATGTCAGCAGAGAACTAAAACTGTCACTCGTCGTGTTACATTTATAGATACATTTCTAGGAAATTGGAATACCTACGTTCGTGTTCTCTGTAAAATGATGTTGAAATAAGAAGTCATTCACAACTAATAAAATCGAAATGCGTACACATTTCGTTATACAAACACGTTGTAATACAACAAAGTCTCCAAAAAGATGATAGGACGTCGATGATTGACTATTTGAAGGACGTAGCGGAACGCCATTTCTGGGAGTACTAGTCATTTCAAGTGCGTCCTAGCTTCAACCGATATTCCCTATAGACCTCTGAAAAATCACCCTTATAAACAAGAGTTTTCGACCGCGATTTGAACCAACGACCTCTTGAACGCTGCGCGAACTGTTTATTAACATCAACGTCAGGTGATGTTCTATTTTATAATTCATCATTACCCAACAATAATATGCATGTACCATAGTTATAGCCCAGTGTTGCCACACGAAATATAAAAAAAGCTGATAAATGCTAAATTCTAAAGCATTCTCAAAAACACGCTTATCATTGATATCGCATTAGACTCTATTTGTATGTTGTCAGTGACTGCTACATCTTCGACTAAAAGCTCCGTTATGTACACACGGCTTACGTGCTGCACATTTCCATAGCTTGCTCTATGTAATCTGTTATCCCAAGATGTGATATACCACTCGTCACATGTCTGTACACTTCTTTTGCTGATTTACATATTCCCTAAAGATAAAAGATAACAATTTGGTAGCCTGTACAGAACGTAGATATCAGTCTAGCACTTCTTTTGTCTCTAGTGATTATCTAAGCAATATACATATTTGTCAGTATATTGCCATTGCTTTCTGAAGGGTCTGTCTGCACAAATCAATCAATCAATAACCAATAAACCCATAACCCTTCAGGGTCGTAGGGGTACCACATTGGATGCTTCAGCACACAGAGTCCTCCAGCGAATTCTATCGTCAGCGATGCGGATGAGTGTGGAAATATCTAGCCCTGTCCATTCCTTGATGTTGTCTGTCCATGTCTTTATTTGTCCTCCTCTGCTTCTTCCACCCTCGACAGTTCCCTGCAGTATTGTTTTTGACAAGGAATCGTGCCTGCATACATGTCCGAACCATGCTAGTTTTCGTCGTTTCACTATTGAAAGCAATGGCCCCTGGACACCTGCACACATCTCTACTTTATTTCTTACGTACACATTGGTCTTATGTTCCCTATAGGAAATTCGTAGAATTCTTCTGTAGCATTTATACTCGAAAGCCTGTAATCTTCTCTCCATGTCCGCAGTGAGTGTCCAACTCTCACAACCATACAACACAACAGAAAGCACCAGCGACCTATACAGTTTGATTTTCACTCCAACACTGATGTTGCTTTTCCAAATCACAGTTAGCCTTGACAATGACGCTAAAGCCATCTCCAGCCTTATTTTTAGTTCTGCTTTGCATTTACCATCGCTGCATATACTGGATCCGAGGTATTTGAAGGTATTCACCTCTTCAAGCTTATGTCCATTCATCATGATATTAGTCTGGTTTTCTGTGTCTCTGCTGTTTACCAAAATTTTACTCTTATCTGAATTGATTTCCATTCCGTACTTGCTGCACAAATGCCTGTGGTTATATTCGAATTCAATATCGTGACCGTGACAGAGGGGCTCTGTACCACGCCGACACAAAATAAAAGTTAATCAGTTCTCTTACCACTCATTGACTTCTTCTAAAACTACTATTACTACTATTAAACTACTACTACCACTACAACAACAACAACACCTACTACTATTACTACTGCTACTACTACTACTACCACAAATATTATTACTACTAATACTAATAATACTATTACTACTACTGCTACAACTACTACTAATACTACTACCACTACAACTACTTCAACTAGTACTACTACTTCTACTATTAATACTACTAGTAATAATAATATCACTACTACTACTACTACTACTACTATCACTACTACCACAACAAAAACAAAAACAACAACTACTACTACTACTACTACTACTACTACTACTACTACTACAAATACTATACAACTACTAATACTACTACTACTACTACTACTACTACTACTACTACTACTACAAATACTATACAACTACTAATACTACTACTACCTACTACTACTATAACTACTACTGCTACTAATATTACTACTACTAATACTTCTACTACTAATACTACCTATTACTACTACTACTACTACTACTACTACAACTACTACTGCTTCTAGTATTATCACTATAATTACTACTACTACTAATATTACTACTACTACTACTACTACTACTACTACAACAACAACTACTACTACTACTACAACTACTACTACTACAACTACTACTACCACTACAACTACTACTACTACTACTACTACTACCACTACAACTGCTACTACTACCACTACTTTTACTACTACTAATTCTACTGCTACCACTACTACTGCTTCTACTACTGCTACTACTACTACAACTACTACTACAACTACTACTACAACTACTACTACAACTACTACTACTACTACTGCTACTTCTACTACAACTACCTACTACTACTACTACTACTACTACTGTAACTACTACTTCTTTTAAAGAGGGTGTATAGAAACTTCTCAGTTATTTGCTTTCCTCTTTCCAAAGTTTTTTTAATGTTGTTATTTTTCTCATTTTCTTGTCTATATATATATATATATATATACTCGTCATAGATTACATTTCACAAATATCTTCTATGTCTTCCTTACTTCTCGTTTTTGTTTGATGATATGGTCCGTGGTTCTTCTACTTCCTTCTCAGTTAGTAGTAAATCTGGAAGTTGTGTTGGTGTTGTAAGTACCTCTTCCCATGTTCGTTGTGCGACTGTGAACTAAATGAAGCTGGTCCCATCTGAAACCTTAAGTAAGTCTTATCTTCTAAATGAATGAAACTGTATTACAGATAACTATCTTTAATAACAATTTTCTTTCATTGACATCAATTACGTGAAAGCAATCTACATTATGACATATAACACATTCCTTCAGTCTTTACACTCAAGGAAAGGAGGTAGTTGACTCCCTGGTTATAGGCGGACCGCCTATTGTTTCTAACATCAAATTGGGTGATCTACCTCAACATTTCGACTATCACTAAAAAAAAACAGCTCAAAAATGTATTAACTGTCACTATAAACCCATCATTCAAGACAACAGTTTGCAGTTTTCGATGTTAATCGTCTGATTAATCCGGCTATGCAAACAAGATCGAAAACAAAGTTAGTGGTGTTCACAGTTTATTCACTAAGTCATGCTATTGGCTTCAAACGGACATCTCCTACTCCCGAAGGTAATGCTCCCAAAAGGTAACATTGACTAGTTCCTTGGATCTTCAAGAAAAGACAGGTTCATTCACATTCAATGTCTCTGATTGGTTGTATCCCGAAACAGGCTCGAAAGTTGAGTAACCTTCATCATAAAATTCAGTTAATTTATGAACAAGCATCATTAAAAAAAATAGTTTTTCCATAAGTGCTCAGTTGCCTAGCCTCCTTAAGTGCTCATTAGAAACCGTCTGACTAGCGTCGCCTTCGCACTTGCACAGTAGCGATAAGGATTACCAATTGTATACGGAAACTCATGAAGCAAACAGGATTAAAACCAGAGCCAAGTTTGCCTATAAACTGTCTGATAACCTATAATAAAGCAAAGTGAGTTAAACAGGTTACTAAAACACTTACCTTGCCTATTAATAAAAATATATTTAAAAAGAAAAAAATATATATAAAAAAACATACAATAAAACTAAACAGGACAATTATCCACGTATCAAGGTAAGTGTTTTAGTAACCTGTTTAACTCATTTTGCTTTACTATTTGTTCATTAGGTTACTGCGGCACCATCCACTTTGTCGGATACCCTCTGACCATTTGGTTATTTATATCTGATAACCTATAACCTATAATGCTGACCAGATTCAAAACTCATTTGCTGCATGATTTTTGTTTATATGATAAATTATCAATTCTTCTTTCGTTACTGCAAGTTTTCCTGTTAAGTAGTGCAGGTAGGATTTTAAGGCTGTGGAAATAAAGACCGCTTTGCCAAAGCTGTCGCCGCTACGGAAATAAAGACCGCTTTGCCAAAGCTGTCGCCGCTACGGAAATAAAGACCGCTTTGCCAAAGCTGTCGCCGCTACGTGTACAGAAAGAATGTTTTTGTTGCTCCTCCAAAAGACAAAAATCCTTGTCCCAACCGCGGATTGAACCCGGGACCTCAGGATTCTGAGAGCGATGATCTACTTGTACTGCCACGCGATCCATCAATTCTTCAATGCTATTTATTCATTTACTCAGGACATATCTAAATAAATCTTGTTTATGTTCATGCGTTATTTATGTTTACACGTAATACTAATTTGTTTATTATAGTGATGAGGCCTCCTGGCACGTACTAATGTTAAATGTTTGTGGTTCTCGATGAATTGATATATTTGTGGAGTGTGTTGTTGTGTGTATATGTCGATCGATCGGTCCATATTGATAGTAGCTTGAGAATATACACATTGAAAGTCTTTAATAAATAGCAACATTTTTTATGGGTGATGTATGGTTGAAGACGGAAATCGTGTTGACTCTACTTTCAAGGCGAATAGGTTCCATTTGAGTGGACCGTATTCGCATCCTTGGACTAATAGACCACGTCAATAGATTAAGTAATGAATATGGGCTGGATATAAATATCAAAAAAAACGATAATCAGCAAAGACACAGAAGAACAACAGCTAAACATAAACATACATGGAGAGAAACTACAACAAGTAAAATAGTATCAATATCTTGGCCACATAGGCACACATAATAGCAGATATGAAACAGAAGTTAAAAGGAGAATAGTAATGGCTAAAAGTACCTTAAATGACATGAGGAAAATATTAACATCTAAACAAATTACAAACAAGTTAAAAATGAGAATTATAAAATGCTACAACTATTCCATATTAATGTATGGCTCAGAAACATGGACACTAAATAAACAATTAGAAGACAGAATTTATGCCTTTGAGATGTGGGTATATAGAAAAATAGGGAGAACATCATGGAAAGAGAGGAAAACAAATAAAGAGGTGCTAAAGACACTTAATATGAAGAAAGAACTACTAAGAGAAATAAAGATCAGGCAAATAAAATACTTTGGTCACATTAAAAGACATGACACCTTATTGAAGACTTTACTTGAGGGTAAAGTCAAAGGGAAGCGAGCAAGAGGTAGGCAGAGATACAAGTGGGAGAGTAACATCACACGATGGACAGGTTACAGTCTAGCAGAATGCACCACCAAGACAAGAGACAGGGGATGTTCGAGATCCGGTGCAGCCAACCTTTGTTGCGGAGACGGCACTTATTGATGATGATGATAGTGATGATTCACATCCCGTTTCTTACAATATTTTACTGTATGAATACATTCTTAATGCTTCTATATTATATTATATTATTCATTAACTAATTTCATACTACTTCTCTTGCTGACCTTGGTAACATACCATCAATACATCCAGGTGTATCCATTAATTGGTCTCGTGATGTTACCTGTAATTTTTCCTGAAAAATCAAGGAAGAGTTTAAAACTTACAGCAATTCTAGATGGTATAACTACATCCATTGCACTTCAGATATTCTATACTCAACAAGGCTAGCAATGAGAGAGGAAAAGTCATGCACATTGAGAGATCACATCTTAACGTTAATTAAGAAAAGGAGAGTCCTCTCCTTCTGACAAGGACACTACAAATTTAGAAGCATGAGTAAGGACAGCAGAACTTGGAAAAAAGAGAACGTTTCTTATACCTCACGTGCAATGACAGACAGAAGTTGGCTTGAGTGAGGAGTGAAAGATTTGGTTAAAAGAAAAAAGATAGGCATTTGTTGGATAGAAAATGTAAAGGAGGTTATGTTAAACTTAACGACGTCAGATGAAAATAGAAACACATTCATACGCGGACATGTAGAGAAAGAAAACGATCGAAAGAAAATGATTTATAAAGAGAAATGAGAAATACCTTTTAGAAATGGCAAAAGGGGTATATTGCAGAAGTTAAAAATGACAAGGGAGAAACGAAGGAGACAAAGAAAGTAAATCCCAGAAATGAGACAGAAAAACATGAATATTTATGGAACACAAGGGCAAGAAAAGAGTTCGAAAGATCAAATTCTAATTAAGTAGGCATGCGTATATACCAAAAGACAGAGAAAATGGTGAGTAGGTGGCGATGTTGATAGGTAAATAGATAGTAAAAAAAACAAAGAGACTGCTGGGTTGATTGATAGGTAAATTGATAGACATGCATATATAAAATATTTGATAGTAAGAGGTAAAACAAAACTCTTTGAGAGAAAATTGGTTGCCGGTGGATATACAAGTAAAATCAAATCAAATACATTTGTTGTGCATCTAATCAGGATGTAGCCGTCAACCCAGCATTTTTTTGCTGTAGCGATTTTCTAGGCAATTTATAAATACGTTCAGTAGTTTACCATTACTTTATGAACGGTCTGGAAGCAAAATTGTTGGATTCGAACTCGGTAGCTTTGCTGTCAAAGACGCTCCTGTACCAGGCCACCACAATGCTGGATAATAGGTAAATAGATTTTTTTTAAACTAGACATAAATACTGCTGGATTGACGGATAGTTTGATAGGTAAATAGATAGGTAAATAGATAGTTAAATAGATAGATAAATAGGTAAATAGATTGGTAAATACATAGATAAATAGATATGTAAATATATAGGTTAATAGATAGGTAAATAGATAGATAAATAGATAAGTAAATAGGTAAATAGATAACCAATAAACAGGCTGGGAGAAAGAAATTGGTATGCCAAATATGGAATACAGATAGATATGTACACATAGATAAAACCTAAAATATATTTTCAGAAAGTAACAAACAACCATAATTACATAGTATGCGAATAAAACATAGATGACTGACTTCATTGTATTATAATTTTCCCATATGTACTCTGTCATTGCAAGAAAGCAGCCCCAGCGTCCATTTATAGATGAACTCTGAAGTTTCAAGCAATAATCTTCTGAGGATAACCCAAAAAAAGCACTCACAAATTAGACGTCACGACCCGATATACAACCAGCGATCTTGTAAAGAACAAGACCCGCGGTTTATACTATGACCATCTTCGTTATATAGCACCTAATGGCCAATGGGATTTCAAACAGTATCGATTACTCATTTGACTATCCCCGTGATTTTTATTGGCTACTATTATTATACTTTGTGTGACAGCCAATAAAAAATCACGAAAATAATAAAATTCTGGAAGTCATGATTTCCTACTATTCAATGCGTCTTATATTGGCTGGGGTCACGCTTATCATCACCGGCCTCCATTGTATACGACTTACACAGAAAATGTAAACATTAACTGAAAGGATAATTTTCATTATTTTTGTACAATTTTTAGTCGATTTTGGCTAATTTTAACATGGACTACAAGTATATAAATTAGTGACCAACGAAATTCGCGACAATAATCAAAAACGTCACGAATGAAGTCATAATTACGAATTCTGGACAAGTGTCTTCTACTGCCGACGGTCTCGTGCATGTCCCCGCAGGTTAGAAAATGAGGAACTGATATTGTTATATAATTGTAGATGATGTGTAATGTAGTGGTATGTAATTGTAGATGATGTTCTATGTAGTAGTATGTAATTGTGTATGAAGTATTATATACTAGCATGTGATTGTAGATAATGTATGTTGTAGTGGTATGTACATATATATGTTTTATGTAGTGATGTGTAAATGCAGATGTTTCATTTAGTGGTATGTAAATGTAGATGTTTGTGTAGTGGCATGCAAATGTAGATGTGTATGTAGTGGTATGTAAATGTGGATGTTTTATGTAGTGGTATGTAAATGTGGATGTTTTATGTAGTGGTATGCAAATGTAGATGTTTTATGTAGTGGTATGCAAATGTAGATATTTTATGTAGTTGTATCTAAATGTAGATGTTTTATGTAGTGGTATGCAAATGTAGATATTTCATGTAGTTGTATCTAAATGTAGATGTTTTATGTAGTGGTACGCAAATGTCCATGTTTTATGTAGTGGTTTGCAAATGCAGATGTTTAATGTAATGGAATGCAAATGTAGATGTTTTATGTTGTGGTATGCAAATGTAGATATTTTATGTAGTGGTATGTAAATGTAGATGTTTTATGTAGTGGTATGCAAATGTAGACATGTTATGTAGTGGTATCTAAATGTAGATGTTTTATGTAGTGGTATGCAAATGTAGATATTTTATGTAGTGGTATCTAAATGTAGATGTTTAATGTAGTGGTATGCAAATGTAGATGTTTAAGTAGTGGTATGAAAATGTAGATGTTTTATGTAGTGGTATGCAAATGTGTAGTTTAATGTAGTGGTATCTAAATGTAGATGTTTTATGTAGTGGTATGCAAATGTAGATGTTTTATGCAGTGGTATGTAAATGTAGATGTTTTATGCAGTGGGATGTAAATGTAGATGTTTTAATTTAGTGGTATGTAAATGTAGATGTTTTAATTTAGTGGTATGTAAATGTATAGTGAGATAGCTTCAATAGCAACTTTGGAGACTCAACAAAAACACTTAGTGCAAACTTATTCAATGATCCATGCACAGAGACGTAGTGCAGCTCATATTGTACTAGCAATGCGGTTGGACGAATACACAGTACCTAAGACAATAATTGTCTGTACAGAAGCCATACAATAATAAGTGTGGACTGTGTTTAAACCTCGCCAATATTTATATCAACAAATTTGGGAAGAGCTCGGTGTTACAGGTTACCTTCAAACAAACGGACGGAGCATACCTCCAGGATTCATGCATAGACCAAACTGAACATGAAGTTTTCTCAAAGTATTGCATACAAATGAGATTGAAATAGTATGGGATGAACGAAAGCTCAGGGATAACCCTCTTTCCCAAAAATGTACACATATGAAACAAGAGCTACATTGATCGTAATTCATGTGGACCGATAAAAATTTACAAGAATACATTAATTATATTTAACAGTTATTATTATTATTATTACTATTATTATTATTAGTGTTATTACTATTAGTATTATTACTATTAGTGTTATTACTATTAGTGTTGTTACTATTAGTGTTATTGAGATTATTGTTGGTACAGCGATAGTTTGTTGTTATCGTCGTTGTGATCTTATTCATTATTACTATTATTGTCGTTGAAGCTGTTGTTGTTGCTGCTTCTGTTTTTGTTACTGATTCTACTGTTGTTGTTGGTGTTGCTGTTTGTGTTACTGTTGTTGTTGGTGTTACTGTTGTTGTTGGTGTTACTGTTGTTGTTGGTGTTACTGTTGTTGTTGGTGTTACTGTTGTTGTTGGTGTTACTGTTGTTGTTGGTGTTACTGTTGTTGTTGGTGTTACTGTTGTTGTTGTTGCTGCTTCTGTTTTTGTTACTGATTCTACTGTTGTTGTTAGTGTTACTGTTGCTGTTGGTGCTACTGTTGTTGTTGTTACTGTTGTTGATGGTGTTACTGTTGTTGTTGTTACTGTTGTTGTTGGTATTACTGTTGTTGGTGTTACTGTTGTTGATGGTGTTACTGTTGTTGTTTTTACTGTTGTTGGTGGTGTTCCTGTTGTTGTTGGTGTTACTGTTGTTGTTGGTGTTGTTGCTGCTGCTGTTTTTCACTGTTGTTATTGTTCTTAGCACTTCTTGATGTTTCAATTTAGCTGTCCATGTTTTTACGTAAAAATCTTCTCTAGCATCTAATTTAGAAAGCAATGATTCTCTTTGCTATTGTTTTATTTAATGTCCATGCCTCGCAACCGTATATTGCCACTGGAAATGTGCATGTTCTGATCATACAAAGTTTTTGTTGCTCTTAGCTTGCCACAGATTTTTCATTTGAATTGCTGTGTAGTCATGTTAAAATGCAAACAAGAAAAAGAAGACTGAACAATATTTCTCTGAATCATAATTTCGAGACCACATTGTAAATTTGAACATTACTGTAAAAGACACTATAGCAACAAATTAGTTACAATTAGTGTCACTGGCTCTTTCATCATTTGGGCATCAGATGAACCATGCCAGCCTTCAGTGTAGTTTAATAAAAGGTCACATATGAACGTAACATGAGTTCCTATATTGTAACTTTCATGCGATTTAGTAGTTGACTATTTGGACGTTCCCGTATGGCAATCAATCAATCAATCAATCAATCAATCAAATGTCATGCCGAATGTCGTAGGCGATCATGTTTCTCCACGACTCTCTGTCTCTTGTGTTGTCAATAAGCTCGGATGGTGTTCTATCGTGCCATAATACTAGTCCATCTAGCAACGTTTCTCTTTGTCGTCCCCTATCTCTTCTCCCCTTGATCTTCCCAGTGGTTATAAAGTGTTCAACATGTGTTCTTCTCAGCACATGCCCTTGAGATCTTGACTGTCTGCCCCTAATGTTTGATATGATTGATCTGTTTTACGCCAGCATCAATGAGAACCTCTGCATTAGTTCCCCATATGTACATAACGCAAATGTTCAAGTGGATAGGTATAACAGATAATACGTGAGACTGCAGTAAAGCTGTTTTACAATAGTATACTTAATTATAAGACAAGATAGATCCGTTCTGCAATAAACGTGCATACTAGTGTCATGTGACGTATGTGTGTGTCATGTGACGTATGTGTGTGTCATGTGACGTATTCCTTCCAGAACGTTGTCTTCCCAATAAACTCTCTGAACCTCTCTCTGTCTTGAGCGATGTGGCTTGCATTTTCTAGCGATGTATTCATATTATCTTTAATGTCGTCAGTCCATCTTCTTCTTGGTCTGCCCCTTCTCCTCTTACCAGGTACTCTTCCCTCCATTATTTGTCTTTCTAAACAGTTATGTCTCTTTATATGACCAAACAGGCGTAGTTTTCTTTTTGTTATTGTGTTTAGTAACCAACACTGGAATACTCAGTGTGTTTATAATATCTGAGTTTCTGGTTTAATCCTTCCATGATATTCTAAGTATCTTCCTGTAGCATTTCAGCTCGAAGGCGCTGATCCTCTTTGCCGCTGTTTTACTTAGAGTCCATGTTTCACAGCCGTATGTTGCAACCGCAAAAATAAAAGTTCGTAACATTAGCACTTTCGTTTCTATTTTGTTGTTTTTCCATATGTTTTTCAGCCGTGTTATTTTGCAATATGCCATTACCAATCTCTTCCTTATTTCTGCCATGCAGTCTCCTGCACCGTTGATGTTTGCTCCTAAGTATTCAAATTTATCCACACATTCTATCTCGGTATTGTCTATTCTGATTTTTGGTTGTTGTGTTGTTATATCTGTTGACATGATTTTTGTTTTCTGCGTGTTTAAATACAAAATTTGTGCTTCGCTATATTTCTTTGTGTTCTTGATTAGTTGTTCCAATCCCTTTATATCGTCATACTATAAGAATATATTATATGGATAAGGTATTCACCAATATCTTGTAATCTTCATTACACAGTTAGTGAACAATATGTTTTACGTATGTATTATTGCAGATACATAAATATTGAAAGTTAAGTATGTAAGTTAGTATGTAACGGGCATTGACGCAAGCCACATGAAGTTGTAATCTGCCATATTTGATGCAGATTTTCACAAATGTGTACAAGTCAGTAGATGTTAGATGGTAACAGTTTGATCGTGTCATAAATGATGGATAGAGTTGAAATTAGATGAGAACACTGATTACTCCTACTTGATGTGTCGCTGCATGACTTATTAGCAGATCAAAGTATATGGGAGTGAGTACCTTAAAGTTGTGTGTTATGATGGTATGTGCGCGAATACTATCGGTTATGCTGGTGTGTTAGGTGAAAACTATCGGTTATGCTTGTGTGTTAACGTGAAAACTATATGTTATGTAGGTGTGTTTGGTGAAAACTATATGTTATGTTGGTGTTTTTGGTGAAAACTATATGTTATGTTGGTGTGTTTGGTGAAAACTATATGTTATGTTGGTGTGTTTGCGTGAGAAATATGCGTTATGGTAGTGTATGTGACTGAAAACTATGTGTTATGATGGTGTATGTATTTTAACACGATGTTTATTGTGGAATGCTGAGCGTGAAATCAATATTTGCTAGATACTGTTATTTTACTTATGACAATAGGTCATGGATACTGGCATTTTATTCATTACAATATGTGCTGGATACTGGCATTTTATTCATTACAATATGTGCTGGATACTGGTATTTTATTCATGTCAATATGTAATGTAGATGTAAACGTTATAATTTGTAGCTGTATCTTCTTGTTCATGACTGGTTGTGACGTTGTTTGTGATTGTGGGAAATGAATTTTGTAGTGGTTTGTGAGTGTAGAAAAATGGATTGTGTAGTAGTATAAGATTGTGGAACATAGATTGTGTAGTAGTGTAAGGTTGTGGAACATAGATTGTGTAGTAGTGTAAGGTTGTGGAACATAGATTGTGTAGTAGTGTAAGGGTGTGGAACATAGATTGTGTAGTAGTGTAAGGGTGTGGAACATAGATTGTGTACTGGTATGTGAGTATGGGGAAATAGATTTTGTATGGATCTGTGTTTATCAACAGTCTGATGATGTAAACACAGAAGACAATTTATTACCTAATATGTGACATGTGTGATGTTTGACTGTCACACACTAGCTCAGACAATTGTGAATGAATGACAAGCTAGTTACGACTGCGTGATGTTAATGTGTCATCGATTATCGATTATACGTGACGAATTGTTCAAATCACTGAATCTTTCTGCTTAGATTGTGCTGCAGGAATTCTGCAAGTTGAAGCAAAGGTTCTTTTCCTAATGTTCTGGTGTCATGAATCAGCAAACAAGATCATTCATCTGTAAATCTACTTGGTGTGATTTACCTGGAAACATATAATGCTACTTTGCACAGTTTGTGATCTAATTGGCTCATTTCACCAAAGTTTTTTCCCATCAATAATGTAGTATTAAGCATCCATCATTCATAAATAACAATGGAACATCATAAGCCATTATTCTCGCGAAAAAATCGACTATAATAACAAAACAAAACACACTTAAATAAAAAGACAAAAATGGTAATCATGAAAGCTTTTCTAGCCAGATTCATGTATCGTCTGCATCAAACAGTTGCTGGAATATTAGTTACTTGACTATTGAAACTCTATCCAGTGCACTAAGTGTCACACGATATAAGTTCAAGCATGTCGCTTATCTGTTGAAATAAATAGAAATAATATGTCAGTATCAGAACGTTTCGACCTAACTAGAAATTATTTCACAAAGTTATTGAAAACTTCGTCACGGCAAACATGCGACTGTACCACGAAATAATGACTTCTATTATTGCGGGGGGAATAGAATAAATCATAGATTGTTCTGACATATTGTCATAAATCAGTATTGTTTTCATAATTTTCCTGTGATATTATCTGCCGAAGACGGATGTGTCGGGCTATCTGCGCAAATAAAATGGCGACACAACGCATTTCCATTCTCAGGACTACATCCTGCTGGGAATCTAGTATTACCATAGTCTTGAAGCAAGGGAGATCCAGCGGGACTTTGAGAATGAACGCTGAAGAAGAAGAATGTGATATTCTTTCCATAACGTGGTCTTCATTATGGATTCTGTGAACACTCAGTGATTCTGGGCGCGTTGACATGCCGCAGCTAGAAACACGTTTAAATCTCTCTGATTTAGATTGTACCATCGTCGTCTTGTACGCTCTCTTTCCCTGTTGCCGTTAACTCTGCTTTCAGCTATTAATCTTTCCATGCTGTGTTGTCGCTTTATATGACCAAAAAAACACAGTTTTCTTTTTAGGATGTTGTTAAGGAGTCAACTGTCTTCGACGTTTATTGATCTTAACAATTTTTTTAATTGTCTTTTTAGCTGTCCATGGTATACGTAAAACTCTTTTGTAGCATGTCAATTGAAAAACAGCGATTCTCTTTGCTAATGTTATATTTAATGTCAATGTCTCACAACCAGTATAGTGCCACTGGAGGTACGCATGTTCTGATCATACATAGTTTGATTATACTGCTTGTACCTTGCCAAAGATTTTTCATTTGCGTAAGTTTCAATGTCGACATTGCAATTCTTCTCTTGATTTCGACAGCGCAGTCTCCAGAGTTATCTATATTTGTGCCAAAATACTAGAAATTTGTTACATCCTCTAGTTCGAAATTATCAATTATTATTTTTGGTTGTACTTTGACTTTATCCGTTGTCATAATTTTTGTTTTCTTCATATTGAAGTTCTGCTTTTATGCCTCATTGTGATATTCTGTTGATAGTAACATTTGCTTAGACCATCTCCGTTTCTTAGAGAACTGTGTTGTCAGCATATCTGATTTCTGGGATCTGCTGACCGCCGATCGTAAGAGATTGGAAGTGGTATTGGTGTTCAAGGGAAATGTATTTTATCATTAAATAAAGGTGACTGCAAAAAATTAGTTGTGAGAAGCAGAACAATGAAGTGTCTGTTGATTTTGTTATGTTCGTGATATTGTAAGATATTTGGTCGATGTGAGGACAACAGAGATTGGAAGATCAACTATTTTATTCATATCCTGAAGACTCGAAAAGATCGACTACTGCTAAGGGCTGGATAATTGCAAAGCATCTCGTTGCCAATATGTCTCTTCCTGTGAAGGATATACTCTTCACATTTTCTCCAGTCCTCAATATCTTCACATTTTCTCCAGTCCTCAATATCTATTTGTGCTAGCATCGCGTGTTATGTTTGTTACATCGTAAAGTTCGAAAGTTTTGTTTAGTGTGACAACTTGATCTTTGCCCTCACAAGTTCAATGAGATTGAGATGTGAATAGTAAGCTAATATTCCAAGAGAATGATTACTATGCATAAATAAGATTTTTTTTCAAATTACAAAATTCTTCGTCTTCTTCGTACCTCTCACAAGTTCTAACAACAAAAAGATACATTTTCTTTTGCAAACCATGTCATGATCTCTTGTTTTGCTCTTGACGAAGTGGGATATTTGCCACATTGGGTACTATGTTAGAATAGGAGGCATTGTCCATAACGATACATGACTGCCTATACAGTTCACTAACCAATTCATGAAAATAAGCCCATTCATTTTGGTGTGGTAGTCTCTACCATCCGTAGATAATGATTGGAAAATACGTTCTACCCCACTGACACGACCATTCGCGTTACTTCCTGCATTACATATTACTAATACATTTTCCCTTGTTGCTTGGAATTTCCCTTTCCTTAGTTCCTTCAGGTGATTGCCACTCTTTATTAAATGTATGGTGTGCATTTACCAATGATTTACCCAGTTATAGTATGTCATAATCTTCCATCCTACGCTTACGTATCTGTCTCAGATACTTCCATCGTGCAGCTATGAGGTGCGTTTTCTCACATAACATATTCGTGCGTGTAAAAGATTTACAAAGAGCGAAACCGCTGCCTTTAGCAATCCTACATAATGTGGTTTTACAAATATTAATATCACTGCTGAGACGAACTTTCATTTTACGTAGTGTTACATCATTTGTCCAAAATATTGTAAGTATCTCAGGTAATATAGCATATTTGTCGAAATACCATTTTTTTTTCTTTTCCGGACTTGCTGTTCTTCATGTTTTAAATAATTACAGTTATATTTATCCAACTGTTAAATGACATTTTATGTAAACCGGGAGCTTTCTGTATTCTCGTTTTATGATGATTTTGTATGTCGTAATATAAACGCCCCGTCTAACTTCTCTGGAAACGTAACTTTACAATTATATAGTCACATTTTGCATAGTAGTGAATGTTCACTTCAAATTCATATTAAACTAAACCTTTTAACTAAATATGCAAATTGGCTAAATCAAACAAGATACAACAATACAAACAAATAAAATGAGATATGCCTCTGAGTAAACTGGATTTTATCTATTATTTTAAAATTAAACAATTAAATCATCCAACAGAACGACTACAACACATAATGTAAGTGTGTAGCTTTCGAGGGAAGAATCGAAGGAATTCCAAGGGAAACCAAACGAGAATCCAAGGGATCTCCGACAAAAAAATTACTTTGTAAACAAGACTGTACGATCTTTAATCGAACCCATAACCTCTTGAGCACAAGTAGAACAATTTACACAAGAGGGTTCCTCATCTTGTATGCGTGTAAGATCCAAGTTGAGCATTTTCAGCAACTTTGATATATCACTAATCACTACATAGTTCACACAACCGTTTTCTAGACTATGTTTTTACAAACGGCATATGTTTTCATTTTTTATTTGATCGGGTTTTCTTAGATTGACGATATTTAGTAGAAATATTGTGTGAAAGTACACAAGCAGTGTTTATGTAGAAGCATTGCTTTTAGAAGTAGACTATTAGTGTATACGTAGATAAACTGTGCATTCGTGGAAACACTATATTATTAGGCATGTTGTGTGTGAGTGGAAACACTGTATTATTAGACATGCTGTGTGTGAGTGGAAACACTGTATTATTAGACATGTTGTGTTTGAGTGGAAACACTGTATTATTAGACATGCTGTGTGTGAGTGGAAACACTGTATTATTAGACATGCTGTGTGTGAGTGGAAACACTGTATTATTAGATTTTTAGACATATTTGGTGTGAATGGAAAATTGTATTATTAGACATGCTGTGTGTGAGTGGAAACACTGTATTATTAGACTTGTTATGTTTGAGTGGAAACACTGTATTTGTAATCACGTAGTGTATTAGTGGAAACACTGTAATAGTAGACACATTGTGTATTTGTGCACCAACTGTATGAGTACACACTGTGTGAATTAGTGGAATAGATGTGTTTTTTCAGAGATGTGTTTCTGATGACACTATTCGTTTTTCAGTCACACAATTGTTCAAATAAGATATTGTAGGCAAATAAGATATAAGTAGGCATGTAAGTTATTAGTAAACATGTATGGTAGTAGACATTTTATGTATTAGTAGACACGTTAGGTATTAGTGGGTACTTTTTATAATACTAGATTCGTTCGTATCCCGTCGGGACCCGTCGTCCCGTCAGAATGAAATATTTCTTTGGTTATTTACCCTGATATGCCTCAAATTTCCAACTGGGCTCATCGTATGAAATAAAAGCAAGTATAACATCATACAGTCCATAAGAAATTCCTCGAATACAGTCCATAACCAATATTTTATAAATAAATAAATGCGAATGTCGCAATGAAAGGGTGGTTCGCCATCTTCGTTAACGAAAAATCATTGATGTTGGTTCATTATAGCAACGTTGATCAGATTGACGATCGCACTTCACAATAGCATTTCTATACAACAATGCGTCTGCTTTGAGTTCTTCTAGGAAAAATTCCGCCTCGACACCAATCGTGTTGATCGGGTGTCACACGGAATTCCGTGACGGGAATGCGCTATTTATAAAGCTTTCCTGGAGAGAATGACAGAACATGGCTATTATATTATAGATTATATTGGTAAGTTACATAGTACACCTAGTTTCATTAGGTACATCAATAGATCGATATGTTTAATGCTGTCAATGACTTCCTACAATGAAATCTAGTAGGACAATTGTTCTGCTGCAAGATAGATTCAGCGGGATTTTGAGAATGAACGCAGAAGAGGAAAAAGAAGAATCGCTTTATCTTCTCTGTTAGTTCTCAAATTCCTGCAGATTAGCAGGATGTAGTCCGGTGAACAGAATGCGCTGTGTCCTGAATTATAACTTTGCAACGATATCCACGACTTTCTGCTTGACATATCCGATATCAGCATCGTTTCTGGGCCAATTTAACCCTATATGGGATAGGACAGCCAACTCCACCTCATAACCCCTTCTTAGTCGCCTCTTACGCCATTCATGGAAGGTAAACGTTGTTGTTATTATTTGCTCCCGATTCGGGTTTCGGCAACACCCAACTGCTTGAATTACTGTAATTGCTGTCCTTAATTCTTCATGCCGCTGTTTGTGTCCTGTCATTAATTTTGTTTACAAAACCGAACATTTCTTCAATTTGTACGTAGTACGATTTTTGATGAGATGTATTCTCTCTTCGCTTCCTCGATCTCATTCCCCTATTTAACAATATTTGCCGTTCTCGTCGCAACCACCCCAGCGTAATTTATGTGTCATTATTTCCCCTGAAGAATACACGATGGTCGATGCTCAAATTAAATTCATATTTACACGCTTCCACTAAATCCAGAATATTTATGTACTTTTCGTAATTTTTATTACTTTCCAATCATTTGGCTTGTGATTGTGGCACTGATTGATATTTTTATGCGCTCACACTGTTTGATATTACACAAATCACCTTATTCGTATTAACATTTGGACATGCTATTTATTTTTTATCATTATGGCTACACTCGCTTGATCAGATTTCATAGAAAATCAGCGTCATAACAAAGGATAAAATGTGTGTAAGCAGATGAGTCTTATAACTTGTCAATATTAATAGAATTGCACATTACCATCGTGAATAATGGAATTAATGCATTCAGAGATTCCGGGAAAAGACGTGCTATAGCTACCAAGATTATTTGGGATCGAATCTTTCTGAACTGCAAAGATTTCCAATGATGTCCTAAAATTAGAATCACGAACAGTAATAATATTTCATCTGTGATATTACTGGATACACATCAAATCTCTGATATTACAACATGATACACATTGAATCTGTGATATTACAACATCATACACATCTTATTGTTGATTTTGCAAGATGATACACATTTTATCTCTGATATATCAAAACATGGCAGATATTTTATGTCATATATTTAAAAAAATGATACAAATCCTATCTCTTATAACACATAATTATACCAATGTGATATTTTACGTGTTTTCACACATTACTATATTATTCTACGTGTTCTCATATCTCACTCTACACTTCTACATGTTCTCATATCTCACTCTACACTTCTACGTGTTCTCATATCTCACTCTACACTTCTACGTGTTCTCATATCTCACTCTACACTTCTACGTGTTCTCATATCTCACTCTACACTTCTTTCTACATGTTCTCATCTCACTCTACACTTCTACGTGTTCTCATATCTCACTCTACACTTCTTTCTACATGTTCTCATATCTCACTCTACACTTCTACGTGTTCTCATATCTCACTCTACACTTCTTTCTACATGTTCTCATATCTCACTCTACACTTCTACGTGTTCTCATATCTCACTCTACACATCTACATGTTCTCATATCTCACTCTACACATCTACATGTTCTCATATCTCACTCTACACTTCTACATGTTCTCATCTCACTCTACACATCTACATGTTCTCATATCTCACTCTACACTTCTACATGTTCTCATATCTCACTCTACGTGTTTTCTACTTACTAACCAACTTTACCTCATCTTATGTTTCAGGTAATCAAGATGATGATTACTGTTGTTGGTATTTACGGAATCTGTTGGTTACCTCTACACGCCATTACAATTGCAGCAGACATAGACGGAAGCATTTTTGAACTTCGATACATGCGCGTGGTGTGGATCGCTGCCCATTGGCTGGCTATGAGCAGCTGTGCCTATAACCCTTTTATATACTGGTACATGAATCCAAAATTCAGAGAAGGTTATATTTCGATATTTGGAAACATCAGGTCCGCTGTCTGTTTTTTGTGTTACGTTCATAACGGGAGAAGTGACTCAACGTCTTTCTTCGGAAGAAAGAGATTTTTTTCTAAATTTGGAAACGGTTCCGGAAATACACTATCATCTCGAAGACATTCATCCACCCAAATGGTAGAATTCACAGCTAGTTTTTATGAAGGTCCACGCAGATGTGAAACATCGCTTCTAGCCGACAGCCAGGGAAAGGATAAACAGCTCGCAAAGGAAGTTGAGTTTGTTCCCGAACTAAGCAAAATATCTGAGGTTACTGAAAATGGTTCAAGTGTAGGGGGAAGAAAACCGGCATACCAGCGGACAGAAGATGCTACAGATAACGACTCAAACACATGAAATCACTTCCTTTGCACTTTCTATCCAAGCAACTTTATTCTAGCTAAATATATACAATGTAAAGAAGCTGCGCTGCAGGGCTACTATATTCCGGATGAATCAGTTCATGTATTCATGCTCGTCCATATTGCATATTCAGTGATTTCCGCGATTCTTGTAAAGGGTGGCATTGTCATTACATTCAGCGTTACCTACTTATTTTGTAGCCTACAGAAACGGCGTGAAGTTGGTTGAGAAATCTTCAGCATATTCTACTGTCACATCGAGCATGAGGATGGAGATAGAGGGAGTTACAGTAGCACTTAATTGGCTGATAACTGATACATCAACACACGCGGTAATACTCACAGACTCTCAAAGCATGTTGCGCAAGATAGAAACGTTCATGCTAAGAAAAGAATGATGGGACTTATTGAACAACTCAGTTGTCCAAAGCATTACATGGATATACTGTTCTGGTCAAGCTGGGGTCAGAGGAATCGAGAGAGCCGACTTATTGGCAGGCAATGCGGTGATGTTTCTGCCCTATGCGCCGCCTATGGCCCTGGAGGAACATAACATAACATAACAATGCGGCGATAGACGGCACATTGCTGAGAGGAGATAAAGCAGATTTAATAAAAGCAGTAATAAATTCATTTCAAGATGCAGATGATGTCAATGAGGTTGAGAACGTACACATACAGAGAATGTTAGAAATGGGAGTATTCAGAGGTGAGGGGAGGAAAAGTAAATTTTTTGGAAAGTCCCGAAGATCACACAATCATCACCTGACCGGAACTATGAGTCTACATACACTGGGATGACTGCTAGAGCGGAGGGCGGAGCACTTATGGGAATGTCCCGCGTGCTGTGAAGCCAGTTTCTAATCAAGAATCAAAAATCAAGAAGAATCAACAATCAGCGTTACCTACAAGGCGAAGCATGGACGGTAAACAAAAGAGCTCAATATAATCTAAAAAGAACTGAGATGTGGTTCTTTTAGAAACCTGATGACAATCCCATGGACAGCCAAGAAAACTAATGTAGAAGTTCTCAGAAATGCTGGAGTAAATAGATAAATTATAGAAATGTGTACAAGCAAACAGTCAATGATTTTAGGATTTGTGATGAGTAAGACAAAACGTGAACATTTAGTAACCAGTGGAAATATCAAGGGGAGAAGGGATAGCAGAGCAAGTGAGAGAAATTTCTGGATAGGTTGTCACTGTGCCACAAAACGATGTCACCTACTCAACTTATTATCAACACAAGAGGCATTGTTTAGAAACACGATCACCTATTTCATTCAGCATGGTACTTGATTGCTTTAATGATTGATTTGCCTACAAAAAAGACTCAAGATTACTTTAAATTTTAATATTGTTGAATGATTTCCTTGAAAATACTCGGCCAAATACTTAGTATTAATTTTGTCGTGTTTATTAATGTTCTCAGCGGAGTACTTCACTGAGAACAATGTTCTAGAAGTTCTCTAGATTCTTACATTGTTGTGGATGTAAAGGGCTGCTTTTAAATCTGAATTGAACCACCTACTGACAGAATCAGTAAATGTAGTAATTCTAAAATAAATAATGGTTTGCGATACTGCTGTACCAAGAGAGATCATATTATCGACTATATATTTGGAGAAAAAAAAGAAAATTATGATAAAGGACGACAAATAATTATCGTAAATCATGAATTTTCTTACAGAATGTTTGTTTTACTTGCTTATTACTGATTGACTGTTGCATTTACTAATTAATTAAATACATCTTTGTTTATTATGTTCATTATTTGGAGGCCTTTTTTTATAATCTACGGATCGCGGAATAATTCTAAAGTTAGCAGGTTGGAGGACTTCCCATTTATGCCACTGAGAGAGATTAATCCGACTTTCTATGTTCCCCCATTGGATGATGATGCAAAGTATACTGAACGTGATCAATGAAAATCATGGAGAATGTGGTTTGAATCTCTCTCAGTGACATACACTGGGGTGCACGGAGATGCTGTTAACTGAACAAAGATCACACTCCATACGCAGCTGTCTATTGAAGGTAATCATAATAAACAAGTAAATATTTGTTACAGATACCTACCACTACTAGTACAAAGATGAAGAGAACAACTATATTAAAAATAACAATTGTGAAAAAAGTTGACGTTTCGATCTATGATCTTCGTCGAAAATATAAAGTATCTTAGTCTATATATAATATTCCCCCGTTGCATTATTACTAGATTCGTGTGGATACCATCGGGACACATCAAGACGAAATTTTTGGGTTGCTTACTTTGATATGCCTCACATTATCAATTCGCTTGCCAACTCAGCTCACCGCATGGGAACAAAAGCGAGTATGACTATGGATCCATATTCGAGCTAAGTATATTGGTATTAATGAACTGCATTGTTGGATTCTATGGATTCAATGGGTAAATACGAATGTCGTAGTTAAAAAGGGGTTCTCCATCTACGTTGACGAATACTATTGCAACCTCGTTAGATGTTGGTTCATTATAGCGACGTTGATCAGATTGACGATCACACTTGAAGACCATGTTTACTATTGGTTTAGCTCTTCCAGTTTGAGAAGCATTCTGAATCTCTCTTGTTTCTATATTACCCATTAACTGATACGACTGTGTTAGTCTATTGTGTTAACGGAAAAATCGATAGATTTTGTCAAGAATGTATCTATTGCATGTAAGTTTTGCTCCGTATGTTTGTCGAACGTCCTTTGCTTGTGTACTATCCAAAACATACAACTGAGTCAACAGTGGAACATTGTTGTATGGCGGTTGTATATGAGAAGTTCGATGAGTTTGTTCATGCGAAGATGTGTGTATTATCAGAGAGTATCAACCGCAGGAACTCTGGATACTCCCGGTTATTACCATGGTTGTCTTGTGGCTTTGGGAGTATGATTATTTCCTTTCGGCAACAACTTGTAAACTTGTCATTGTTAGGACGTTCGTCCAAAAAATGCTTAGCACCGCATACTTGACATATAATATCTAAAATTCCACAAGTATGTGCAGCAACACTATCCTCTGCAAACTTGTCTGCTTCATGTCAAATTACTTGACTTCGATGTATTTGTGACAATGAATGAGCCTCAGCATCTACAGCTCGACGTCTCTGCGATTGTTCAAGAGTTTCGCGTTGTCTGTGGCGACGTTGGTATTATCTATTCATAGCTTATTGATTTTCTCGTTGTGCTGGTGATTCTAGGTTAGCTTGACGCCGATGCAAACAGCATCCTTAGCAGGTCGTGTTTGTCTTGGTTGAAGGGTTTCTTGATCAATTATTTGCACCACTCTTTCAAATCAATGTATATGCTCTGTAGCATTTGCGGCACGAGCGAGTGACTCTTGACCTTGATGACTCAACCATCTACCTTTTTGTTCTTTTTTTGACGCTTTCTTGCGATTGGATCATCTTCATCCATCATTTAAAACAAATGATACGTATATTTTGAATATACTGTATTTTACATAACTTTAAATACAAGCAGATACAGAAGTTTACCTGTTAGCGCATCAGTAACATTTGTTTAAGGACCTCGACCTTGACAATCCTCAATTTTTGCCCATAGTCAATGGGAAAATAATAAACAACCTTAGATATGCATATGACACTGTTCTTTTAGCAGAAAGTGAACATGAACTACAAAGACTAATAGATCAAGTCAATAAATCAAGTAATGAATATGGACTGGATATAAATATCCAAAAACCATGATAATCAGCAAAGACACAGAAGAACAGGAGGTAAACATAAACATACAGGGCGAGAAACTACAACAAGTAAAACAGTATCAATATCTTGGACACATAGTCACAAATGATGGCAGATGTGAAACAGAAGTTAAAAGGAGAATAGGAATGGCTAAAAGTACGTATGAAGAAATTATTAATATATAAACAAATTACAAACAAGTTAAAAATGAGAATTATAAAATGCTACATCTATTCTATATTAATGTATGGCTCAGAAGCATGGACACTAAATAAACAATTAGAGGACAAAATTGATACCTTGACATCTCAGTGGGTATATAGAAGAATAGGGAGAACATCATGGAAGGAGAAGAAAACAAATAAAGAGATGCTAAAGACACTTAATACGAAGAAAGAACTACTAAGAGAAATATAGATCAGGCAAAAAAAATACTTTGGACACAATAAAAGACATGACATCTTATTGAAGACCTTACTTGAGGGTAAAGTCAAAGGGAAGCGAGCAAGAGATATGCAGAGATACAAGTCGGAGAGTAACATCACACGATGGACAGGTTACAGTCTAGCAGAGTGCACCACCAAGACAAGAGACAGAGATGTTGGAGATACGTTGCAGCCAACCTTCGTTGCGGAGACGGCACTTAATAATGATGAACATTTGTTTACATAAATGTCGTCTGCTTTGAATAATATCACGACACCAATCGCTATTAATAGAGAGTTCCCGACATAACAGAACACGGCTAGTACATTATAGATATCTGTTCCGATAAAGATCTGATGATCGAAACGTCAGCTGTTTTCGTCTTTCTTTTCTTTTAAATTATATTTCTTTCTTCGACGTTGTATAGTAGTGGTATGTATTTGCAACATATAGAGTTTAATATAATACTTCTTTTATTACCTGTGTTACTGCGTCCCTTGTCTGATTATTGGATCTTTTCTGTCTTTTTGGTAATTACATGTCTATAGTTTGTTCAAACATCCGTTCAGTCGGCTCTGTGACAAATTGAGAAAATATCCGCTCCGACTAATCATTACACGGATTGAATAAGTTAATCAAATGATTGATAGAGAATTAAGAGTGCAAGGGTGAAAGCGCATTTTTAATTCATTTATGTTTACGCAACATATTACTTCATTAAGTTGCGTTGTCATACTATTCAGATACTAGAAATAACTATAACTAAGATATACAACTTTTAGTGTGCAAAACGCATGTACATTTCTTCATTTGTTTGTTTAGGAGAGTCATTCGTATAATTGCGGTTACTAGTTATGTATGTTATTGTCTTTTAAAAGGTCCATTTCCATCGTCTTCTCTCTTTCATTGTCCTGTGGAACATAATGTTGCAACTGTAGTCCTCCAACCATTCATCTCCTGCTCTGTAGTTCTCCAACCATTTATCTCCTGCTCTGTAGTTCTCCAACCATTCATCTCCTGCTCTGTAGTTCTCCAACCATTCATCTCCTGCTCTGTAGTTCTCCAACCATTCATCTCCTGCTCTGTATTCTTCAACCATGGCCACAATGATCAAATTGAACCAATCTCTTCAATTATTATTCGTAGGTTCTTCAGCCTTTCAACTTGGTTCTACCCAACTGGTTTCAAAATTTCAACAGTAGTATACAATCACCGCAGCAATAGCGAGAAGCTCTTATTTTTCCTTTTGATTCTATTATATTTGTAAAATTTAGTATTTTAGTCTCAAATAACTTCTTATTTGCAAGTTCTACTCTACTCCTGGCTGAAATGTTGTCACTAACAATAGGAAGGGGAAAATGCGAGACTCCGGATCCTCAAGCAAGATCATTCGGGTAGATTAGGCTAGTTAGACAGAGGGGAGCTCATGTGAGGGAAATGGAACACTCTTCTTCTTCTTCTTCTGCGTTCGGCATCTGCATTCAGCATCTGCGGTCATGTTATATTGTCAGACCTGTCGTCAGTGCGAAGTCTATTGTCTTCTTCAGGTCAGAGCGGCTGTCCTATAGCATTTGCTTCAAGTCTGTATTCTCTGGCCAGATCTCCTGTCTCTGTTCTTTGTATGTTGAGCAGTCCTGAAGTATGTGTTTAGGAGTCTGGGTTCCAGATCCACATGGGCATTTATCTGTGTATGACATCCTCAATCGGTAAAGGTGACCCAACAGTTTGCAGTGTCCGGTTCTAAGGCGAAATAGTGGGGTCTGTTGATAGCATTGGTAATGTATTTCATCTGCTGTGTCTTCAAGTTTCAGTTTTTTCCACTATGACTTGTATGTCTTATGTAAGTATACACTCGTTTCACATTACCTGCTGCTGCCGTGTCGGTTCTAGATTTTGCACAAAGGGTTAGCGGAGTGCAATGTATATAAAGCGGAAGCAATGCGAACGAAATCCACCGTCATATTTTCCACAAAACAAAATAATAGATCCCCAGTTAATGAAACAACAGGCAAAATTGATGAAAAACTAGACAGAGGACAACACAAAGATAAGATGCTGGATAGTTTGAGAACATGACATGGTAAAAAGTCAGCAGTAAAATTGATACACATTACTGAAGATAGAATGTTATGTAGATCGGTGATCGCCTACACCACTTTCTTCAATACATGACGATAAATGAGCATATATCTTTAATAATTGTATCACTAACCAGATATATCTAGTCAACTCGTATAGGTTTCTGAAAGGACAATGTTTCTCTTACCATGCGCAACATCCGTACGGGACCTCCGATAGCATAATCCGTCTCAGATTAGACTCGGCAATTAAATTACGTACATGTGTATGTATGTATGGCATTATTCGTCTTTTAGATCATAGTTTAGCGAGTGTGGTACTTATGTAGAGTTAGTTGTAGGGTCAGTCTATAGATTACATCAACAAATAGGGGAAGGTAAAGGGTCTGATAAAGTTTGACGGATAGTGACAAAGAAGGGGGGGCCTTTACAAAAGTGGATGTCAGTAAAACTATATTTTAAACGGCAGTTATGAGTTTCAATTTGAAAGAAATAATTCTAAAAATATGAAGAATAAATATTTTGTTGGAATTTCCCCCCTTGTTTCTGCAAATAACAATTATTGGGTTTCGGTGGGGGGGGGGGGGGGGGGGGGGAAGGGAGAATCTTATATACTTAAGGATGAGGGGGGTTACTGACTTCTTGAAAAGTTGTGATATAATGGGAAGCGGTCATGTGACATAAGGGGGAGCGGTCATGTGACATACTGGAGAGCGGTCAACAATTTCAAATAATTCGTTGACGTAATTTATAGACATCCTCTGCATAATGTATTAGCCACTGCTACTGCGCCACTGCTGCGTTACATTGACTTGTGCATTCCATATGTGTCATTTGGGTTCTATCTGTCCTTCAAAAGTGTTTCAAAAGAGTACGCAACTTTTCGTAATATCGACCCCCATGCACCTCAGTCTTTCCGTAATACTGACCACCATGCACCTCAGACTTTCCGTAATACTGACCACCATGCACCTCAGACTTTGCGTAATACTGACCACCATGCACCTCAGGCTTTCCGTAATACTGACCACCATGCACCTCAGACTTTCCGTAATACTGACCACCATGCACCTCAGACTTTCCGTAATACTGACCACCATGCACCTCAGGCTTTCCGTAATACTGACCACCATGCACCTCAGGCTTTGCGTAATACCACTCCCCATGCACCTCAGGCTTCGCGTAATACTGACCACCATGCACCTCAGGCTTTGCGTAATACTGACCACCATGCACCTCAGGTTGTGCGTAATACCTCTTTCCATGCACCTCAGGCTTTGCGTAATACCGACCACCATGCACCTCAGGTTGTGCGTAATACCTTTCCACATGCACCTCAGGCTTTGCGTAATATCGACCATCATGAACCTCAGGTTTTGCGTAATACCGGTCCCCATGCACCTCAGGTTTTGCGTAATACCGGTCCCCATGCACCTCAGGTTTTGCGTGATACCGGTCCCCATGCACCTCAGGTTTTGCGTAATACCGGTCCCCATGCACCTCAGGTTTTGCGTAATACCGGTCCCCATGCACGTCATGTTTTGCTAATATTTTCCCAGATAGTGTGTTCTTCTTCTAGTTTGCAGTTTAACATGTCTACACAGAAAGTCCGGTTATCTTAATAAGTGTTGTTTAATTTGAAAGCTTCTCAGCTCTACCATACATCTTTCGCTGGATATCTGCCTCTGTGGGCCAGTGATTATCTAGCTTCACAAACTAGACTAGAGGAAGCTCCTGTAGATGGGTGTGTTATGTCGATACTCAGAATCCGAAACTGCTCCTGCGTAGCGGAACCTCTCAGTACAAGCACCATACCGATTTTTAATTTGTCGTGCAGACATGTTAATAAGTTGGGTTGCATTATAGTATGGTGATGTGCCTTTCGGCATCGTATTTCTGACTTCAGCACCTGTGCTTGCTTGGGCAGGACTGTATCCCGCTTGAAATTGGATTTGGCCTGACAAAACTTAGTTTGCAGCCTCTGCTTGGATGTAATACGCCCCATCTCCGCTTCAAGAAGATTGTCTCGATGAGAATTATGATGTATCCAGGCATACAACCACATGCAATCATGAAACCATCATGCATTCAGACATACAATCACATGCAATCATGAAACCATCATGTATCCAGGAATACAATCACATGCAATCCTGAAACCATTATGTATCCAGGCATACAATCACATGAAATCATGAAACCAGTATGCATCCAGGCATACAAAATCATGAAATCCTGAAACCATTTTGTGATATCAATGTTGGCCACTTTTGACCACAACACTCATATGACATGAGTGACTTAAATGCAACTAATATGATTCGTATTATGTTTATTGTTACACATGTATTCCTGATTCATCGAATATTACATTCATTATATCTTGTATAAGTAACAATGGCCAAGGTACCGAGTTCGATCCCCACCACAGGCAATTGTACCTCTGGACCGTTGAGAAAGCAATGACAAACTACTGAACGTACTTATATTGCCTAGAAATGGGATCCGCTACCAATATCTTGTATTTTGTGAAAATTCTCTTTCTCTCGTTCTCACATTTTCACTGGATTTCTCTTGTAGCAGGACAACATTCTCAAACTCCCATTGGATCTCTCTTGTATAGCAGGACAACATTCTCAAGCTCCAGCTGGATCTATCTTGCAGCAGGATAAAGGCCCTAATATATATTTCCAGCAGGTTGTAATGCAGAGAACCGACATGCGTTGTTTCATCGTTTTGTTTGCACCAATGGTACAACACCATCCATCTTCGGCGTTATTTCTTATTAATGTTTTTCTTGTTTAATCAGCGAGTAATCTTCTTTTGTGCATTGTTAAACCTTACTTGTAATTGTGTTGTGTGTTAAACCTTACTTATAATTTTGCTATTTTGATTTATTAAACCTTACTTATAATTTGTAATTGTGTTTTGTTAAACCTTACTTATAATTTGTAATTGTGTTTTGTTAAACCTTACTTATAATTTGTAATTGTGTTTTGTTAAACCTTACTTATAATTGTGTTATTCCTCAAGCAGAACTGCAGTACATTTTCCTGTTATTCCAAATGGTATTCTTGTAATAGATGATATTTGTGAATGCAGACTCCAACGTTGAAAATTTGGAAATGTTATGTTATAGTTATGTTTCTACGCTGGTATATTGCCAAGGCATACATGGGAGCAAAGAATAGCCACATTGTTACTTGCCACAAATGTCGTAATAGCCTACTACGAAAGCCCTGACATAGTATGGATTTGGCTGTCCCGTTCTGAAAAGAGCCAAAGTAACCAAGAAGACATATTAAAGATGGATTTCTTAGACCATAAGTCTCAAATATCGCAGCTAAACTGTAAACTATGATACATGATATTCCATTCTATAGAATACATCCTGCTAATCTGCAAGCGTTTGAGAATAAATGCAGAAGAAGAAAAGTAGAAGAAGGAAAAGAGACCTGTAATTTTATTTACGTTTATTGTTTTGTACCTGTTGTTGTTATTATTAAATCATATTTCTTCAGATGTATCTAAGAATGACTTTTTTCCTGGAATGTAAGATTGTAGCATCACTTGGTGTACTTCCTGGTATAGCTGTGTAAGATTGTAGCCTCACTTAGTGTACTTCCTGGTATAGCTGTGTAAGATTGTAGCCTCACTTGGTGTATATCTGGTATAGCTGTGTAAGATTGTAGCATCGTTTGGTGTACTTCTGGTATAGCTGTGTAAGATTGTAGCATCGTTTGGTGTACTTCTGGTATAGCTGTATACGTGTGTTTTCAATAGGTGTGACTTAATAAATGTACAATTTTGAAACGTTTATAGTGACCAACAATGTCGACGTTTATTAAAAATATCACCAATGATGTCACGTTTATAGCGATCGTGGGAAGCTCATTGGAGCACCGCTGGACTGGCCAGATCGTCCGTATGTCAGACAAGAGTCTTCAAAAAAGAGTATTCTATGGGGAGGTGTACGATGGTAAATGTTCAAGTGGAGGGCAGAAAAAGTGATTCAATAATCACTTTAAAAAAACTCTCTTAAGCATTGCATTATCGATCCTAGCTCGTGGAAGACTACAGCCCTTGATCGCTCAGCTTGGCACACCCAGATCACTGCTGGCATCAAAAATATGAAAAAATAAAAAGAACAATGCAGGCAATTTACAAGCGACGAAAGCGGAAGGACACATCCGAAAACTCTCCTACCCCAAACTCACTACACTCCTGCATGCACTGCAATAGAACTTTCCAGGCACGAATGAGACTCATCGGACATCTACGAACTCAAAAACCACATTAGACACTCACATATGTTGTGTTGTTTTTCTACTTTTTCATCACATTCAGTGTTTTTCATGCCATGCTCATCTTCGCTTGCGAAGGAGGAACACCATCATCATCATAGCAATCAACGGAGTCGTCACGCTTGTAGTGATCAAATTGTGTTAGGTGTATAGTGATCACGGCTCTTGACACGTTTGTATATATCAAAATGTGTTAGGTGTATAGTGGTCACGGCTCTTGACACATTTGTAGTGGCCATTGCTGTTGCCACGTGATCAGAGCTATTGTTACGCGTGTAGCTATTAGTGAAGTTGCTATGTTTAAAAGTGATAAGTAAATCGCCACGCGTGCAATGATCACTGAACCTTCTACGCTTGTGGTGAACAGCTACGACGCCACGTTTGTTATAGTTTTTTCTACCTACAACTATGGTCTAGATTTTAAAATCAGGTATTGGTAAGTACAAATAGGTAAAAGTAAGATCAGTATATTACAGTAAAGATCAATCTATTAAGATTCATAGTGCTAGGTATACTTCTGTACAAATGTGAAAGTTGGACACTCAATCCAGACATAGAAAGAAGATGTCAGGCGTAAGAAAACAAGTCCTACAGGTGATTGTTAAGAATTAATTATATAGAAAACAGGACAAATATTTGTTCGGAAGCAACTAAACAAACCTGCAGGATATCAGGAACCACTATTGGCAGTGGTGAATCAGCGTACACTTGTTTGGTTTAGACATGTAACGAGACACGACTGAATTTCTAAAATGATTTTGCAAGGAATGCTCGAAGGTGAAAGGAGAAGAGAAGTGAAAAGAAATCCTGGATTACTAACATTAAGGAATGATATTGGCATGATTTTTCTACACCCCTTCGAATGTCTGAGAATAAAGTTATTTGGATATCTTTTTGTGCCTCTGCATTCATTAAAATATCCGGGCATAAAACCAAAGGTAGACAAGAAAACGGTGGATAGAAAACATAAAGATAGCTTTGAATAAACATGGACTAAATGCAACCACGGCGACACATCTGGCCTTGGAACGACAGCTTAAGATACCACACCTACGCTTAACGGCAAGTGTGAATGCGATCAATAATCATTCACCTAGGGATAGACAATAGACAATAGGCTATAGGAAACCCAAACGTTACAACTGCGAGGGATCGCGGCATATACTTCTATATGCTGAATTACATAGTTGAAATATTATACAATTATAAAATCGAAGATATAGCCACTGTATTCTTTCCATGTATGTCGTTAGAGACTACTAAGAAACGTTGGGGGTAAGCTACGCTTAACGGCAAGTGTGAATGAGATCAACAATCATTCACCTGGGGATAGACAATAGTTGCCAATATTTTACCTTCTCTCCTTTGTCAACAATTCTCAAGAATTCATGGACTCGCCTCCCCGCCCTCCTACCTAAAGTATACCCAACAATCGACATGATTTGCTTCACATATTTAGAAACATGTTTCAAATTCAAATAATTGAATTGGCATATAAAAAAAAATATTATTGACGTCTACGTTTGTCAATCTCCCTCAACAACTAACATTTTCAGCATTAATACGCCACTGCCAACACAATAGCTTACATGGTAAACCACGATTTCGGATATCGCTGTCCTTAACTGATCTGGTAATCCTTAGTAGTGACATTATTTTGATGCAGACATAAGTTTGCTGGACGGATCATGTGGTACTTATGCCAAATCACGGCCTGCCAGAAATACTTTTCTTTCGTTAGTTGCAGAAGGTCATACGTTTTCACGTTGACCAAAATAAGCGCTACGAGGACACGTTAAAGATCTCCTTGAAAGCTTTGAAATATACCAAGATACTTGGAAAGAGCTTGCACAAAATATATCTACATGGCGATCTACAGTTAAAAAAAAAAAAAGATGCAGCAGCTTGTGAAGAGAAGTACACGAGCTCAACAGTGGATAGCAGCTAGAAAGTCACGGGTAGACCAAAAACCATATATAGTGGTCACCCCCATGCCCGAACTTTCTAATGTTAGAATAAGGTTTATTAGCCATGCACGAACTCATAATCTAGGACATATTCTAGGGTATAATCTAGGAATAATCTAGGACATAATCAAGGACATAACTCTAATTAATTTTCATAAATTGGATATAACTTATGTTCATCATCATCATGATGTGATGGACTAACAGCAACAACAACGTGTTCAGACTATCCACTCCTTCCTAATTGTTGACGTAAATATCGAATAGCCCCCTATATATATATATATATATATATATATATATATATATACATACAATGACAAATGAACAGACAAAAGTAACACCTTCATAGAATAACGCACAGGCCCGTGTATGCATGCATCATCATCATACTCTCGCATGTTATCAGCGATCAATATCTTCCAATTTAAAATACAAGACAGCTTAATTTGTATTATTTAATGAGCTGTGTTGGCGTTGCATCGTTGACGTGAGCTGAATCTGTTTACATACTCAGAATTCAGTTTTACATACTCAGAATTCAGTTTTACATACTCAGAATTCAGTTTTACATACAGTATATTCGTTAAGATCTTCAACTTTTTATATCAGAGAGGTTTCAGTGTTCTGTTGCAAAATGTTTAGATATAACTATAACAATTGACAAAATATATGCTTGTTAACTTACCCTGTGGTTGTAAATGGCGGTTATAGCGATTCGCGGAGATAAAAGGTTAATGCAAGTGTGAATACAGTATTGTTGTATGGTTAGAACAACAATCATAAAGTAAGTAGATGTCTTAAAGGACAAATAGGACAAAGCCAGACCATTGGAAACACTTACTTTCAGGAACACTATTGACGTCTTTGGCGTGGAGAAGTCCAGGAAATATATACGATATGAAATTGACTGCGCACTGATATGTAGACGATTTGGAAACGGCTTGATGCCTTTGAAAACAAGACCATGAGATGATTGCAATAGTGTCCATGTCCTAGAAATAGCAAAATTAAGAATAAAATTGTTGTATGCCTCAAAATTTTGGAAAATAATGAAAACACTAAAGCACTTTGAAATTAGGAAAGCACTAAAGAAATGTGTGCAGAATTTCTTCAGATGAAAAGTAAACATTAGGTGGAAGGATATTTATATACAAGATAGTACATGAAGAGATATGGAGACGAACAGAGCACGATCTCCGGGAAACCCAGATTAAGGAGAGAAAAATGTAGATATGATTTAGCACAATCTCAAAAAAATCAGTTAAAAAATATAGCTCACAGATCAATAATATAGAACCCACAATGAAAATGAAGCAAGGTAGACTTAGAAACACACGAAGAAGAAAAGTTATAATAAAGGATTTAGCAGAGATGGTAATCATATGACATGTTAATCACATGGAATTATAATGACAGAATGGTAATCATATGAGATGGTATCTGAATATAAATGGTAATCACATGGTATGAAGCGGACAAAATATCCAAGAATAGAGACACACAGAAGACCCCCCCCCCCCAGATATATATATATATATATATACAAATACATACAGACAGTGTTCAAAAAAATAAACGCAACATTATTGCATTGCTAATGGAGCCAATTTTCAAACGTGTACCAAAATGTTATTTTACGGAAGTAATGTTTCAACCGTAGTATGGAGATCCTTTCAGACATTAACAATGAAATTAAGTTCATTAAATGTAGTTTGGACATTTATTCTTTGCGACTGGTGCCTCTATTTCAGTAAGGTGTATGGCCTCCTCTGGCCTCTATCAGAAACGAAATCGTCACTTGGATCCGATTAGCCGGTTGTTCTGTTGTGGGATGACTGCACACTCTTCCTGCAGTGCAAGAGACAACTATTGGAGATCGACTATAGCCAGTGCCGCTGCGGAGTAGTCTGTCGAGTTCATCCCATAAGTGTGATATGGGGTGCTTGTCTGATGAAATATCTGGCCACGGAATGGCCTGGACGTTGTTGTGAGCGAGGAACTGGCTGTTACGTTATGTCACATGATGTCAAGCATTATCTAACTGAAACGTTGACACTCGTGCAGCCAAAATTGGCAGGACGCGAGGACAAAAATTTTCAGCGACGCATCGTTCGGTATTCACGTGCCCTTCAGTTTGCAAATTTGCACAAGTCATTTCTTCCAATGAAGCTAATCGCCTACCCCCCCCCCCCCCCTCCATCAGCACACCTTCAACACCATTTGGAAGAACCACATTGCCGCTGTTCTGGGTGTAGCGCTCACGGACTCTGCGGTAAACTCGTCTCCGCCAATTGTGTCCCTGAGGCATAAAAATTTATTCATCAATAAACCAAACCCGTCTAAAGTGATTCCTAACGGCCCATTGATGATACTGATTCGTCTATTGCAGTCGGTTCTGGCGATAACGGTCGGTAAGAATAGGTTCTCTGTCGAGTATTCTAGCCTAAAGACGAGCTTCGTGCAGCAGATTCCTGACCGTTTGATCTGAAATTCAACGAGCTGCTAGCATTGAGTGGACTGTGGAAGACTCCGATACAAATCAATTCATGAGTTGATGCAGCGGTATGAAGCGATCTTCGACAGGAGTAGTGACTGGTATTCCACTGCCACGCCAGCCTGCCACTGAACCAGTTTGCTTAAATCGTCTCCAAATGTGACTAATGGTGCTTATAACCACAATAAATTGTCTGGTCACTACATTTTGTTATTGCCCAGTCTGTAAGCATCCAATGATCGTATATCGTTGTTCTGTTGTGAGATGAGCCATTCTTGCGCATTGCATTTTCAGTTGAATTTAAACGAGGACAGTCAATCTTTTATAAATATTTAATAATATGGTCAGAAAGTTCTTTGTTCAGTAAGTTTCAAGGGATTCTCATGAACCTGTCACGAGTTATTGCCAAAACTATTGTTTTGAATCATGAAATGAGTGCACTTCAGGTAACCACGAGATGTTAATGACCAGTTAGATACAGTCGATATGTCGAATGATGTCCAATCAAGGAAGATCTTTTATAAATGGTAACCTCAAAAAAGGTGCGCTTCCCTTTCTTGAACATGTGTGTGTGTGTGTGTATGTGTGTGTGTGTGTGTGAGAGAGAGAGAGTGTGTTTGTCAAAAAGCGTATAGGATTGACTTTGTTGTACTCCGATTTCGCCATATGGACTCCGTCCGTCTTAATATATATCACGCCACCTCCCGAGAGTATCACTCATAGATCCGTTGATTCAAGCAATAAACCTCAGAAGTCTCCGAAAAAAATCCACTTTGTAAACTAGAATGGTAAACAGACATTACGAGCTGGATTCGAATCAGCAACCTCTTGAGAACTAAGCGACCAGCTTAACCAGCACGAAATCCCTATATATATATATTATAAAGGAAAGTTGATGGCAGCTTATCTTATTCAGAACTTAGTGATCAAGCTAACATTCGTTGGCTGTAATGATTTTAGACTATATCTGCTTTCAGTAGGATGTTGTGTCTGAACTGTCCGGATAACCAACTTTCAGCAGCTGAAATCGAAATAGCTATAACCTTGGCCGTCAAAGAAACGCTCAATAACTCATCCACGTTTTTAATCACACAGGCTTCCTATTAAGACAAGGAAGACCATTTCAACAACAAACTTTTGTCCCATTTCTTTATATCAGAATTTTAAAAGTCAAACATAATGGAGAATGCAGTTCAGTTAGTCCTTCCATACCTCCCTGTAATTGTATCATCTCTTACCGACAGAGCTAAAAAATTTACAACAATGGTTTTCAAAATATCTTTCTAAACTTAAATCGATCATCCGGTTTATAATGTTCAAGAAGTAATTTGCATTAATTTAATGTAGTTTGACACGAGACTTGTGCAAAATATTTACTAATTGAACAAAATCGATTGTCAATTACACTAATAAACGGACAATAGCAACTAATCGCTATGAAAATATTTAGAGAGTTGAAGAGATGGGAGCTAAATCAATATATATGGAGCTAGTTATTGCTACAGAAATATCTTGAAGGAATGCCTTCTCAGTTTAGTTAGTTAGAAGTCAAGTTAGGGGTGCAAAAGGATACGGTTAGCTCATGTGCAATCCCAGGGTTAGAAGATGTTGAAGTTGATGACGAAATAATCCCTTTAGCTGTGAGCAGGTATCTCTTGACACATGATGATGATGATGACGAAATAATTCCTTTAGCTGTGAGCAGGTATCTCTTGATACATGATGATGATGATGACGAAATAATTCCTTTAGCTGTGAGCAGGTATTTCTTGACACATGATGATGATGAAATAATCCTTTAGCTGTGAGCAGGTATCTCTTGACACATGCTGATGATTATGAAATAATTCCTTTAGCTGTGAGCAGGTATTTCTTGACACATGATGATGATGAAATAATCATTTAGCTGTGAGCAGGTAGCTATTGACAACACATAGGCTTCCCGACAACAACATAGGTCCTCCATAGATGAGTAACCCAGCTGGTACTTAAACGCATAGGCTTGCTCCCTCAGAGACATTGTGATGCTCAGTGGCGTATATTGGTGAATGTTTCGTCTCCACGTGGAGGCAATCCAGTGCTGAAATATTTCAGAATCATCACATCCTGCCAGGAGTGTAGCATATGCATGTGTATCCACAAATTCACCACATTCTTCCATCAGAAATGTTGACCCCTGTGCGACGATGGCACACCTAGCAATCCCTACCAACTGGTAGTATGCCACAGAAGAACAAAGGTGCAATCTCACTAACCCCAACATCTCTTCGTCGTCTATGGAGACCAATTGACAGAAGATAAAAGTAAGATATAGAGACAAGACAAGCAGAGACAAGACATGCAGAGACAAGACATGCAGAGACAAGACATGCAGAGACAAGACATGTAGAGACAATACATGCTGAGACAAGACATGTAGCGACAAGACATGCAGAGACAAGACGGCATGCAGAGACAAGATATGCAGAGACAATGACGTTTTTAGAAGAGACAGGTTGTCAGTCTATTCCCTAACTTTCCTTAGTCGCCTAATACGACATGCATGTAAAGAAGACAGTGGTTTTATTATTTACACTCTGAAGTAGAAGTCCAGGTCTGGTTGCCATACGGGAAGAAGTCAGCAGATAACCAATATCCCCAAAAATATCCTTCTCTTGCGATATTGCTACTTAGCTTGGGTAAAGAAAATCGGCACACGCTTTATAGAACTTGTTCGGGAAGTGTAGGATGTGATGGACTGAGAGCTGTGTCTACAAGACAAACAATGTTTCTCAATAGAACCTCTCGCCCCACCCCAACCGCCCCCTCCCATCCAATCAGAATTATCATGAACCTCTACAACCACATATATCAGTATATTCCATAAAGACCTGAGTCATAAACCATACACCAGTCATAAACCATACACCGAAGTCATGAACCAGAGACCGGAGTCATGAACCATGTTAAAATATATAATATTGCTGCCACGAACTTTCCACAAATTGTTGCCAGGAGTTTTCTACAAATTGTTGCCAGGAATTTTCTACAAATTGCTGCCAGGAGTTTTCCACAAACTGCTGCCAGGAGCTGTTCACAAATTGTTGCCTTGAGCTGTCCATACATTACGTCAATAGTTTTTGCCAATATTTAACACGCCCCCCTACCCCTCTGTCAACAGACTGTCAAAAATATAGGGACATCCCTACTAATTATGTACAAATAAATGATAGCCCACTATCCCTAAAAATGTGTGCTTCCACAAACATTAATAATGGAAGTAACAATACAGAAAACCTTATTGAAAATTCGCCCTTATGCTTCCGCATACACATGTTCCTCAGTGTAATGTACATAGAAATTTGATAAACAAGTTTCATGATAGGGTAATGCGCAATATGCCCACTGATATGGACGTCCTACGAACTCAGAATATATATGTATTGACATCCACGACATAATTCTCCAGAGCCCATGCAAGTGTTTACTGCATGCCTTGAGACCACAGGTAGAAACGTCCAGAATCATCTGTAGAAATATCTACATTGTGCAACAAGACTCTGTACCCAATAGACGATTGATATGAGCAGTGGTGCTTTTTCATAAATAGTGTAGTGTCAATAACGTTATACACACCCGTATTGAATAACCACAATTCATTTGACGTAGTGTCACCAGAAATGTAAATAGGTATACAGCGAATTTATAACACCCTCTGCATATGGTATGCTTTAAAAAAAAGAGAATATCGTGTATTTGAATTCTGCCAGCAAGGTTGAATAACTATTTTTTTTTATCTTACAATGGTTTAATATATGAATAAAGAATTCCCTATCTACACATCCTACTCCAGAATGTAGGGCCTCAGGGTAATGTCATTCATCTTAATTGGTTCGGTTTATCCAAGCTTTTCAATTCCTGGTGACAAGAGGTTTCCGCAAAATGACCAATACAAAAGAACTCATTAATTGAATAATTAGTGACGTTGTCCGCAGGGCCATACTGGGGTAAGCTCTGCTTGGTAACAAATACAACTGATTGAAAAAACTCGTATTCAAGATAACCACTACCGTAAAAAAAACTCGTATTCAAGATAGCCACTACCGTAAAAAAAACTCGTATTCAAGATAGCCACAACCGTATAAAAAAACAGCGTAAAGATTCCAAGTGATAAAAATAATGAAAGGGACATAACCAATTAATACTGAATTTTGAGTAAAATAACTGTAGTTATTCCCCTGTGTTATTTTTTTTATTTATTATCACTGTTATTGAATATAGCTAGCTGTAGCCCATTCTATTCAACGTCTACATAGACCGAATCATTATTGAAACAAAAAATGAAATATATATGGAAACAACAACAAATTAACAACGAACTCGATGAACTGCTTTTCGCTGACGATTAAAGCATCATATATGCTGACGAAGAAACATTACAAACTCACATCAACACACTATCACGAATATGCAATAAATACAACATACGGGATAACACGCAAAAGACAGAAACTATACAAACAACGAGATCAACATAGCAAATTCAAATAGAGAACACAAAAATAAAACAAAAATAAAACACGTCAAATAGTTCAAGTACCTAGGAAGTATCTTCACAGAAGACAGACGACTGGACAGCGAGATATAAACAAGATGTCAAGAGGCACATGATGTGACATTGGGGCTGTCATCTTTGTTATTGTACTCTAAAAATCAACATAGTGGTAAATAAACACATCATTAAGAGGATCTTTATCCCAACAATATGCTACCAATGCCAGACTTGGCAACTGACATCTACACATAAGAGAAAGATCGAAACTTGCGAAATGAAATATCTAATGAAGGTTATTGAAGTTACCAGACTCGACGGGGTGCAAAGGGAACGCATTGCTCTAGGCGGACCCAGGGTTAGCAGATAACCAAGATCCCAAATGTACCTCCACGCGGTGCACCCTGGAAACAGAAATACAGCAGCTCGAGCTGATTCTGGCCAAATCATTTGGTGATCGTGTCCGAGAATGTGGAGGTAGCAGATGGAAAGAGATTTGCCTGCACAAGAGACAGACAATATCTCCGACACCACCAGCATCACCACATATAGCGACACTGTCGACAAACAGTGAAGCAAGTCAGTCCAGTCCAAACATTGGAGGGGCGGCCAATGTAAAATGCACGTAAAGATAGATGCATGGCGAGAGAGACATAGATTTCATACCGAGTACAATGAAACAATGAAATGGCAGAACAGCGCTAGAGGGCAGCGCGAACTGCGAATAGAAAGTGAAAAGTCCCTAGGAAAGGGGAACTACAAGCTCCGTCAGCTCGAGGCGAGCTTCTAGTTACCTGTGTTCCTTACAGGCAGAGACCCAGACCCATTCATTGGCGTTTGGTAAAGCAAGAAGACCTAACCCAACTCTAATGTCGAGCCTTCCTAAACCGGAAATATGCTCGCGAAGAAAAAGTGTTCCGTACTCGATGCGCTCAGACACAAAAGGGACAACGATTTAGCCCTGGCCCAACTCTACTGTCAGGTTTTCCTACCCCGGAAATACACCTGAAGAGAGAAAGGGTTCAGTACCTTATGGGCTCAGGCGCTATTGGGACAAGGACGCTCAGCTCTCAAACGCGTGGTGTGAGACTCGAACTTGGACAAGGGGTACACGATGTCGGTGAATGACACCTCGGCTAAGAGGGCGAAAGAGCCAGGGTCCAACTTCTCTGTTGAGTTCTTCCCCTTAAGGAACCAGGCTCACGGATGAGAAACGGTTCAGTACCCAATGGGCACAGGCACAGCACGTCCAATTACACGAGGCAAGTTCATAGACAGTGGAACACCTCGTTCGAGTCAGACGAGAGCAAAAAATCGTCTGGGCGAAGAGTCTCCACTACGCGTGCCTGGAGACAGATATAGAGGCTGTCACAGGCTAAGGGTAGCCCACCCGAATTGTCAAGGCATGCCGAAATCGGATGTGCTAGGCCTACAAGGCGCATAACGGTGGCACAACGTAATCACGCTCCCGGCGGAAATCGCACGGATATCCGTGATGGTTACAATGGAGCGAACGAAAAACAAACAAACAACCAGACTCGACAAAATGCGCGTGAGAACATCAGAAAGATAGTAGGTCATTACACATCGACTATATATAGAAACAACAGATAAAGTGGTTTTGACATCTTAATGAGGATGAACAATCAACTTCCCATAAGAGCTTATAACAAGATGGAATCAGTATACAGAGCCAAAGGCAGACTTGAAAAAGGTGGATAGACAACATCAAGACCATCCTGAATAAACATGACTACACCTCAACCAGAGCAACACACCTTGCTCTGGAATGCATTATGGAAAATACGACAACACCACCTGAGGAAAGACAATAGAAAATTAACTATACTCTGTTCACTTCAAGAATGAAGTGGGTCAAAACACATCCCTACATTATTCCGCGATAATATGGGATTTTTAAACAGCTGATGACAATTAAAGCAATATTATTTGAAAGCAATTAAAAACATTTTTTGAAAAACATTTGAAAACGAATTTTAAGAGCAATATTATTGGGCACTAAACAATCGATTAATGCGTTCTGCGTCCAACAACCAATCAGAAGCACTGACCCACTTCATTCTTAGAGTGAACATAGTATAGCTCACATTGTCGTCTGCGGTGAGGGGCGTGTGCTGTGGACCCAAAAGTGAACCAAATATTAGCAACACTACTTACTTTCCATGCATGTCGTAAGAGGTGACTAAGAACTCCATGTGGTGGAATTGGCTATCCCATGTAGGTCAAAGTGGCCAGATTCAGCCATGCTGAAGTCAGATACGTCAAATCGAAAGCAGCAGATATTACAGCAAAACTGTAAACCAGGACACAACACATTCCATTCTCCAAATTATATCGTGAAAACAAACACAGAAGAAATGAACGAAATCTGAAGAAGAAGCAGATCCCATTATGTCGTTTGTTAGAAATCATCATGCATCTTTTTGAAGATCATATTTGTAGATCAAATTTGTAATATCATATTTGGGTAAAATACAGTCTACTAGGCAATTTAGATCCACTAATCGATTTTTTAAACAAGTTTGGAATTAGTGTCTGGATATTGGATTATTTCCCTTGGATATATTATTAATTATGTTTATCATTTATTAATTTAAATATAAATATATTTCGGGCTAGAATTATTATTAATTATGTAAATCACGACTAACCATAACCTTTAGCCCTAAAAATCGAATATTTAAATTAATTATTGATATATCATTTATATTAATTAACATAACAATACGTAGGTAGGCACTAATTCAAAACCAAATTCCAATTTTTACTGGTCTGCCGCGCTAATTTAAAATTGTCATTTTGCTCTTGCCCAAAAACTCACAAAATATAACACCACCAGCTAATGCAGCCATGATTGTAATCTACGATGCTAAAATATGGCTCACAACGAATACGTGATAATTTACATTGAACTCTTGTTTACCCCTATCTACTTCGTCCCTCTCACCGAGTAGCAGGACACATCATATCACTCTGAACAGATAACTCCTAATCTTCAAGCGATAATCCCCGGAAATCTCCGAAAAAATCCACTTGTAAACAGTTGCAATCCTTCATTGAATCCGATATCATTTAAACATAAGATAGATGGCTTAACCACTATGTAACGAAGGTGATAGCAGGAAATAATTATGTCGAACTTTTGATGGTGCGAGTTGAACAGTGTTCGAAACAAAATATTGGTAAAGATAGTGTCAGTCTTTTCATGTTTTATATAAGAGATTACAAAATCTTTGATGTTCATAGGAACAAATATTTTGAGTTTTACATATATATTAATAATGAGAAAGAATTAGGTTATTCAGAAAGCAACGCCAAATATTCATGCGTTGTGTGGAACTTCAGCGGATTTTGGTCTAACCATGACTTTCTAGCTACTCTCCGCTTTTGGGCTGCAGCATTTCTCCTCTTTTCATAAGATGATGCGCTCTTTTTGATTGTAGAGCGCCATATAGATCTATTTTGATGTGAACATGACTTGCATTGGGGATTTCGATTAAAGTGAGGAAACGTTGTGCACAGCGTCGACCTCGCTCTCTTGTCGGTCCTTATTTGAAGCCAATGGCAAGACGAATCGAGGCGACTGGAAGTGAAGTACGATGCAGCGGATGACCATAGTTTTCTACGTTTCTCACCATGCCCGATACGGTCCACACCGCGTTGCTGGAGATTCTGCATTACCCGGTTGGCCTATAAACTACCGTAGCCTCATGCGTGTAAATTCGCCGAATATCAGACTTTACGTGTAGATGATTACTTGTACACTTTATGAGACAGTCTCAGCATGACATCACCTACTTTATGACTGCCTAACAGGCTGTCAGTCGAGCGTGGAGCCGAAACACGCCTCAGGCACTGGTACTATGTTCACACGACACGTTAGACCTGCTGTAGCTACATAACGAGCGATTCAATGTATTGTTGATACTGAAGTAATTAGCTCATTACATAAACTTACAAATTATTATTATAGAATCACTTTTTTATATTCGAATAGATAAATCCATTTGACAAACACTCGATGTTATCCAGCGACTATGAAAATAACACAAACTTTGAAAACAGTAGTACAAAAGACACTGGAAATAATATATCCCCATATTCGAGTGACGTAAAACACCTAGCCCAAGCGTATAGCTAGGTGTGTATTTAAACCTAGCGTATAGATTCATAGATAGATGGATGGATGAATGAATGGATGGATCGATGGATAGATAGATGGATGGATGGATGGGTGGGTGGATGGATGGATGGATGGGTGGGTGGGTGGATGGATTAGATAGGTAGGTAGGTGTATATTTTCATGTTATGTCCCATACTGCACACATTTTGAAAGTGTATAATACCATTTCGTTGCAGAAATTCCATCGCTGTCTTTTCATTTGTAGCCAGGTTCATTGCTTTAACTAGCCTCATTGCTTTAACTAGCCTCATTGCTTTAACTAGCCTCATTGCTTTAACTAGCCTCATTGCGTTAGCCAGGCTCATTGCGTTTGCCATGCTCATTGCATTAATTTCTTGTGACGGTTTATTAATAGTGTAGTGATTGTGTTGTTAACCATGGTACCGTTCGTTAGTCGATGCACTGTTGTGTTCAAAGAATGTGCGTCTCCTGGTGCCATGTGGTGCGTCCACGATTCTCTCATTTATTTCCCCACAATAAATGGGGGTGGAACTGCCACCATTGCACCCACTATTTTTTATGTCAGCTTCTATCAAATCTCCTCTATGTCAAAAAACTAGTAAATTATTTTTCAGATTTTCCTTTCCCAAAAATTTTGTTTACATAATTTATGAATAGTTCCGTAAGCAGGCATAATTTAAGGGAGGCAAAATTTAAATAAATTTTTGTCTATAAGAAAAAAAAATAGTTAGAGAGATAAACGGTTTATAAAATATTACTATTGTACATTTAAAAACAGCTCCACATTAGTAATGCACAGTAGAAAATAAACACGTATCTGTGTTTGCCTAAGCATATTAACATATAGTTTAGTGTGTGACTAACATCTAGTCTGTCTTGTTCAGAAACTTACTTGCCAATTTTTTCCCGATCAGTTAAGGCCATGTATTTATATACAACGGCATGATGATTCAGTTGAGTTGCTTAAAATAGATGCTTACATAAGATATGATTTTTCCGATTTCTAAAAATATATCAGTTACCTTGCTTTATAATATTAAAAATGATTTTTCCGATTTCTTAGAATCGTTACATTACAGGAAGGAGGGAAGTCTATGCAGGAAGGAGGGATGTTCCGTGGACGTTGGATATGTCTAGCCATTCTCATTGTTGCAATAAAAACGAAAAAACTTGTCATCCTCTAGACTACAACCTGCTGGAAATCAAGTAAAACCATTTTCTTGCAAGAAATATCTCTTGTGAGTTTGAGTTTTAATGCATTAAACATAGGCATGTCATCTAGCAGAGCTCTGATACTGCATGGTGGTTGGTCTGATAAACCATTCAGCATTAGCACTTGATGCGCAAGTGATGTGATCAGTTCATGGACCTTCGCTTCATGCGTCCTCGATCTTTGATAACTTTATGTTAGCGTGTTTCACTATTTGTGCCCAGATTTCAAATATTGAAACTCATCAAACATATAAAGCATACAATTGAAATTGTATGTGTGAATTTGAAATTGTATGTGTGAATTTGAAATTGTATGTGTGAATTTGAAATTGTATGTGTGAATTTGAAATTGTATAGACTCTTCAAATTACATGTGTCATGGTTTCAGTTTTCGTTTAATAACGATATAGATGAAAAGTCTACTATGAACACACATCTAGCATACATTTATCAGATATTCTACAGTAAATTATACAACGCCATTTACACATTATTGGTTCATTATACAATTAGCATGATTAAAGCATAAATTGCACTATTTTGTACTCTTGAACACAAGACAAGCGGTTGTATCGGATGTGATACTCAAATTCTCTATCAGAAGTGTTTCAACATAAAATGTTTATCTAGGAAACTATATCATTCTATTTCAAACCCAGAAATAATCTTCAACAGGTATTGTATCCAAATATGGTAGACACATTTCTGTAATAGTAGACACGGCTACACATAACCTGTGTCTGAAGCGGTAAAAAAAACAACATTCGATACACAATAATTAGTTTTCCGATAAAGATGAAAAGATTTGTTTGGTGTATAAAAACTGGACTTGATACACAAATATGAAGTATATATTTAATGAGTCTAACCAAATATAACATCATATGCAAACATTGAAATTAATACGTTACATGGTTAATCAGATAAATACATTTGTTTGAGGGTAAAGTTAGTAAAACGTACTATAATACTGGCATTTTAACATGAATTTTGACATACCATATTTTTTTAATGACCATGCATTCTTAACATAACTAAAATACATTGAGCCTTCAATTGATCGTCCGTCTTTGGTCAACCAAGGACGCTAGTTTTACGTTAATACAAACGAGGGGGAAGGTGCTCTCATCTTTTTAAAATTGTAAGCACTATTTTTAATTTTAAGCACTATTTATAAATTGTAAGCACTATTTATACATTTTAAAGCACTATTTATAAATATTTAATTTTAAGCACTATTTATAATTTATAAACACTATTTATAATTTATAATTTTAAGCTATTTATAATTTTATAATTATATTTATAATTTTATAATTTTAAAAATTATTTATAAATTAATTTTAAATAAATGAAAACTTTATAATTTAAAGCACTAATTATAATTTATAAGCACTATTTTTAATTTTAAGCACTATTTATAAATTTTAAGAACTATTTATAACTTTTAAGTACTATTTATAAATTTTAAAGCACTATTTATAAATTTTAAGCACAATTTTTATTTTTAAGCACTATTTATAAATTTTAAGAACTATTTTTTTAAGTGTAAGGGGTGTACATCATGAACACCCCTCCCCCCCCCCCCCCCCCCCATTCGCCTTTTCAACAGCGATTCAATAATTGTCCTAGACTGTTCAGCAGACCAGGACAGCTGATGTTAACAATCTTCGTCTCTTCGTGGATCAAGGGATCTTTGTATCTAGCTGCTCAACAAATGATGTTCTAAATCTCAGGGGTGGTTCAAGTACTTAAAACGCATCACTTATCCTGGCTGGAAATTCATTGTGGCTACCCAAAAATTATAAACTGTTATAGCATCCAGCTTATATTTGTTATAGCATTCAGCATATATTTGTTATAGCATTCAACATATGTTTGTTATAGCGATGATGTTGAAGAAGATGATGAAGTAGGTCCTACTCCCTTTAGTTCTTGATATCTGCTCACAATTTAAGTCAAGTTAGTTCTTGATATCTGCTCACAATTTAAGTCAAGTTAGTTCTTGATATCTGCTCACAATTAAAGTCAAGATAGCTCTTTCTATCTGCTCACAAAGTCAAGATGGCACTTGCTATCTGCTCACAAAGTCAAGATGGCACTTGCTATCTGCTCACAAAGTCAAGATAGCTCTTTCTATCTGCTCACAAAGTCAAGATGGCACTTGCTATCTGCTCACAAAGTCAAGATGGCACTTGCTATCTGCTCACAAAGTCAAGATGGCACTTGCTATCTGCTCACAATTAGTCAAGTAAGAAATTGTGCAATAAGAGATCCCGTTAACTGATTATCGGGTAAAAACAGAAAATACAACAAATCTGTAAAGAAGAATATTGGAGAAAATTTCATTGGAAAAACCTCACTTTATAGTGATATCTGTCAAACAGACAGATATATATTTGATAGATATATGTCTATCTCCCTCAAAGTATGCTGCGCAAGATAGAAAACTTCATGCTGAGAAAAGAATGGGGAGACATTGAACAACTCAATTGTCAAGAACATTGCATGGATAAACTGCCCCGGTCATGCTGGGGTTAGAGGAAACGAGAAATCCGACTTATTGGCAGGCACTGTGACGATAGATGGCATAATTCTGAGAATAGGTAAAGCAGACTTAAAGGCAGTAATACATTCACTTCAAGATGAAGATGATGTCAATGAGGCTGAGAACGTACACATACAGAGAATGTTAGATATCGGAGTATCTAGACGTGAGGAAAAGAAAAGTAATTTTTTTGGAAAGTCCCGAAGATCACACAATCAACACCTGACCGGGACTCTGAGTCAACATACACTGGGATGGCTGCTGGAACGTAGGGTGGAGCACTTATGGGAATGCCTTGCGTGCTGTGAAAACATTTTCTAATCATGAATCTGTATATCTATGTTCCTTCACCTTCGAATACGCTGCAGATGGCAGAACGCAGAGCTATGTGATTAAACTCTGTGTAGTTATTGCATGTTGTTGGGACCCACCCTCTTTGATGGTAGTTCAGCGAAGAGTTTCTCTTGGTGTTCCTATGTTATTTTGGCTCCTGGTGCCCATTTTATTTCTTGTAGTAGCAGTTTATTTTCATTAATTCTAAGTTATATCCTGTAGTAGAAATATTATGTTGCATATTGCTCTGTCTGGTAGGCTACTGGTAAAACCAGCAGATCTTTCACATTTGACAAAATTATACCTTTTAGGCCATACATTCTTATTGAGTTAGTTTATCTTTTTTGGTGCGAAGGCTTTCTACATCAGATCATCGCTTGCATAATTACTATTCTCATCATGAGAGAAAAAACTCCAAAAAGAAGTGTTGCAATACAGTTTTGAATAAATACGGATTCGTTGTTTTTCCTCATTACAAACAATTTCCAATTTGCTGAATGCGTAAAATATTTTTTCAACAAGGGTAACCAGGAGTCGTTGGGAATAAGTGACCATTTTATGGCAGTTCCGTCTACAAATTGTAATAAATATGTTACTTGTATTCAGAAGTGAAATTAAAAGCATTTTTTTTATAAATATAAGATGCTTAAAAAATATGCTTGATTCTACTTCTAGACAGAACAGAAATGGTTTCTGGCCGTGTAGAACATAGCTTTGTTTTTAGCTGAAATATCTTGCACCCATTATCACTGCAAGGAAATTAATCATACAGACTTTTCACGAAGTTTTAAGAACAGTATTGCACCAAATGTCTGCCACTGTCGAAACAGATATTCTTTTCAGTAAAAACCCAGTTCAGGAGAGCACGATGTGGAAAAAAAACCTTTGCTCCAAACTACAATTTAAAGACATTAGCTGGGGCTGAATGAGTCCCTGGAAATGAATCTTTGCCTATTGCATGTCCACTTTAATGAAGATGGTAAAAGTATCAAGTATTCTTGCAAGAACCATGGAAATAAATAATAAAGGAGAATCGATATTTTATAAATTATAATAATTCTTAAATATAAATTAGATAATAAGACAAACACGTGATGATGATGTACATGTGAAGAGAGACGTGACATTGTCATTTCGATTGGTATATAGAAGAAATAAAGATTGTTTAAAAAAATATATATTGCTTTATTTTGTACAATAATTTACTTCAAAATTAACTTATATTTAGTTTCTTTTGATCACTATTTTATCAACGTCTGCAATCTTACTTATCGGTAACTCCATCATCAATTTATTAAAAGATTCAGTCTCCCTTAAAATCAAATCTAGTTCATAAGAGGAGTCTTGATCATCAATTTAATAAAAGCTTCAGTTTGCATTAAACTCCAGTTTTGACTTGAGAAATATTGATAATATTGATTATATTTGACTCTTGTTTTGACTTGGAAAATACTGACTAGTAATTTCTTTGATTGAGAACCCCAGGCATTGCCAGCGATTAGTTCAGTGATTTCCTATCTGCAGTGGAGTGGTTTTTCTCAACTTTGATTCATACCCAGGAGACTTCAGTTTTCGGCTTGGTGCAATGCCTATTGAAGGAGCCTTCTACTCCGAGGGGGTCTATAATTGTATAGATGACATGCTTCAAAGCTTCCATAAGAGAGCCTCAATATGACGACATGTCATCTACTAAGGTTTTCTGTTGCATGTGTGGTTTGTCTAGTGGGCCACTAGTGAGACCTACAAACTCAACAGCTTGCGTGACCAATAGTTTAGTTACACTGTTCTGTGACTACAGTTTTGACATGACATATCTTGATTATCAGTCTATGTAAAACTGTGTGAACTATACAGTTGTAATGGTTGAGATACAGCCGTGCTTGAATCAACAGTAGAAGCTATGGGGGATGAGCATACCTCTGAGGTAGCAACCAGTGGTTCTTCTGTTAAGTTCTAAGTATCAGAATTTTCTCCAGCCAACAAATCTGCTTCGGACGAGTAAAACATCAGTTCTTGATCTGGGTAACTTATTTCTATAGATTGGTCAGAATTTTGAAGACCTGGTGGTTGGAATGCAGTGTCCTGGATTTCGACATAGAATGTGGATACTGTAGTGTCCATACATGATGGCATCAATTCACTTGTGTTTTGTGTAGCAGGTATGTGTTGGTGGCTTCGTTGAAAAGATATTTTTGTTGTTTGATTTGAATGGGATGTAGCTTCAGCACGACGGTCTTGATTCAATATGTCTAAATCACATCCATTTTGATTTATCTGAGATAAAGTTTGTCTGATAATTTGTTTCTGATTATTCTGGAAATCCGGAACAATCTGCTGGGTTGGAATCACGGCATTTATCTGACCTGGGTTAGCAATATATCCTGGATGCACATTTGAGGATTCATCACCAACTTCCAGGTAGTCTACCATCGCGTCCATCTGAAGTTCTTGTCCACTGAAAGCTGGGCTGTTAAGCTGGCTATGGGACTTAGATTGAACTGATCCTGGTTTCATTATTGTATGATTGTTCATAATTCGATTTCCTTTTGCAGGGTAAGAATCTGTAATTGAGCCTATTGTAGACAACCCATAAGATTCCATGAGCTGTCGTTGGAGGCTTGGAGACATTTCACAACCGATATTTATTAGACCTGGTACAAGGGTTTGAACATCAACCAACATCCTACTTCCAGAACCACTTGGTGATTTAGTGCTAACTCTATTTTCTGAAATATTCACTTCTGGAGTTTGTACTGCTACATTTGGAAGTGGATTAATTGCTTGTGTATAAACACAATGTTGAAGGTCTTCAGAGTAGGAATATCCTTCCACACCTTCCATACCAAAGACAAGCTCTAGCTGAGGTGTCTCTTGATCGTGTGACTCGATGCACATTTCTGCAGCATTATCATGTTCCTCTATCATATATTGCTCCTCTTCATTCTCAGGATGAATCTTCTGAAGTTCTGAAGTTGTCCCTTGTGTATGACCACATTTATTGTAAGTGTTCTTTTTTGTTTCCCCTACATTGACTGTTGATTGCTTGTATCCTGAGATATTCTTCAGCTCACCATGTCTATCTTGAGATTCTACTGTTAAACCTAGCATTTCAGTGGAATAATATGCTACATTTGCAGTGTTTTTCTGCTGGGCATAATGGTTCGACGCTGTCTCTACATCTTTAGATACTTTGCGTGAAGGTAAAGCTACTGGTGCCAAAACCTCTGGTATGTTGGTCGATGAGAGAAAATGGTAAAGATCTTTTTCTGTATCATTAGATCTTAAAATGGTTTGAGAAGAAGGCGGTGATGATGCTGATGATGATGATGATGAGGATGATGCTGATGATGATGATGATGAGGATGATGATGATGAGGATGATGATTTGCATGTCCTGCTCCTACTACTGGTCGTCTCAACACTGTTCAATGGTACACCACTGAACAGAGCTTTAGGACCAGCAGGAACATAACTAGAAGATGCATTGATCACACATACGCTATTTAAACAAGCGCTATCAGGACCTGATGGTGGAATCTGGTTATTTTCCATCGTTACTGCTCTAGTTAAATCCGTTCTATCTGGAGTTTTCTTGATTTGCAAGTCTTGCAACTCAGACTCCCACTTTTCCAAAAGTTCAATTGGAATTTTGCATCCTTGTTTGCAGTGTTCATCAATTATTAGCATGTAATTATGCCACTGTCTTTCAAGCTGTTCCTTTTCTTCCAACAACTTGTTATTTTCCTGCTCCAGTTCCAAATTTTTCTGTTAATTTAAAGAAATTAAAAAAGAAGAAATAGATTTCATGGAACAAAAATAAAAACAATCATCACCAATAATGTTCATTTCATGTTCATTTTATTTCATCACTCTTTTGTTTGACCATCTCATTCTACCAACTTCTGTTTCACTCTTTTGTTTGACCATCTCATTCCACCAGTCTTCTGTTTCACTCTTTTGTTTGTCCATCTCATTCTACCAGTTTTCTGTTTCACCACCCAATTCTTCTGTTTCACTACCTAATTCTTATGTTTCATATCCTAATTTTTCTGTTTCATCACCTAATTCTTCTGTTTTACCACCTAATGCTTATGTTTCACCATCTAATTCGTCCTTCTGTTTGTCCACCTCATACTGCCAGTCTTCCTTTCTATTTTTCCACCTCATTCTACAAGTCTTCTGTTTATTCACCGCATTCTGAGTGCTATGTTTGCACACTTTATTTCACCAGTCTTCTGTTTGTTCACTACATTCTGCAAGTCTTGTGCATGTCCACCTCATTCTATGACTGGTAATTATATATATATATGTACAATGTTTTCTGACTGGTTATTAGTGTATATAGGTTGATCACATACACTTATTATAAGAACCATATTAATTTTCTGGCTTTAATTATAATACAATCGTAACTGAATACATCACGATTCATTTAAACACTGGAAGCTATTAAATGTTTGCTTATCATGTAAGGTAGCACCTGTCTTATGTAAGTTAACACACCTGTATTATCATGTAAGGTAGCACAACTGTCTTATCATATAAGGTAACAAACCTGTCTTATTTCTTTCATGTTCTGTTCTTTTTTCTCTCTGCATTTCTGAGCTGCTTTACGGTTTCTTTCCTTCCTAAGTTCCATCTCAGATGCAGATTCCTGTGACAATAAATCAATCTGAGAAGAAAGGGGGGAAATCAATTATTTTTAGATTGAAAACCGGCGAAATACAGACTCAATCAACAGATTCAAACATACGGCTCATGTTAAACAGACTGCAATCCCATCTTGAGACAGATCTTCTCACAGAGAGCCAATGTGGCCTCCGACAGGGCAGGTACGATTGACATTCACTGCCAGACAACTACAGGAAAAGTGTCGCGAACAGAGCATTGATCTCCACATCACATTTGTCGACCTAACTAAGGCATTCGACACTGTAAATCGAGGAGGACTATGGAAGATCACGGCCACATTTGAATGTCCCGAAAAATTTACCAACATGGTTCGCCAGTTCCATGATGGTATGTCAAGCCTGTGTACAAAATGACGACACACACTCAAACCGTTTCCGGTAACTAACGGTGTCAAACAGGGATGCGTCCTAGCTCCGATGCTCTTTAGCATGGTGTTCTCTGCCACGCTAAATGATGCCTTCCTGAATAACAGTGCAGGAATTTGCTTTCGCTATCAATATGGTGGAGGGCTATTGAAGCTTAGTAGATTGAAGGTCAAGAACAAAACTAAGACTGACATTGTTCACGACATCTTGTTCAGTGACGATTGTGCAATAAACACTACCAGTCTGAACGACATGCAGGACAGCATGGATCTCTTTTCTTTAGCCTGTGATGCGTTTGGCCTCACATCGGCACCGAGAAGATATTATTAATGTAACAACCAGCGCCAGGTGTCCCCTACACAGAACCAGTAATCACAGTAAAGGGACAAAAGCTCAATACTGCCAATAGGTGTATATATCGTGGCAGCACCCTATCGCAAACTGCGAAAATTGACGAGGGTGTTGCCCTGTGTATTTCTCGCGCCAGTGCGGCATTCGGGAGCGTTCGTGCCAACATCTGAATCAGGCGTGTTCTCAATTTGACAACTACGTTGAACGTCTACAACGCAGTGGTTCTACCAACATTGTTTTATGCTGCGTTATCCTGGACTACATATAAGAGACACTATCGACAGCTTAACTTTTTTCACCTTCGGTGCCTAAATACCTCATAGGAGTACTTTGGCAGAATCGAGTACCAGACACGGAAATCCTTCAAATGTCCCGTATGCAAAGCATCATGCCCTGCTGACTAGGTCCCAACTCCGCTAGACTGGCCACATCGTATGTGTGCCAGACAAGCGCTACAACAGAGATTATTCTATGGGAAGCTGTGCGATGGTAAATCTTCAAGCAGAGGACAGAAAAAGCGCTTCAATGATCACATAAGAAATTCTCTCAAGCACTGCAACATCCATCCTAGCTTCTAGAAGACTACAGCCCTTGATCGCTCAGCATGGCACACCCAGATCACTGCTGGCATCATTAAATTCGAAAAAAGAAAGAACAGTGCATGCAATTTACAAGTGACGTAAGCGGAAGGATAGATACGAAAACTCTCGTACCCCGAACCCTCTACACTCCTGTATGCACTGCAATAGAAGGTGCCTGGCACGAGTCAGACTCGTATGTCATAAATGTTGTGTTTTTTTCTACTTAGTTATCGCATTTATTGGTTTTTTTTCATGTCATGCTCATCTTCGCTTGCAAAGGAGGAACACATCACCATCATCATCATTTTTTCCGGTACAATGATAGTAGACCAACCCCCGTTGCGCACCAACGAATTATGTTTGTATTTGGGGGGGATGGGGAAATTTCAAGCAGAATTATAAACAGAATTCTACACAATAACCGATGACGTCATTGTTGTATACAATTGTAATCGTGTGTGCTCCGTCATGCGTTAGGATTATATCTTAGGGGTAGGGTTAGGGGCTATGGTTAGGATTAGGAGTTAAGGATTGGATTAGATGCTAGGATTAAGTATTAAGTTTAGTGCTAGGATTAATATTGTTTGATTCTAAATATTTTCTAGGGATCAATATTTTGCAATGTCGTGGAGAATTATTTCAAAAGCATTTGTGTAGGTCGGCAATCTAGAGCCAAACCCTAACCGCAACACTTCACACCAACCCCCATCCTAACCCACACCGATAACTTTAATATCTAGCGCAAGACAGAACACATGTGGCTGACAATTTTATCCTACGATGATGTCATCATTTAGTGCGTGAAATTTAGCTGCAACAATATTCTCTGCCATTTGTTCCTGTGTTTACGTTTTGTCATCAATCAATCACTTAATCGATTAATCAAGTGATATGCCGCACAGCGTAGATCATGCTTCTCCACAACTCTCTGTCTCTTGTGTTGTCAATAAGCTCGGTTGATGAACTTCTACCGTACCAAAATACTAGCCCATCTAGTAACTTTTCTCTTTGTTGTCCCCTATCTCTTCTCCCTTTGATCTTTCCAGTGGTTATTAAGTGTTCAATTTGTGTTCTTCTCAGCACATGCCCTAGAAATCTTAACTGTCTGCCCCTAATGTTTGATATGACTGATATTTTTACGCCAACATCAATGAGAACATTTGCATTAACCATACGTATTGTCATAGCGTTCATGAATAGTGTGTTATGTATGACTACCACATTGTGCGACAACGATTTCCGATTAATTTTTTTCTCGCAAAACATTGAGGGTTGGTCTTCCATCATTGTACCTTTTTTCCTCATTGATTAATTTTTCTTAACTTTAGTGTCTCTTTATATGTCCGAACTATAGGTTAATAATACAACAGGAATAATAATTTGAATAATAGTAGTACAAATAATCTAACTGCTAAATATGTTAGAATCTACAAGTCAGATAAAATCCAGGTCTATATCAGCATTATTAATCCCAGAAAATAGTATAAGGATCCCCTGGACCGTGACGTCCATTTTTATTTTTTGTTGATGGTCATAGACATAGTCAAAGTGGACTGACGTCGTGGTTGTAAACGTGCACATTACAGTAAAATGTACTTGATCTATAAAATCTCAATCAATTCACAAGTACAAGAAATATATATTATCAAATGAAATGAACTATGTTAAGAATTTATTGTCTACGGCAATGGAGAATTTAATACTAAAGTACAGTGCTAAGGTTTCATTTAAGTTTTGCGACCAGCCTCATACATATGGATGTTGTGGTCATTATGCCTGTATCTTTACTTTCCAGAATATTTAGAACTCATAAATCTACGCAGAGTCGATGTAGAACCAATTAGTGATATAAACATATTTCTAACTGAACTGGGAATAGATCCTTCTACCCGCTCGACATGGATGCAAGTGCATTAACCATGTAGACGACTTTTTTGTATACACATGCATGTCATTCAGGATGCGCAGAAAAAGGGAACGCAAGTATTTTAACCACAGTGCGTTAGTGCAGTCTCTCTAACTGCACTGTTTATCTATGTGGTCTCTCTAACTACACTGTTCATCTATGTGGTCTCTAACTACATTGTTCATCTATGTGGTCTCTCTACACTGTTCAACTATGTGATCTCTCTAACTATGTTGTTTATCTATGTGGTCTCACTAACTACATTGTTCATCTATGTGGTCTCTCTATACTGTTTATCTATGTGGTCTCTCTAACTACACTGTTCATCTATGTGGTCTCTCTACACTGTTCATCAATGTAGTCTCTCTAACTATATTGTTCATCTATGTGGTCTCTCTAACTATGTTGTTCATCTATGTGGTCTCTCTAACTATGTTGTTCATCTATGTGGTCTCTCTACACTGTTCATCTATGTGGTCCTCTCTAACTATGTTGTTCATCTATGTGGTCTCACTAACTATGTTGTTCATCTATGTGGTCCTCTCTAACTATGTTGTTCATCTATGTGGTCTCTCTACACTGTTCATCTATGTGGTCTCTCTAACTATGTTGTTCATCTATGTGGTCTCACTAACTATGTTGTTCATCTATGTGGTCCTCTCTAACTATGTTGTTCATCTATGTGGTCTCTCTACACTGTTCATCTATGTGGTCTCTCTAACTATGTTGTTCATCTATGTGGTCTCTCTAACTACATTGTTCATCTATGTGGTCTCTCTAATTACAATTGTTCATCTATGTGTGGTCTCTCTAACTACACTGTTTCATCTATGTGGTCTCTCTAACTACATTGTTCATCTATGTGGTCTCTCTAACTACACTGTTCATCTATGTGGTCCTCTCTAACTACATTGTCCATCTATGTGGTCTCTCTAACTATATTGTTCATCTATGTGGTCTCTCTAACTACACTGTTCATCTGTTGTTTAGTTAATGGTGTATGTTTTTCACTGTGTAGTTCATCTTATAACAAATGATCAGACCTACCTCTTCATCCCTCCTCTCCTTCTTCGTCTGTTTCCTGAACTGCTTTCAGGATTCATCTTTTCTTTCCTTATCTAGCTCACTTCAACCAAACAATGTATTACACTGCAAGGTGAAGGCCTGAAACAACATATAGTACACTATGGAATAAGAATCATTGTGAAGGCATTAAACAATTTAGTATGAATGTATTAATTCTTGAGACTATGTGCCGTTGAACGGATTGGTTCAATTCCCGTTAGTATCAAGAATTTTTTTTTAATTGTCCTCTTGGCTTCCTACTTAAATTTATATGAATGTATTAAACAAACATCTACACAAATAATAAATATGTATTTGTATAAACACTTATTCTTCTGCGCTAGTTCTCAAACTTGTGTTGCTGTGTTAAAACAAACATTGAGAAGTCAGAATGGTTCCAAGTTGTTACGGGCGTTAAACAGGGATGCATCAATGTCCCCATTACTTTTCTGCGTCGCTATTGATTGGGTCATGAGAAAGAGGACTGAAAATGAACTGACAGGAATAAAATGGATTAATAATACCGTTCTCGAAGATCTTGACTACGCAGATGACCTAGTCCTTTTGAGCGCAAACCACACAGATGCTCAATCTAAGTTTGACAATCTCCAACACTACTCAAATCAGATAGAGGTTGAAAATCAACACATCAAAAACTCATATACTAGATTTTTACGAGATCCAACGACAACATAGAAATTCAAAATGTTCCATTATTAAAAGTCAACAATTTTACATATTAGGCACCAATCTAGCATTGGGATGGAGACTCATCAAAAGAAAATTTTACACCGTATTGCCCTTGCAGCGGGTGCTTTCAAACACACTAAGAAACATCACAAAACTCAAGTTGTTTAACTCCAACATCATCCCTATTCTATCATATGGATGCGACAGTTTGGAAAGCCACAAAAACCACAGATAAGAGACTCGACTCCTTTGAAAACAAATGCTTACGTACCATTCTGAACGTTAAGTGGAGTGACTTTAAATCTAACACTACTATAAGAGAAGAAAGCAAACAAACCTATATATCTTCCCTTCATTAGACAAAGGCCGTTGGACTTATGTCGGCCATGTTCTCAGAATGAACAGCCCAAGAATTCCCCAGCAGTCACTATATTGGGTGCCACCCGGAGTAAGAAGAAGAAGGAGACCTAGAGAAACTCTACGAAGAACCATTAATAGAGAAGGCATGTCAATGAAGGAAGATATACAACACGCAACAATTGAAAGACCTGGCAACACAAACACAGAAATGGAAAGATATGGTTTCTGCCCTATGCGCCGCCTATGGCACTGGAGGAACATAACATAACAGTTCTCAAACTCCTACACGGCAAACATACTGCAGTCCGGAGAACGGAATGAGATATTTAGTTTTATTACAGCTGTGATATATATATATATTATATATATATAAATATATATATATATTATATTAATATATATATATATATATATATATATATATATATATTATATATAATACATCATATATAAGTATAATATTTTTGTTGACAATGACTTAATTCATGAATATATAGCCAACCAAATTAAGCCAACACTTAATTTTCCTTAGTGAACTCTTACGATATACATGACAGATGAATACTTTACAAACATTATTTTTCTTCTTTACTTGTGACAGTGTCGATATAGAAGTTGTATTAGTAATAGTTAAGGCATATATATTCAACTCATGCAGTCAGTTTCCTAGTCTGTCTAGCTAAGTTTGGAGTTAAAATCGAAAACCATCACATCACTTGAGTTTATATGTCACTTCTATGACCCAAGTGTATCACCTAATATCAGTTGAACACATATTTGGCCGTCTATAATACGGACACTTCTAAACATTTTTCTAGTTTTATAATATCCCATTACACTACAATATACAAAGGCACGAACTATTGTAAATATTGTAGGTAGTAGGTAGTAGGCGTGGCGCCTTTCAACAAGCAGACAACAAAGTCCAATTAGGGTTATATCAGGGCACACTACCATAAAATATTATAGGTAAACAAAGACCCCATTTTAGGAAGTCTCACTTAGATTGTAAATATCAAATGTGGAGAACATTTTATATGAGTGACCTGTGTTGATATATTTTGGGGGCATTATAGAGACCAAATTTCGCATTCTTTATTTAAAATAGATATATCTAACAAACTAAGTCAGTTAGTAGCAATATCCTATAGCAGATATGATTTCGGGAAGTCCTTTTTTTTTTACATCATACATTCTTATAAGAAATAATTTTCCCCGATTGCCGTTATTTTCCATACAGTTAAAAATAGAATGTGAGAAATAGATTCGGAACTTCCCGAATATTTGTAATATAAAACGATTGTTGGACATTATTTTGTAGATATTGTCTTCAGATGATATACGAGAATGTAGTCGTCTATATAAATGATCTGAACCCCTAATGAATCTGAGCGAGCAGAGTTGTATCAGCTAAGGACATATTTAAACACTAAATGATATATTGTGTTATGATGATGCGGCAAAACTAAATCGATAGACAAAAAGTTAAATCACAAGATGATGTTATTTAACGAAAAGTTCCAAGATCACAGAAAGTAAGCACAATTTGATCAACGTTTAGATCAAAAGCCCTTTGAAGTAAAACATAAGACGCGTAAAAGAAAAAACACCAAAATAAATACAAATACAGACGAAATATAAACAATGTGTATGTCTGTAAAGGCACTCTATAGTCTGCCCTAGTAGCCATCATCTAAGTAACGTTTAGAGACGTTAGCTCCTCTAAACCAAAAACTATTCTAATTAGGCTTTTAGCCATAAAATAATTGTAGGAAGTTATTAGTGGAAGCATTTTTTACAAAACAACAGAAGGATGGACAGTATAAAGAGCAAGAATTACAAAAAAAGTCAACTAAATTATGAACTTACACCAATTTTGAAAAAATAATCTATCCCGATGGAAACTAAAAGGCAAATCATAAAAAATTAATCTTCATACCAACAGTGTGTTATAAATTTCAGAAATGGACACTAAGGAAGGAGAGAAAACTTACTACGTGTAAAATTCGATGTTTAAGTAAACAGCAAACAGTAAAAAGCTAGGGGGGGGGGGAACAGGAAAAGATCGCATGAGGAATGAAGAGATTAATCAAGAGATTACAAGAACTGTTGGAACAACATCTGTGAACTGTTGGAACAACATCTGTGAACTGTTGAAACAACATCTGTGGAAACTGTTGAAACAACATCTGTGAAACAAATATAATTGATAACCCTTATTGACCAGCGGCAATAGCATGCAACATGAAAATGGAAACAGCAAAATACTGAGGAAGACCAAGAAGAAGGTGGATTGAAAGGGGTTACCGACATTCTGACACAGCACATTATTACTGCAAATCAAGTGACCAAACGATGTCATAGCCTGAAAATCGACATTTTTGTCAACCCTGCTACGCCCTCTCTGAAAAAATTAACTTTATAAACAGAACGAAACATGCCGTTTTCGAAACACGTGACCTTGTAAGAACAAGGCGAATATCTAATTACTTTTCTTCAGAGATGGTCACATGTTCAAAGGGGTTTGTGTTGTTTAAAAGGTTTGTGTTGTTAAAAGGGTTGGTTGTTGTTTTAAAAGGGTTGTTTTGTTTAAAAGGGTTGTGTTGTTAAAAGGGTTGTGTTGTTAAAAGGGTTGTGTTGTTAAAAGGGTTGTGTTTGTTTAAAAGCGTTGCGTTGTCAAAAGTGGCAAACATTGATACAACAGAGTGGCTGCAAGCTATTGTTACCAAGAATTGATACAACCAAGTGGTTTGCAGGCTCCTGTCACCAAATATTGATACAGGAACGTGGGTTGCAGGTTCTTGTCAACAACCATTGATACAAGCAGGTGGGTTGCAGGCTCTTGTCAACAAACCATTGATACAAGCAGGGTGGTTGCAGGCTCTTGTCACCAAACATTGGATTACAGGAAGATGGTTGCGGGCTCTTGTCACCAAACATTGATACAACCAAGTGGTTTGCAGGCTCTTGTCACCAAACATTGATACAACCAAGTGGTTTGCGGGCTCCTTGTCATCAAACATTGATACAACCAAGTGGTTTGCAGGCTCTTGTCACCAAACATTGATACAACCAAGTGGTTGCAGGCTCTTGTCACCAAACATTGATACAACCAAGTGGTTGCGGGGCTCTTGTCACCAAACATTGATACAACCAAGTGGTTTGCAGGGCTCTTGTCACCAAAACATTGATACAACCAAGTGGTTTGGCAGGGGGTCTCTTGTCACCAAAACATTGATACAACCTAGTGGGTTGCGGGGCTCTTGTCACCAAACATTGATACAACCAAGTGGTTTGCAGGCTTCTTGTCACCAAACATTGATACAACCAAGTGGTTTGCAGGCTCTTGTCACCAAACATTTGAAACAACCAAGTGGTTGCTGGCTCTATGTCCACCCAAACATTGATACAACCAAGTTGGTTTGCAGGGCTCCTTGTCACCAAACATTGATACAACCAAGTGGTTGCAGGCTCTTTGTCACCAAAACATTGATACAACCAAGTGGTTGCAGGGCTCTTGTCACCAAACATTAATACAACCAAGTGGTTGCAGGGCTCTTGTCACCAAACATTGATACAACCAGGTTGTATATTAGTTGGATTTTGCGTACACAATTATATGCCTTCTATACACACACATAGACCCTTATGTATATACACACACATACACTTGCATCTATATGAACACCCAATACACACATATATCCCCATCTATATACACACTAGACCCCATCTAATACATATACCTACATCTATATGCACGCAATATACCCCCATCTATATGCACACATATACCTCCATCTATATGCACACATATACCCCATCTATATGCACGCATAAACCCCCATCTAAATGCACACATATACCCCCTAATCTATATGCAACGTATATACCCCCATCTGCACGCATATAACCCCATCTATATGCACAAATATACCCACGTCTATATGCAAACATATACCCCCATCTATATGCACACATATACCCCCATCTATATGCACACATATACCTCCATCTATATGCACACATATACCCCCATCTATATGCACGCATACACCCCCATCTAAATGCCACACATATACCCCTATCTATATGCACGTATAATACCCCCAACTGCACGCATATACCCCCATCTATATACACGCAATATACCCCCATCTATACGCACAACATATACCCTTATCTATATGCACGCATATACCCCCATCTATATGCACACATATACCCCCATCTATATGCACACATATACCCCTATCTATATACATACATATATCCCCATCTATATGCACAAATGGACCCCCCATCTATATGCACACATATACCCCCATCTATATGCACACATATACCCCCATCTATATTTTTCTATAGCTATCTATAGCTTTCTTTCATACCCAGGAGGGCTTCGCCTTTTCCGCTTCGCGCCAATGCCTATTGGAGGAGTCTTTCTACTCAGGGTGTCGAGGAGGGGTGAGGGAGTGGGGTACACGCACATTTATATAGTAAATAAAACATATAAGTATAAGGTGCCTAGAAAATTCAGAATGGATATAGTGAACAGTTGGTGTAAACAATAATAATAATAATAACGGTGTGAAAACTGTGTATTTAAATAATAATAATAATAATAATAATAATAACGGTGAAAAACTGTATTAAAATAATACTAATAATAACGGTGGAATGCTGTGTATTTACATAATAATAATAATAATAATAACGGTTGAAAGATGTGTATTTTAAATAGATAGAAGAATGTTTCAGTGGAGAGAGAAGAAGAGGAAGACCAAGAAGACGATGAATGTACCAGCTACATCGAGGAATGTATGCACATATCTCTGGCGAATACAGGTCTACTTGCACGGAACAGAGGAACGTTCAGAGTACCCACGACGAAGACAACATACT
>CM067320.1:79578614-79793614 GCA_034231615.1 Meghimatium bilineatum
TATGCTATAGGCGGCTATGTTCTTAGTATATGCTATAGGCGGCTATATTCTTAGTATATGCTATATGCGGCTATGTTCTTAGTATTATGCTATAGTGAGCTATGTTCTTAGTATATGCTATAGGCGGCTATGTTCTTAGTATATGCTATAGGCGGCTATTGTTCTTAGTATATGCTATAGGGCGGCTATATTCTTAGTATATGCTATAGTAAGCTATGTAATAAATATGCATAAAAATTTTCATCAATATCAGTTAATATTTGCAAATTGTATGAGCGTACAATTGACAATTATATCCAAATTTTGCAAAATAAAGAGAACAAATTTAAAACTTAGAATTTCTAACCTTAAAAGCAAGATATAGATACCCTTGAGCTTCAACTTGTGCTTCATCCAGGCCCAAACTCTTCCTTCTCCTAGCTCTTCTAACTTCTCAGTAATCTGATTGTGTGGCTTTAACAGTCTCTTAGCATTCATCATCATCATCAGGTGCTATGCGGGCTGGTGTAGGCGGTCATGGCTGTCCACAGCTCTCTGTCCACAGTATTATGTATCAAAGACGTTGTTGTTTCCTTGCCGTGCCAGGTTGTCAAACTGTCTAATAATTTCTCACGTTGTCGCCCTCTGTCTCTGTTGCCTTCAATTTTGCCTGTTGTGACTATATTCTCTAAACCTGACTGTCTCATGAAGTGGCCAAGTAAAGAAGATTGCCTTTTTCTTATATTTTTGATTAAGGTCCGGTTCTCATTTGACTCTTTCAACACCTCTACATTAGTTTTTCTGGCAGTCCATGGTATTCTCAGTCCATGGTATTCTCAGTCCATGGTATTCTCAGTCCATGGTATTCTCAGTATTCTTCAGTAGAACATCTTAGCATTAGTTAATAATGAAAACTGTTCACTATTTTCTCAATCACACTGAACAATTTTCTCAAGCACACTGAACAATTTTCTCAAGCACACTGAACAATTTTCTCAAGCACACTGAACAATTTTCTCAAGCACACTGAACAAAAGTCTATATCTCAAAAACTTTTCATACACTGCGTCATAGATTTTTGTAAAGCAAAATGTGCATAAATGGATACTCTATAGTGATACTAATATCTTCGTAAAATGGATACTCTGTAATGTGATACTAATATCTTCGTGAAAATGGATACTCTATAATGTGATACTAATATCTTCGTAAAATGGATACTCTGTAATGTGATACTAATATCTTCGTGAAATGGATACTCTATAATGTGATACTAATCTTCGTGAAATGGATACTCTATAATGTGATACTAATATCTTCGTGAAATGGATACTCTATAATGTGATACTAATATCTTCGTGAAATGGATACTCTATAATGTGATACTAATATCTTCGTGAAATGGATACTCTATATGTGATACTAATATCTTCGTGAAATGGATACTCTATAATGTAATACTAATATCTTCGTGAAATGGATACTCTGTAATGTGATACTAATATCTTCGTGAAATGGATACTCTATAATGTGATACTAATATCTTCTTGAAATGGATACTCTATAATGTGATACTAATATCTTCGTAAAATGGATACTCTATAATGTGATACTAATATCTTCGTGAAATGGATTCTCTATAATGTGATACTAATATCTTCGTGAAATGGATACTCTATAATGTGATACTAATATCTTCGTACAATTAACGAATCGATACTTTTGTCAATATTCTCGGTGTATCTTCTGGATAGTATCCCCTTATAATAGTAAAATAGTGTCGCTATCCACTCTCCCGGCATGATGTAGGAAACGATATGGAAAGTTGGGGAGGAGGGGGGGTTTGGTTGGAGGAGCGGCTGATAACTTGTCATCTGTGAAAAATATCATCATTGTCACATCTTGTCTCAATGTCTTACTTTTGTCTTCTATCAAATAATTCCCATGGGATGAAGAGATTTTTCTTTCGTGCCCAACTTTTCTTTCATTTCTAGATAGCATACTCCTCTCCTCTCTCTCTCTCTCTCTCTCTCTCTCCCCTCCCTCCGAAGGTGCATGTGTACATTTTTATGTTATATAAAATGAACCTCTTACGGTGGTTTACCTGTCAACCGTGGACGTTAGTTCATTTTTGTTATGTCAGAGATTTTAACCATTAATAAATGAAGAAAGTTACTGTTTTGGTAACCAATCCACCATATCCGTAGATATTATATGTATCTATCGTCATCGAGGTCAACTCTTTGAAGTGGAGATATGACTTAGTCCAGTCAACAGATGTTTGAAACTAAGGTTGGTCGTGCTATCCCGTACTTCGAGCAGGACCACAGACCTGCCCAAGCAAACAGGGGTGCTGAAACTGTGGATGCTAGGCTTAGAATTGTACCAACAACCATGGTATCACACGACACGACTAGATAACATGTCTACACAACCAAATATGTGTCTCTACATTTTTCCTGTCTTATAATTCCAGGAAAAGAAAAAGGAAAAATTCCACTTTCTATTATTAAATTGTAAACTACCAAATTCCCACTATTACCTAACCAACGTCCTTGACCCTCTGCTATAGTATACATACTGACTGAAACCTTTTAAATGAATAAATCAATGTTCCGTGTTATTCATTGATCAATATGATTATACGGTGTGTAACAACCAATTAAAATCAAGGAAATAGTTAAATGACTCATTCTTAAAAGTTCAATGTCCCATTAGCCAGTATGTCTTATGTTCGAGACAGTAATGGATAACTACTGGACAAACTGCGCTATAAGAACTGAACATTGTGAAAAATGTAGAAATATCAGACGTTCTGAACCTGTTGTTCACTACCACATATGTGTTCTGGTACAGGGGTGTGCTTCCCGTATGAGAGTTGGAACATGCTTGAACCAGTATCGATTATCGATTACACGTGGATTGATTACAAGTCACACAAAAATGTTTGAGAGTACATGACTTATATTATTATCATGTATTTAATCTTGAAATGAATTTAGAAATAAATACAACTGTTTGACTATTAGAATATTATGACCAGTAGTTCTGAATATGGGCCACAGATGACCAAGGAGAAGAATAATGTAAAATAAAATAGATGGGGCATAGATTTAGCTAGGGAACATACTAATCCAGGGGGGGCATAGTCTCATCCAAGGAGGGTATCGTTTCGCCCCGGGGTGGGGGCAAGTGGGGAGTGTCTCATCCAAGGCGGGGGGAGGGTCTTTGTTTCATCCACGGATTGAGGGAGCATAATCTCATCCAAGGAGGGACATAGTCTCGTCCAAGGGGGACATAATCTCATCCAAGGGGGACATAATCTCATCCAAAGGGGACATAGTCTCATCCAAGGGGGACACACTCATCCAAGGGGGACATAATCTCATCGAAGGGGGACAATCTCATCCAAGGGGGACATAATCTCATCCAAGGGGACATAATCTCATCCAAGGGGGACATAATCTCATCCAAGGGGGACATAGTATCATCCAATGGGGACATAATCTCATCCAAGGGGGACAGTCTCATCCAAGGGGGACATAATCTCATCCAAGGGGGACATAGTCTCATCCAAGGGGGACATAGTCTCATCCTAGGAGAGCGTAGTCTAATCAGGGGGGGGGGGCATAATCTCATCCAGTGGAGCATACTCACATCCAAGGGTGTATAATCAGGGGGGGGGGGCAATAGTTTTATTCAGGAGGCATAAATTCAACAAAAAGGGGCATAATGTTATCCAAGGAGGAGGGTAATAGAGGAATAGACCATTACAAGGGGCATAGACTCACTCAAGGTGGCATCGTCTCATTTAAGGAGCATACACTCATCCAGAAGGTGCATAGCCTCATACAAAGCGCATAGATTTATCCAGGGAGAGGGGGCATCCAGTGAGGGCATAGTATCATCCCAGAGGGACTAGACGGATGGGGGGTCATAGAGGGACATAGGGGGATGCCCCCTCATCTTAAGGAAGACTACGGTCTGGAAATAATACGTCACATGACATACATATTCTTCTTGGTCTACCTCTTTTCGACTCCATGTCATCATCCAAGTAGTCATGCAGTTTGATATAACAAAAATATTGTAATTTTCTGGACGTAGCCTTGTTCTTCACAGCTTGGCAGTAAACAGTTGTCAAATATTTTGCAGCCTCAACTAGAAGACTATCGTCCCTGTGTTGTCGGGGCCCGAAAGGAGAGCAAAGAATAGCAACACTGTTTACATTCCATGCATGTCGTACGAAACGACTAAGGAGGTTATGGGATGGAATTGGCTGGCCCATCCCATATAGGGTCAGTGACCCAAAGCAATGCTTAAGTCGGATGTGTCAGGCCGAAAGGCGCAGATATCACTGCAATGCTGTAAACCATGACACAACGCATTCCGTTCTCCGGACTACATCCTGCTAATCTGCAGGAGTTTGAAAACGACCGCAGAAGAAGAAGTACACTTTGAAGAGATGTTATTTGCCCCATCCTATAGTGGGTAATAAAAACAAATTGACAGCATGAACTATTAAATATGTATTATAGTATATTATATTATATTATATTATATTATATTATATTATATTATATTATATTATATTATATTATATTATATTATATTATATTATATTATATTATATTATATTATATTATATTATATTATATTATATTATATTATATTATATTATATTATATTATATTATATTATATTATATTATATTATATTATATTATATTATATTATATTATATTATATTATATTATATTATATTATATTATTATATTATATTATATATGATCAAATTCTATAACTTAAATATGGTCTTGGGAAGAATTCAAGTCAAACAAACAAAGAGAATACACCAATGTTTCGACAGCAATAATGGGAAATAATTAGCACTGTCTATTAAATACTTTTATATCTGCGATTATGTACCTTTATAATAAAAAAAAACAAGAATGGATATGAATTTGTTGTAGTTACAATCGTGGAGGTCATGTTGCCTTCATTACCTGAATCACAATCTCCGTTGTGTGTGAAGGTAACAAACTTTGATAGATCCACGTGAACATGTCCACGGTTGAAAAAAGCGTATCTTTCACCACAACAGAAGGTGTATACATGTAAACGCCGATCAGTTGACGTTAAAACCTCTATATTAGTATTGCCCATTTAACCTCGGAAGCTAGTACATTTTCCTTATTCCAGTGCGCATAGCCTGAAATAAATGAGGTTGACGTTAGGTACTCAAAACGATCTCCGTAGATATATCTCTCTTGACTTGGTGATGTACAGGGACTAACTGCAGTTTTATCATCTCTTGATCCTGTTTAATGCATCGGTTTTTAACCCTTTTTAACCGTATGTGTCACGCGCAACAATATTCTTCCCATTGTCCCATACGACCCAGAAATATGGTTAACGACTTTCCTTAGACTTCAGGAAAAGTTCAGAACAAGGTAATGAAGCTTCCCTAATGACTGGAAACAAGAATAATAAAACAAACAAATCGACGTTTCGACCAAAAGTTCTTTTATCAAATCTACGTACACAACAAATAAACTACAATCAAGAATAACAGTATTAACGTTCACATGGCAGAGCTAAATTTGTAGATTATCCGGAAGTATTGAAGCTAGGTCATAGGTGAAAAAGAGAGAAAAATATAAAACACACAAAAATACACAGGAACCGAGATAAACAGTGAAATAACAGAACATGATATCATCCACACGACTGGCGGGCACTGATTCCGAAAGGATCAAGTGTGTCCAATTTATATATCGGTGGACAATGTATATGTATATGTGTGTGTGTATATATATATATATATTGTTGTCACTATTATGACGGGTCCAGTCATTAGACCTTAGCTCGACTTGTTAAGGATTGCTGATATATATCTTTATATCCGGCTCTGTGACGGTCAAGGTACTGGGTTCACATCCCGTCACAGGCAATTATTCATAAAGCAATGGCAAACTACTAAGCGTATTAAATATTGCAAGGGAAATCATTACAGACAAAAAGTGAATGCCAGGTTGATGGCTACGTTCTCAATTGGATATGCTATCAATTTAATCTTACAGAATTTTGTTGAAAATAGTTACCATCACGTGTCCCTCTACCTGATATTCGGGGGGGGGGTATGTCCTGCCCTTCCCCACCGAATTTCAAATTCTGCATGTAAGTTGCCACCATGAACGACATCCCCGCCCCCTCCACCTATGACCTACGTTGATAATATTTGTTCAGCGTTATTACGTCACTCTAATACTATCTCTGGTCGATAATCAACTGTTCAGTTTTCAATAATATATCCTCTCTGTTTATGTTCAGTTTTCAATAATATATCCTCTCTGTTTATGTGAACAAAATCTATGATTTGTTTCGCTATATTTCATATACAATTTCTCTTACAATTCATAACGCATCCAAGATCTGTCTTTTTTGTATATGCGTGTCTATGCTAGTTTGTCTCTTTAGTCCTACAGGGTTGCCTATTAACTGGTTCAACAATTAGGGGAGGGATGGGGAGTGGGGTGTATGGAGGCAGTCAGCTCCTTTCTTATGACAGGTTTTTGAGAAGAGGAAAGAGTGTGGTGGAGGGTTGTGAACATATTCGTACATGTTCTGATACAATTTTCTTTTGGGGGAAGGAGAGCCCATTGGGATCCCGAGGAGAGCTCTGGTTGAAAAAAATTTGTGATATAATTAAGCAGGGAGAGCCTTGGTGGGAAAACTGTTGTGATATAATTAGGAAAGGAGAGCCCGGGTGAGGAATATGTTGTGATATTATCAAGCAGGGACATCATTTGTGGGGAAAATGCTGTGATATAATTAAGCAAGCAGAGCACGGATAGGAAACATGTTCTGATATAATTAAGCAAGGAGTGCCCGGGTAGGAAAATTATTGTGATATAATTAAGCAAGCAGAGCCCGGGTGGAAAATATGTTGTGATATAATTAGGAAAGGAGAGCCCGGGTTGAAAACATGTTGCGATATAATTAGGAAAGGAGAGCCCGGGTGAGGAATATGATGTGATATAATTAGGAAAGGAGAGCCCGGGTTGAAAACATGTTGTGATATAATTAGGAAAGGAGAGCCCGGGTGAGGAATATGTTGTGATATAATTAGGAAAGGAGAGCCAGGGTTGAAAACATGTTGTGATATAATTAGGAAAGGAGAGCCCGGGTGAGGAATATGTTGTGATATAATTAGGAAAGGAGAGCCCGGGTTGAAAACATGTTGCGATATAATTAGGAAAGGAGAGCCCGGGTGAGGAATATGTTGTAATATAATTAGGAAAGGAGAGCCCGGGTTGAAAACATGTTGTGATATAATTAGGAAAGGAGAGCCCGGGTGAGGAATATGTTGTGATATAATTAGGAAAGGAGAGCCCGGGTTGAAAACATGTTGTGATATAATTAGGAAAGGAGAGCCCGGGTGAGGAATATGTTGTGATATAATTAGGAAAGGAGAGCCCGGGTTGAAAACATGTTGCGATATAATTAGGAAAGGAGAGCCCGGGTGAGGAATATGTTGTGATATAATTAGGAAAGGAGAGCCCGGGTTGAAAACATGTTGTGATATAATTAGGAAAGGAGAGCCCGGGTGAGGAATATGTTGTGATATAATTAGGAAAGGAGAGCCCGGGTGAGGAATATGTTGTGATATAATTAGGAAAGGAGAGCCCGGGTGAGGAATATGTTGTGATATAATTAGGAAAGGAGAGCCCGGGTTGAAAACATGTTGTGATATAATTAGGAAAGGAGAGCCCGGGTGAGGAACAAGTTGCGATATAATTAGGAAAGGAGAGCCCGGGTGAGGAATATGTTGTGATATAATTAGGAAAGGAGAGCCCGGGTTGAAAACATGTTACGATATAATTAGGAAAGGAGAGCCCGGGTGAGGAACATGTTGCGATATAATTAGGAAAGGAGAGCCCGGGTGAGGAATATGTTGTGATATAATTAGGAAGGGAGAGCCCGGGTGAGGAATATGTTGTGATATAATTAGGAAAGGAGAGCCCGGGTGAGGAATATGTTGTGATATAATTAGGAAAGAAGAGCCCGGGTGAGGAATATGTTGTGATATAATTAGGAAAGGAGAGCCCGGGTGAGGAATATGTTGTGATATAATTAGGAAAGGAGAGCCCGGGTGAGGAATATGTTGTGATATAATTAGGAAAGGAGAGCCCGGGTGAGGAATATGTTGTGATATAATTAGGAAAGGAGAGCCCGGGTGAGGAATATGTTGTGATATAATTAGGAAAGGAGAGCCCGGGTGAGGAATATGTTGTGATATAATTAGGAAAGGAGAGCCCGGGTGAGGAATATGTTGTGATATAATTAGGAAAGGAGAGCCCGGATGAGGAATATGTTGTGATATAATTAGGAAAGGAGAGCCCGGGTGAGGAATATGTTGTGATATAATTAGGAAAGGAGAGCCCGGGTGAGGAATATGTTGTGATATAATTAGGAAAGGAGAGCCCGGGTGAGGAATATGTTGTGATATAATTAGGAAAGGAGAGCCCGGGTGAGGAATATGTTGCGATATAATTAGGAAAGGAGAGCCCGGGTGAGGAATATGTTGCGATATAATTAGGCAAGGAATTTTGTTTATAGTTGTTAACAGTGGATAACTTTCTCGAAAAAACACACACAATTCCAAGGTCCTTAAGTCTGCCCTCTCTTGGGTGTGCAGCCTCTCCAGCCAGGATACACTCCCTCTCGAATGTCTTCTTCCTCCGACAGGGTCAAACATGGTCTCATTTTCGACCCGCATTGCGCTGCTTTTCGTTTTGTTCTACTCCTTCACCTTCTCCAGTCGGATCCTGAGACGCGTGAAGTCTTCTGCGACCCCCCTCCCCTATGGTTACGTACAGACGGGACAATAACCTCAGTGATCTACAGGCCCGGAGTCATCTTAGACTTGACGTCCCTTATCATTCTGGCACTATCAGCTGCGAATGCCCTAGATGCTACACCTTTCCGTATAATACCCAGACCCGATCCGTCACATTCCCCGAGGCCGAGTTCATCATCGAGGAGGGGTTCTTCTGTGTGTCCCGGAATGTCATCTATACCATCATCTGCAAGCGCTGCACCATGGCGTTCATAGGTGAGACTGGTAGGAGGCTTGCTGACCTATTCTGAGAGTACTTACATAATATCAAACACAATTCGGGTTATCCTGTTGACGTGCACTTCAATGGCACAGGCCATCGTGGCGGCTAGAATATTCAGGTGACGTTCATCAAAACATACCTCTCCGTTGCCAGGACAAGTCTGGCTCTTGAGAACCGCTATATATACGAATTTGACACTCTGAAGCCTTTGAGTATGAATTAACAACTGACTTATGTGATATTGCGTTGTTCCGTCATTTTTCTGTCTCGTTTTGCCATATATTTAGGGTTGTTTTTGTATATTTCCTATTTCCATATATTTGCTGTGTGTGTCACCTCTGACATAATTTCTAATCTTCCGTCCATGTCGCTAGAGATATGAACACGAGTTGTATCGTCCTACTTGTTATTTTTTATATACTATGTGTATGCTATCCTTGACAAAGGCCTTTCGGTCGAATCGTCGATTTATGTGTGTGCTTATGTGTGTTTGTGTTATTAGCAACACGTCATTACCTTACTTCACGCTTTACCTGACGTAATTTATGGACAACCCCCCCCCCCCCCCTAATATAGTGAATAGGTTTATGTACTCCTACTGGGTTCTGTCACCATTAACCTCATTATCATCATCATCATCACCATCATCTTCACCACCATAACCACCACTATCATCGTCGCAATTATCACCATTAACATTGCAATTATCACCACTAACATCGCAATTATCACCATTAACATTGCAATTATCACCATTAACATTGCAATTATCACCATTAACATTGCAATTATCACCATTAACATTGCAATTATCACCACTAACATTGCAATTATCACCATTAACATTGCAATTATCACCACTAACATCGCAATTATCACCATTAACATTGCAATTATCACAATTAACATCGTGATTAGTATAATGCCACTGGTTAATGTGCTACACAGATGTCTTAATGTTAATGAACAATATAGTTTAGACACATTGAGGACTTATTATTAAAGAAAGAAATCATGCAGCAAACTGTATGCGATTCAGGTCTGCTCAGATGGCACCCACTCGCCTCGCACCTTGAGATTACAATTATGTGCAGCGTGAGGAGTGTTGCTGTTTGTCAATCGACTCGTTCACATTTTTTTTTTAGGATTGCTGTTAATTAAAAAACCTGCAAATATTACATTAACGATTGCAGACGTAAAATGTAATGATACCTGTTGCTATGGTTTTAATTAGCTTCATAAGCTAATGCACATGTTGTGGATAATATAATGAGAAGGGAGAGATGTATCGAAGAAAGGAAGGAGAGAAATAGTGTAGATAGATAAAAAAAAAATCTCCTGATGTGAAGAGCTACATGGCATGAACTATTGATTGTGTACCTCTGCGTCAAAATGTAAACAGTATGCGATCGATATTGTTAAGACGTTAGAGCGTTATGAGTGCGCGATGTGTGCCAAGGTTTGTTTTTGTGTGAGCTGGAATGTAGTTTGTACTGGATGTACGATTGTTTATTATCTGTTAGGCTGAATATCTTGTTGATGTTATGTAATTGGATTTTGGTGCAAGAGACGTTTAAATTGTACAGCTCAGCAAGTTTGTTTTGTTTAAGTTTGTGATTTTATTATAAATGTGTTTAGTTCAAGATATGAGCTTGTACCTCAACAAATCTGCAAATTTTTCTATGTTTACTCTTGTAGAACTTCTCTTCTGCTTCTTCTTTTTGTGTTCTCTTCGACAATACATATGTATCTCAATATTTCTGTTATGTTCTGCCGGTGAAGCAACCAAGATCTGGAGATGTAGTTCAGGGTTGAAATTTTAGGGTTACTGTCTTCTTTCCATGCATGTCGTATGAGAGTGTTAAGGAAAGTTGGAGGATAGCTTGGCAACCTATCACCTGTTAAAAAATCATAATTGCTTTATTCTGTCTCAATGTCTTACTTGTATCTTCAATCAAATAATCCCCATGTATGAAGAAGAAATACAATCAACGGACATTGCACCTTTGTCCTTTTCTGAATGACTCCCAGGGGACGGGAAATGTGACAAGAAATGTGACGGGAAATGTGACGAGAAATGCTAGATGTGCCATTCCTGTGGACGAGTTAATAAATACAACAGATGAAGTAGTTAGCCAAGGTGAGCGTGTTGTGCATCTGGGGAGAATTGGTAATCCTGGCGAACTGGAATACCTTCTTTCGGGAACTGAACGTGTATCCACAAACCCTCATTACTCATTCATGCCTTTGAGACCTTTAATGGGTCCCGGTGTCACCTCAGTTACTCTACTGAGAAAAACCTGTGTGTTTGTCAGGAACGATATGGGACGTCAAAAGCTACCCACTAAAACTAAAGGCATCATTTCATCATGATAATAATGTTCTGTAAATATTCTTCTTCTGCAGTCTTCCAAAACATATATTTATCTAAATATTTATGTTTTATATCATACGAAAAGGGTACCAATTTTTCTGTGATTGTAATGGCGGCAGGCTTAATGACGGCCACATTATTTCCAGATACTTCGTTGTTTACTGAACAGCACATACCAAATTCCAGTATGCACATCAATGATGTGAAAAAAAAGGAAAAATTTGACTTACCAGAGATTACTACTAAACTTACCAAGAATTGCACAAACATTTATTTTGCTTTATAAATCATTTCTTGGGCGTTCGTTCTCAATATTCTTCAGATTAGCATGATGTAGTGCGGAGGACGTAATGCGCTGTGTCGTGGTTTAACCAATGGCTGCGATATTTGCGCTTGTCGTACTGACAAATCCGACTTCAGCTTCACATTTCTAGTGGTGACAGGGTTGCCAAAGTAACACAACAGGTAGAAGGGCTGCTATTATTTCCTCCCATTTCGAACTCCAGTAACAAACGCAGCGACAGAATTAGAGAGTGGCGACCAAGGCGGGAGTAGCATTAACAATATGCAAGACGCCACAAACGAAAAGAAAATACTTCATGTAAATGTGGGTGGAAAGGGGGGTGAGTAGCCACCCACAAATTGTTTACCCCGAAAAAAACCCACATATTTGTTAAGAGACTCAGTGTGAGAAAACGACATAAACACACATTTGTTAGCTGAAATAGTGCGAGAAAACTACATTTTTTTCTCTCAAATATTTACAAATAAACTTATAATTCTAACGATTTCACTAGTGTATACACCCCACCCCCATCTTCGGCCCGTCAAAAACTGCCAAACATGTTCAAACTCCTCTTTCCTAATTGTTGATGTAGTTTATATGCAGCCACGTTAAAAGTCTAACTTGGCAACGATTATGCGCAAATTCATAAAACTTGTTGTTTTTGGTAGTAAACATAATGACACACAATGTATCAATTTTTTTCAGTAAAATTGAAAATCAAGTTTTCAAGATATTTTATTTGCGATTTCTACAATAGAGCAACATAGAGATGTGCTTCTATAAGGAAATGACAATACTTGCCTAATTTATACATACAATCATTGGGTTATATAAAATGTAAAATCGCATGCAAAAACCTGTGCTATTCCGATCACTGGTTATTGACATAGTAAATGGAGTTTTGAGGACCATCATATGAAAGCGCATTATATTTTATGACTCACGCCCCGGAAAGCATGCCCTTAACCAGATTTCCAGATACATGTAATTTATTTTATTGTAACTATACTGTTTAGTACATGAAAGGAAACATTGTAAATTAGTAGTATCCCAGAATCACAAGTCCTCCAGAAGCGCAGAATATAAAAGCATAATTGGTACTATATGATATACATGATGAAGCCATCATCGCAGCATTTATTTTGACTAGTTATTTTCTTGGCAGTATTTACGTCAAGTAGTTTGATATAGCTTTCTGAACGGTCAAGATGCACAATTACCTGTAACGGGTTTCGAACTCTAAACCTTGGCCGCCACAGAGCGCCGCATATAATACTAAGCCACTAGTTCACTACTCTTCTGTTAACTTAACTGTAGTAATGGTGTGTCTAGAATTGTTCGCTACCTAGGGTCTGCTACAAATGGACAAAAATGTAATATTCGCAGACCTGCATCATTTCGTCATCTGTGGGGGCCATTTGACAATTGACAAAATTCATAAATCGGGACAAAACATGCAGTGAAAATTATGATTTTCACAGCCGACTAGCTTACCCCCAACATTTCTTAGTAGTCTCTAACGACATACATGGAAAGAATACAGTGGCTATATCTCTTCTATTTTATAATTGTATAATATTTCAACTATGTAATTCAGCATATAGAAGTATATGCCGCGATCCCTCGCAGTTGTAACGTTTGGGTTTCCTATTGTCTATCCCCAGGTGAATGATTATTGATCGCATTCACACTTGCCGTTAAGCGTAGGTGTGGTATCTTAAGCTGTCGTTTCAAGGCCAGATGTGTCACCGAGGTTACATTTAGTCCAAGTTTGTTCAAGGCTATCTTAATGTTTTCTATCCACCGTTTTCTTGGTCTACCTTTGGCTTTACGCCCGGATATTCTTGTATTATATGCTCTTATTGGTATTTGGTTTGGCTTCATTCTCATAAGGTGACCGAACCATTTTACTTGCTATCTCTCAATATGTTCGATACATGATATTATACCAACTCTTTTCCTAATTTCTTCATTTCTTATTTTATCTAGTTTGGTAACCATTGCAGCTTTCCTAAGACACTTCATTTCACATGTGACGATTTTTCTTTGCTGCGAAGCTGTTAAAGACCATGTTTGACATTGGTAGCACAGTGTTGGTATAAAAATTGTAGATATTATTTGTTTTTTAATTTCCATCTTGATCTTTGGATGATCTTTGGGTTTCCTAACAAAGAATAATATGTGATATTACTAAACATTATAAAACATATTGATCCGCTGTCATGAAGCCCCTAAAAGCCCTCAAATCTTTAATCAATGTCATCCTTCGCTTATTGTGTAATTCATGACTTGCTTTAGTTAGTCCGTCACTTCTGATGGTTCAAGTTTCCATAACAAATTGTATTTTCTCAGTAAATATGAATGTATTGTACTAAGACAATTAAGCGAAAAGATAATTCATAGCACGAGCAGATAAACATCGCCTTTGTAGATCTAGAGAAGACATTTGACAGAGTTGAAAGGAACAAATTGTGGCAGCTACTAGAAGATTACAGAATACATGAACAATGTCTAGAGAACATAAGAGCATTATATAGTAACTCACGAAGTCTAATAAGAACAAACGAAGGACTCGCATAACCATTTGAAACTACAACTGGGAGTAAGACAGGGATGTCTACTATCACCACTGCTGTTTGTTACATACATGGACAGGATAGAGAAAGAGGCAGAAGCAAGAAGCGAACATAACATCACAGAAACATCAAGAGATCTAGGTAACTCACTGTAAGATCTATTCTTCGCAAATGATCCAAGTCTAATATATGAAACTGAAGACGAACTACAAAGACACGCAAATTCATTGAGATTCATTAATCAACGTGAGAACAATACATTATTAGCGTAAACACATCAAGAAAAAAGAAACTATGAGAATATTCAGAGCTTTAGAACAGCTAAATGTGTATGTAACAGGCACAAAACTAATACAGACATGTGAATTTAAATATCTAGGAAGCATTTTTACAGTAAACGGGAAAATTGATAGAGAAATTGAGATCAGATTCCAAAAATCAAATCCTGTAACAACCAACTGACTCATCAATCAAGATGTCGGTAAAGGATAGATAATAAACACTATCTGTATTCCAACGTTGTTACCAGTGCCACACATGGCCCATGACAAAAACATTCTTGAGAAAGATTACAACATGTGAGATTAATGCCTGAGAAAGGCTATAAATGTCATCAGAAGATACCGAATGAGAAATGAAGACTTCAGAAAGATAGTAAAGATCATATCATGCAAACAAAATCTAGAGAGAGACAACAGATTAACTTGTTTGGACACCTTTTCGAATGAAACCATCACAACCAGTCATTCAGACACACAACAGCAGAAAGAACGGCTACAAAGCAAGATGAAAAACCAAGTTCAAGATGGCACGATTCAATCAAAGAGATTATCAAAAACCACAGCATAACCATGCAAGCGTAACAAAGATGGCCAAAGACAGAAAAATTCAACTCATCACGACGTCCAATAACATTTCTGGAAAAGACAATAAATAAATATATGTGTCTTGCAGACGGTCGGCAAAAAGAAGAAGCAATCCGTTGAATATTTTCTCAGAAATTGGGACTTTTCAAACAATCATATCACAGTAACAGAAGATTTGTGTTGTCGTCGTTCTCTTTGTTATTCCATATTTCTGAACAGTGCTGCTCCTGCAAGGTTATGCCTCCAGACAGCCCAAGTTTCGGCCGTGTTTTTTTCAGATTTTGGTGTCTATAAAAAAAAAAGTCTTTCATCGATAATTTACAGAAATTATTGATATACAGATACATGTTAACGTATCAGGTTTGTATACATGATAACATGTTAACGTATCAAGTTTGTATACATGATAACATGTTAACGTATCAGGTTTGTATACATGATAACATGTTAACGTATCAAGTTTGTATACATGATAACATGTCAAGTTTGTGTACATGATAACATGTCAAGTTTGTGTACATGATAACATGTCAAGTTTGTGTACATGATAACATGTCAAGTTTGTGTACATGATAACATGTCAAGTTTGTGTACATGATAACATGTCAAGTTTGTGTACATGATAACATGTCAAGTTTGTGTACATGATAACATGTCAAGTTTGTATACATGATAACATGTCAGGTTTGTGTACATGATAACATGTCAAGTTTGTGTACATGATAAGATGTCAAGTTTGTGTACATGATAACATGTCAAGTTTGTGTACATGATAACATGTCAAGTTTGTATACATGATAACATGTCAAGTTTGTGTACATGATAACATGTCAAGTTTGTGTACATGATAACATGTCAAGTTTGTATACATGATAACATGTCAGGTTTGTGTACATGATAACATGTCAAGTTTGTGTACATGATAACATGTCAAGTTTGTGTACATGATAACATGTCAAGTTTGTGTACATGATAACATGTCAAGTTTGCATACATGTTAAGATATCAAGTTTGAATACATGTTAACATAGTGCCTATATAATGTTAACTAAATCAATTCAACAAAACATATCGTAAACCTTTGATTTTTGAAAAACGCGACATTTTATGGTTTCAATAAAGTGTTCCTGGACACTGGGACGATTCATTAAAAAAACGGTACTGTCCTGATAAAACTGTTACACCTTGTCATCTTGTCCACTATCATCATCAGTATAGTTTACCCTGCTCTCTCAATCCCTTTTCGCCATCTTTTTCTTTTTCAATACGAGATTTGTTTCCAGAAACACATCTTTGTGCTTCTGTACCCCATATTTCTCTTCTACCCGCTGAGCACATCCTGTTTACCTTTCAACAGAGGTGTTCCTCACGCAATGCCAACACCTGGCTATAGCTTGTTCCATGTACCACACCTTGTCCTAACCTAATAACTTGTTTTCTTCATACTGACCTCTTCGTGAACTCACATTCATTGTCCGAACAGTTTCCCCTCCTACTACCAAAAATACATGTATTTCATTTGTCCTTGATTGTCCATGTCTACTCACACTTTTTGACTGGCTTGTCTCTTCACTGTCCTTGACACACATAATGTACCTTATTTCTGTACCAGAGCACTGTATCCACTCAAATATATTAAAGATATTAGGTTTCTAGGTAAATTTGTTGTTGTTTCTTGTCACATTGGAAAAATAAATACGGTGAGAGAAATTTCCAGTGTCGGGTAGTGGAAACTGAAAAGGGTAATACGAGGTAAGTTCCGATAATACGAGGTAAGATTATGTAATACAAATTACGATTCGGTAATACGAGGTAAGATTTGATGATACAAGGTAAGATTACTGTTATAACTTAATATCGATGCGTCTTACAATGTCTAACTCACAATGTCTAACATACAGTGTCTAACTTACAATGTCTAACTTACAATGACTAACAGGGTGCAAAGGGAACGCATTGCTCTAGGCGGACCCACGGTTAGCAGATAACCAAGATCCCAAATGTACCTCCACGCGGTGCACCCTGGAAACAGAAATACAGCAGCTCGAGCTGATTCTGGCCAAACCATTTGGGGATCGTGTCCGAGAATGTGGAGGTAGCAGATGGAAAGAGATTTGACTGCACAAGAGACAGACAATATCTCCGACACCACCAGCAGCACCACATATAGCGACACTGTCTACATATAGTGAAGCTAGTCAGTCCAGTCCGAACATTGGAGGGGCGGCCAATGTAAAATGCACGTAAAGGTAGATGCATGGCGAGAGACAAAAAAGATTTCATACAGAGTACAATGAAACAATTAAAGGACAGAACAGCGCTAGAGGGCAGCGCGAACTGCAAATAGAAAGTGAAAAGTCCCTAGGAAAGGGGAACTACAAGCTCCGTCAGCTCGAGCTGAGCTTCTAGTTACCTGTGTTCCTTACAGGCAGAGACCCAGACCCATTCATTGGCGTTTGGTAAAGCAAATAGACCTAATCCAACTCTAATGTCGAGCCTTCCTAAACCTAATCCAACTCTAATGTCGAGCCTTCCTAAACCGGAAATATGCTCGCAAAGAGAAAGGGTTCTATACCCGATGGGCTTAGGCAAGAAAGGGACAACGATGGTAGTCCTGGCCCAACTCTACTGTCAAGGTTTCCTATACCGGAAGTACACTTGCAGAGAGAAAGGGTTCCGTACCCGATGGGCTCAGGCACAAAAGGGACAACGATTTAGCCCTGGCCCAACTCTACTGTCAGGTTTTCCTACACCGGAAATACACTTGAAGAGAGAAAGGGTTCAGTACCTGATGGGCTCAGGAGCTATTGGGACAAGGACGCTCAGCTCGAGAACGCCTTGCTCTCAAACGCGTGGTGTGATACTCGAACTTGGACAAGGGGTACACGATGTCGGTGAACGACACCCCGGCTAAGAGGGCGAAAGAGCCAGGGTCCAACTCCTCTGTTCAGTTCTTCCCCTTAAGGAACCAGGCTCACGGATGAGAAACGGTTCAGTACCCAATGGGCACAGGCACAGCACGTCCAATTACACGAGGCAAGTTCATAGACAGTGGAACACCTCGTGCGAGTCAGACGAGAGTAAAAATCGCCTGGGCGAAGAGTCGCCACTACGCGTGCCTGGAGACAGATATAGAGGCTGTCACAGGCTAAGGGTAGCCCACCCGAATTGTCAAGGCAGGTCGAAATCGGATGTGCTAGGCCTACAAGGCGCATAACGGTGGCACAACGTGATTACGCTCCCGGTGGAAATCGCACGGATATCCGTGATGGTTACAATGGAGCGAACGCAAAACAAACAAACAATGACTAACATACAATGTCTAACTTACAATCTCTAACATACAATGTCTAAGTTACAATGACTAACATACAATGTCTAACATACAATGACTAACATACAATGTCTAAGTTACAATGACTAACATACAATGTCTAACATACAATGACTAACATACAATGTCTAACATACAATGACTAACATACAATGTCTAACTTACAAGGACTAACATACAATGTCTAAGTTACAATGACTAGCATACAATGGCTAACTTACAATGACTAACATACAATGTCTAACTTACAAGGACTAACATACAATGTCTAACTTACAAGGACTAACATACAGTGTCTAAGTTACAGTGACTAACATACAATGTCTAACTTACAATGATTAACATACAATGTCTAACTTACAGTGTTTAACATACAATGTCTAACTTACAGTCTCTAACATACAATGTCTAAGTTACAATCTCTAACATACAATGTCTAAGTTACAATGACTAACATACAATGTCTAACTTACAATGTCTAACATACAGTGACTAACTTACAATGTCTAAGTTACAATGACTAACATACAATGTCTAACTTACAATGTCTAACATACAATGACTAACATACAATGTCTAAGTTACAATGACTAACATACAATGTCTAACATACAATGACTAACATACAATGTCTAACTTACAAGGACTAACATACAGTGTCTAAGTTACAGTGACTAACATACAATGTCTAACTTACAATGATTAACATACAATGTCTAACTTACAGTGTTTAACATACAATGTCTAACTTACAATCTCTAACATACAATGTCTAACTTACAGTGTCTAACTTACAGTGTCTATCTTACAATGTATAACCTACAATGTCTAACTTACAGTGTCTAATTTACAATGTATAACATACAATGATGTCTAACTTACAGTGTCTAACTTACAGTGTCTATCTTACAATGTATAACCTACAATGCCTAACTTACAGTGTCTAACATAGTGTCTAATTTACAATGTCTAACTTACAGTGTCTAACTTACAGTGTCTATCTTACAATGTATAACCTACAATGTCTAACTTACAGTGTCTAACTTACAATGTCTAACCTACAAAGTCTAACTTACAGTGTCTAACATAGTGTCCAACTTACAATGTCTAACTTACAGTGTCTAACTTACAGTGTCTATCTTACAGTGTCTAACTTACAGTGTCTATCTTACAGTGTCTAACTTACAGTGTCTAACTTACAGTGTCTAACTTACAGTGTCTATCTTACAATGTATAACCTACAATGTCTAACTTACAGTGTCTAACTTACAATGTCTAACCTACAAAGTCTAACTTACAGTGTCTAACATAGTGTCCAACTTACAATGTCTAACTTACAGTGTCTAACTTACAGTGTCTATCTTACAGTGTCTAACTTACAATGTCTAACTTACAGTGTCTATCTTACAGTGTCTAACTTACAGTGTCTAACTTACAATGTCTAACTTACAATGTCTAACTTACAATGTCTAACTTACAATGTGTAACTTACAATGTATAACTTACAATGTCTAACTTAAAAAGTCTATCGTGTAACATTATTTTACAATTTCTGGGGGATCTCCCTATCGTTATTGTTAAACTGTTCGCCTTATTTTCAAGAGGACATGGGTTTGATTCCAGCTCGTGTCGTCTTGTTTACAATGTGGATTTTTTCGGAGATCTCTGTGGATTATCTCCTTATGCTAAGAAGTTACGTTCTATAAGGTGTACTCTCAGTAGTCGGCGTTCCTGCTTCGTTGAGAGGGACGGAGTACATATGGGAAACCCTAGTACAGTGAAGTCAATCCTCTGATAGTTTCGAACCTTTTAAACCTTACAATGTCAGCCTTACAATGTCTGTCTTACAATGCATTTTAACGATGTCTGTCTTACTGTGTATGTTCTACATTGTCTATTTTACGTCTGTCTTACAAAGCCTATCTTACAGCTTATGTCTCAAAAAGCCTGTCTTTAAATATATGTCTTATAATGAATCTTACGAGTGTCTTGCGAAGACTGTCTTAAAATATATGGCTTACAATGCCTGTCTTACAGCAAAAAACTTTCGTAATTTCATGTTTTCCTGTGAAGGAGTGCAGGACGGCTTCTATGAACTGTGGACATAAAGGTCGCTTTGCCATAGCAAACGCAGCAGAATGTACAGGAGGTATTTTGATTGTACCCCCAACTGTGGTCTTTTGTTTGTCCTTGATGAAAGCTTTTTAGTCGAAACGTCGTCTGTCTCTGTATCTCGTTGTTAGGTTGTTTCATTACTTATTTTTGGTAATACTTACACCTATTGTTGTTCATCTTGAAATTTAAAAAATCCCGCCCCAACTGTAGATTGAAGCGGGACCTGTTGGGTCCTCACTGTCCTACAATACATGTCTGATAATGCGTGTCTTACAATGCATGTCTGATAATGCGTGTCTTACAATGCATGTCTGATAATGCATACCTTACAATGCATGTCTTATACAACTTGTCTAACTGTCTTACAATGTCTATCTTACAACTATCTGTCTTAGAATGTCTGTATTACGGTGACTGACTTGCAATGCATGTCATACAATGCCTGTTTTATTGTGATTGTCTTACAATGGTTATAACTCATGTCTTATAGCGCCTGCTTATAACGCATGTCTTAAAATGTCTTACAACGTCCGTCTTATAATGCATGTGTTATAATGCCTGTCTTACTGTGACTATCTTACAATGCGTATAACTAATGTCTTATAACGCCTCCCTCACAATGTCTGTCTTACAACACCTGTAGGGTGCAAAGGGTCTTGCATTGTTTTCATGAGGATCCAGGATTAGCAAAAAACCTAAAAGATCCTAAAATTATCTCCTCGTGGTGCACCCTGAAACAAAAATACAGTTGCTCTTGCTTTATTCCTGGCTAATACTTTTAGGCTCAAGTCCGTGGATGTGGAAGCTGTAGATGGAATGAGAATTATCTGCAAAGAGGCGAGCAATACAGTATATCCGAGACCTCTACACCAATACACTTTTATGATGCCTGCTTATAGATAAGGCCAACATTTAGCCCTTTTATAATGCCTATATAACGCCTGTTATATGACAGACCTACAAGCGTTTTCTTATAAAGCTTGTCTTATAATACCTGTCTTATAACGTCTGTATTCCAATGCCTTTATTACTGCGCTTTCAATTGGTTTTCCGTAAATGTGGTTATATCATCTCCAGAACCGTTCCTTAAGCTCTCTCTCTCTCTCTCTCTCTCTCTCCTGGTGCTTGTAAAGTTTTATGCCTTTTTGTGTATGTAGAGTTTTATGTCTACTGGTGTATGTAGAGTTTTGTCTACTTGTGTATGTAGAGTTTTATGTGTACTGGTGTATGTAGAGTTTTGTCTAATTGTGTATGTAGAGTTTTATGTCTACTGTCTACTGGTGTATGTAGATTTTTATGTCTACTTGTGTATGTAGAGTTTTATGTCTACTGGTGTATGTAGAGTTTTATGTCTACTGGTGTATGTAGAGTTTTATGTCTACTGGTGTATGTAGAGTTTTATGTCTATTTGTGTATGTAGAGTTTTATGTCTACTGGTGTATGTAGAGTTTTATGTCTACTGGTGTATGTAGAGTTTTATGTCTACTGGTGTATGTAGAGTTCTCGTGACGAGTTTCTCAGTTGTGTTAATTTCATATCACAACACTATTATTCTACGTTGGCATACAATTTCGGAAAGTCTGTGGTTATCGCTTTATCTCATTTGACGTATGTTCTTCCTACTATTTCTTTCCTACTTCTGTTTTTCAATGTCTTCAAGTGTGTTGTAGCTGCATTAATTTTTTTAATGCTATCAAATATACAGATATTTATCTGACATCTTTCAATTTTTGTGAATTCATTAGTTCACATTCAAATCTAATTTCATATTTCCGGTATGTTCTCGTATCATCATACGATCTTTCTGGTCTACACTTGGTTCGTCTCGAACAGTCGTGGGCAATCTTATTTAGCGCGAGTTAGCATTTTCAGTGTGGGAAAGGACCAATAAGATAATACGATTATTTTCTTTAGCCCATCTAAGTACCAAACTGCATCATAATTTAGCTTTTCTAGGCTCTGTGTACTTAATCTAATTTCCATTCAGGCTGGTAGGAAAGTAGTAATGGTTTGGTGAATCGAATTTGACACGAGGGTCGTACTTTACCGATATAAATCTAAAAGTAACGTAAAGTTTCCCTTCTCCACAACACTGAAGTGCATTGGAAATAGTCAAGTTCCCTTTTCCACAACACTGGAACATATTAAAAATAGTAAAGTTTCACCTCTCCACAACACGGAGCGTATTGGAATTTCCCTTCTCCACACCACTCGAGCATATTGGAAATAGTTACGTTTCCCTTCTCCACAACACTGGAGTGCATTGGAAATAATTTATTTTCCCTTCTGTACAGTACTGGAGCGCATTGGAGTTTCCCCTCTCCACAACACTGGAGAGTATTGGAATTCTACCTTCTCCACAACACTGGAGAGTATTGGAATTCTACCTTCAATCTACCGTTAAAGGTATTATCTCGATTTTGTGTATCTTTCTCTATTTGTTACACACACAACATTTCATTTTTCCCAACCTTGTCAGTATCCCAATTTGCCATAATATTTGTGATTTGTATTATTGTCAGGGGGAAATCAGACCTTGAACTTGAACGAGAACACACAAGTGTCTAGGAAAATGTAGATGAAAGATAAACAAAAGGGATCGATATGATACAAGCTATTAAGAAGCATAAACAACATAACTGGACAAGGGCTGGAGTAGTGGTAAAGAAGTAACAGAGTATAGCGGAGAATGCATGAAACGTACATTCAATATGAGACTGAAAGTCGAGGCCGTTACAACACTCCTCTAATGCTTCTCTGATACCCTCATTTACTAGTGCAGTTACACCACACCTCTAATACTTCTCTGATACCCTCATTTACTAGTACAGTTACATCACCCCTCTAATGCTTCTCTGATACCCTCATTTACTAGTGCAGTTACAACATCCCTCTATACTTCCTCTGTCTCGTTTACCCTTGATTTTCCCGGTGATTACTAAATGTCAAGTTGAACTTTTCTAATCATATGCCCTGAAAATGGAATTTTCATGTCTTCTTAAAAACCACATCTCATGTGCCTCCATCTTATCTTGGGCACTTCTGTTTGCTGTCCATGCTTCGCTTCTATTGAGAACGATTGACTCAATATAACATTTTAGCACTCGAACTTGTGCATGCATTAATATTACTCCATTGCATTGAATGTTTCTCATTATAATGATTATAAAATAATCATCAAATAATTATTTGGAATATTGATTTGTCCTGTGTTGTACTATTCTTGATTATCATTGGCGCATCTGCCATCTGATGTTGAAATGGCGCCAATATACTTGACTTTATCCGCTTGATTTAATTTTGTATCATCGAAGAATATATTTGAATTATAAATCAAAACAAGACATCATGTCGAAGATCGTAGTGACTGGATTACCAGAACCGCAACTTCCACAATTCTTTGATATTTCCTCTTCTTCAGCGTTCATTCTCAAACTCCCGCTGGATCTCTCTTGTAGCAAGACCATTGTCCTACTAGATTTCCAGTAGGGTGCAGTCCAGAGAATGGAAATACTTTGTGTCGCCGTTTTATTTACGCTAATGGCCCGATACATCTGCCTTTGGTGGTCTTTGATATTTGAAAGCACTGATATAATCAGATTGGACAACTTCCGTAGTTGAAACTTGCGTAACCTACCATAAAAAACACTTTGTACTGAACTAAAATATTAAAACAAACTTCTGCTAATCAGAAACATACTTGAAGGAATTTTTTATATATATAATTCATGTATAAACGCGCTGAGTAATCTTGGAACTACTTTCTGTATAAAATCTAAACAGCCAGAGCAATTATTTAAAATTGTTGCACTATTTTAATCTAATCTCTCGGTGATTTAATATTTCTATAAAAGAAAAGTACTTTGATCACTTGAAACATGTCCTTCTCAAAGTGTATGTCCTGCGAGCTAATATCAAACAGCATCACTTATCCTGGCTGATTAAACTATTCCCTACATTTTCATTGGCTGTTGAGACAAAGTATAGCAAAGTGACCAATGATTAAACACATCAGCCAAGTTACTTCTCGCTGCTGCGAATCAGCGCCAGGGACTATTAAGGAGAAATCCTTGCTTGATTACAGAAAGTGAAAATAGATCAGGTTTAGTTACAAAAATAACACTTGTGACGTAGATAGTTATTTTTGGTCGTTGTTCAACTGCAGTGATGGGTTCGCTTCGTGAGTACTGACGTTGGTCAGGAAGCCACATGTGTGATTTGTGTTAATGCTTATTATATTTAGCCTGTTTGCATGTTGATTCTCGTGATTTGCAACGTTTTAATTCATTGATGTAACATTTAATGACAACATAATGGTGATAATTATGGTAGAACGATCAAGAACATTGACAGAAAGAAGAACAGATAGATTAACAGAACATTGTCAGGAAGATGAATAGAACATTGACAGGACGATGAAAAGAACATTGACAGGAAGATGAACAGAACATTGACAGGAAGATGAATAGAACATTGACAGGAAGATGCATAGAACATTAATAGGAAGATGAATGTTTTCTCTTCTTCTTCTACTTTCGTTCACGGAAGATTAGCAGGATGTTGTCTGATGAACGAAATACGTTTTATCATAATTTACAGCTTGGCTGTGATACATGCACCCATTGGTCTGACACATCCGAGTTCACATTGGCGTCGGAGTCCCATTGACCCTATATGAGATGCTTCATCAACTTCATAACCTCCTTAGTCACCTCTTATGACATGATGCATGGAAGGTAAACAGTGTTGATATTCTTTGCTCCCCTTTCTCCGGCGGTATCAACAACTTTTGGGCTGGCACATCCGATTTACACCTGACTTGTGGCTCACTTTATCTTATAAGATTGATCAGCGGACTCCATCTACATATCTCCTTAGTCACCTCTTGGGATATGTATGACATATCACAGTGTTCTTTGCTACCCTTTAGGTTTCTACAACCAGCACCAAACCTATACATTAAGGTTTCCTTGGAAAAATTTACATAAACAAATCCTCGTTGTGACGTCTGATGCAATTGTTTTAGCGCCCCCCAGCCTAGGCGCCGGACGATGGTTGCCCTTTCCTAAACGGCGTCTGTCATTGTGCCTCATTTTTAGTTTATTTTTTTTTTATTAGTAACACTTTTTCCTATTTCTGTTCATTTTAATATATTTGCCATGTGTTACCTTAGCGCGCGCACAACCCCTCCCCCCCCCCCCACCTCCCCATTTCATTTCGCGTTGTTTCCTCGATACTTGAGCTTTATCTCTCGCATTTGACTCTTTCAACACCTCTCGTTAGTTTTTCTATCTGTCTATGATACTCTGAACATTCTTCTACTACCAAATCTCGGTTACTTCTGACTTTGAACTATCTATTTTATTTATTGCCCAAGACTCCCATTAATTCCTTACAATGCGTGTTATGAAGCTGTAGAGAAATATCTTGTGGTGCAGTGCATACAACTGTGTTGTGTTAAATGAAAATACCATTGGGTAAGTGATCAAATCCTTTAGTTGATTAAATCCTCCTTAGGTGTGAGGCACGACCTTTCAATCATGGACGAGTCAATCTAGGTTGCATCAAGACAGGACCGTAGATATGATCTCTTAAACAGGAGAGGATGTTGGAGAGGGGGGGGGGTTACCTAAAACAAAGATAATTCTTGTGATTTCCGGTGTCAGATCCTTCGAATGTCAGATTATTCGTGTGATTTCGGGAGTTAGATCATTCGTGTGATTTTGGGTGTCACATCATTCTGGTGTCAGATCATTCGGGTGTCAGATCATTCGGATGTCAGATCACTCGAGTGTCAGATCATTCGGGTGTCAGATCATTCGGGTGTCAGATAATTCGGGTGTCAGATCATTCGGGTGCTAGATCATTCGGGTCTCATATCATTCGGGTGTCAGATTTTTCGGGTGTCCCATCATTCGGGTGCTAGATCATTGGGGTGTCAGATCATTCGTGTCAGATTATTCGTGTGATTTCAGGTGGCAGATCGTCTTTATTAAATATAATTTACATAAAACCTTGATAAAAATAGAAAAATAAAATAAGAACCATGCGCATTGATGACCATTCTGTGAAAAATCTTTTGCTGGAATTTTACCCGCCCTCTGGCCTTCTGGCAATTTTCCTAGCGCTAAATGTTACGAACCTATTTGGAGCGGGCGGGGGGGGGGTGAGCTAAACAATTTTTCCCTCCTCGTTATTTACGGGTCTGCACTACGAGGTATAATAATAAAAACTATTAGAGGTCGGGACTGAAGTAATACTGTCACTTCGATTTTTTATAATATATCTAAATCATTATTCTTTATTTTTCACGAACGTTATTTTTGTTGGACAAAAAAAGTACACCTCACCTTGTTATCTCCCTCGTCCACGCCTCGATAATTTGCTTCTTAATGTATTCCATAGTGACAAATTAAATAACATGAACTAACGACTTCAAGAAAAGGGGCGACAATGACGTCCAAGCAAATCTCAGGGGAAGTAAAAATCAGGTCAACATGGCATACCTCAACTGCAAAAACACCTGCTCTTTTTACATTTACGGAAAGGGTTGAGGGTGTGTGTTTGCGGGATATAATGATAATAAAGGGTATAACATGCAAAGAAAGACAGGAAGAGGGCATTGAGATTTTTTTTTTTAAAGCAGGAATGTCTGAAACTGAAATTATTACTTCCCAAAGACTTCTGAGGTACACCTGTCACGACACATTCTTTCGCTGGCTGAATTACCACAGCGATCTTAGGTTGAAAGAGTTGTCCATCGGCCAGGGGCTTAATTTACCAATTAAGAAACATAAATTTACCACAACCACGATCTAAACAATTTTTGTGATGGTGGAAAAGCTCTGAAATAATAACATCCGTGGTCAGATAGAGCATGCCTTATCATACTTAAGTAATACATACGTACATACATACCTCATCTTACATAAGTAATACATACATACCTCATCATACATGAGTAATACATACATACCTCATCATACATGAGTAATACATACATACCTCATCTTACATAAGTAATACATACATACCTCATCATACATGAGTAATACATACATACCTCATCTTACATGAGTAATACATATATACCTCATCTTACATAAGTAATACATACATACATACATACCTCATCTTACATGAGTAATGCATACATACCTCTTCTTACATAAGTAATACATACATACCATACATACCTCATCTTACATGAGTAATAAATACATACCTCATCATACATGAGTAATACATACATACCTCATCTTACATAATACATACATACTTCATCTTACATAAGTAATACATACATACCCCATTATACATAGGTAATACATACATACATACATACCTCATTATACATAGGTAATACATACATACATACATACATACATACATACATACATACATACATACATACATACATACATACATACATACATACATACATACATACATACATACATACATACATACATACATACCTCATTATACATAGGTAATACATAAATATCTTTTCATACATAAGTAATACATACATACATACCTCATTATACATAGGTAATACATACATACATACATACATACCTGATCATACAAAAGAGTGACATATTTTACTTGATGGAAACATTTATTCTATAGTATTCGTCAGGTTATTCATTAAAAGTATGTGATTGTTTAACAATGTCCTAAATTCTCATTGTTTAACTGTTCCCTCAGTCTTCATTATTTAACTGTTCCCTAAGTCCTCATTGTTCAACTATTCCCTAAATCCTCATTGTTTAACTATTCCCTCAGTCTTCATTATTTAACTGTTCCCTAAATCCTCATTGTTTAACTGTTCCCTCAGTCTTCATTATTTAATTGTTCCCTAAATCCTCATTGTTCAACTGTTCCCTAAATCCTCATTGTTTAACTGTTCCCTAAATCCTCATTGTTTAACTGTTCCCTCAATCTTCATTGTTTAACTCTTCCCTCAGTATTCATTGTTTAAATGTTTCCTCAGTTTTCATTGTTTAACTCTTCCCCCAGTATTCATTGTTTAAATGTTTCCTCAGTTTTCATTGTTTAACTCTTCCCCCAGTATTCATTGTTTAACTGTTTCCTCAGTTTTCATTGTTTAAAAGTACCCTACATCTTCATTATTTAACTGTTCCCTAAATCTTCACTGTTTAACAGTTCCCTAAATCGTCACTGTTTAACAGTTCCCTAAATCTTCACTGTTTAACAGTTCCCTAAATCTTCACTGTTTAACAGTTCCCTAAATCTTCAGTGTTTAACTGTTCTATAAAATTCACTGTTTAAAAGTTATCTAAATCTTCTATAACGTAATATAAACGCATCGCGGATTAATAAAGAATAATCATGCAACAAACGAGATGTGAACCAAGTTTGCTCATTTGTGCCATTTTAGCCGACCCGGTTCAAATCCCGTTTGTTGCATGATTTGTCTACAATCTTTCATCGGTGTTTAGATGTCTAGTGTAGTCGTGCAGAAACAAAACAACACACAAACATCAATATTGCTACCCATCAACATATCAAGACACAAACATCAATAACGCTACCCATCAACATATCAAGACACAAACATCAACAAGAATACTTCAAATAACGCTCTATCTACGTATCTATTCGATGAACCCATTGTTGCCTTTCAGTGTCAGGGGTAGAAGAGTTATCTGAAGATGGCCCTAGTGTGTGCTGAGTATATTGTCGAATTTGTCGCCTCTATTATTTCGGTGATCCATCGTTTTCGTGGTTGGCCTCTAGGTTTGCCTTTACTAGGTCTACCACAGTAGCATAGCTTGCTGTGGTATGCTGTCCGGTGGTAATCTGCTGATGTGTGCAAACCATTTGATTTGTTGTCTCTTAATTAATATATTTAAACATTGGGGGTGGTACTGGTTCTCGTCTAATGTCCTCATTTCTCAGTCTGTCTCTTAGCGATATTCCTAGAATTCTGCGTAAGCATGCCATTTCAACTGTCATAAGTTTATGTTTATCTTATGCTGTCGTTGTCCATGTTTGACTTAGGTAGCACAGCTTTGGCACAATAATCATTATGAATAGAGTTATTTTGGTGTTTAGATCTACATTTTTGTTTCTGAAGATTGGTGTCATTTACCCTAGGGCAAATGTCGTACGCTTTACTACATCTGTTGTGTATTTCTTTGCTGCTCTTGCCATCTGTTGTTATATTGCTTCCTATGTATGTGAACTATGTATATTCCTATATATTGGTTTTTCATTCTGTTCTTGTTATCTTCGTTACTTCGGTCTTTTCTATACTTATTTTCATACTAAAGGTTTGGCATGTTTGATGTAATCTTTCGCTGTGTCTTTGTAGTTGCTCTTCTGATGATGCTACTAGTACTTGGTCGTCTGCAAATAGCAATTCGTTTAAGTTATCCTTCAGATTGTTTTCTTCCGTTGTCTTTGCTGCTTTTCAGATGTGGTCTATTTATGTTATGAACAACAGGGGGATAGTAAACATCCCTATCTCACTCCCGAGTGAATTTGGAAATTATCGGATGTACTTGTGCTCGTACTTACTACGCATTGACTAATGGCGTATATGCTCTGACATAGGCGTATCATATGTTGGGGGACTCCGTATGTCTGTAATATTATCCATAACTGTGCTATCCACTCTGTCAAAAGCTTTCTCTTGTTCCACGAAAGCCAAATATTAGTCGTGGTTATGTTCCGTCGCTCTTTCTGAAAGTTGTTTGAGGGCGAAGATTGCATCTGTACAGTTTTTAATTTTCCGAAATTCCAATTTCTTGTTGTTGAGCTGTGGTTCTGTATATGCACGCAATCTTTTCTCTAGTATCTTGCTAAAGATTTTTCCTATGTGGCTTAACACTGATATGCTTCTATACTTTGTGCAGTCCCTCTTACTGACTGTTTTCTTCCACATGGGGATAATCACCACTGTATTCCACTTCCATGGTGTTTCTTGTGTCTTCGATATCACATTGAACAGTCTGTGTAGCCATATCTGTGTCCTGATGTGTCCTGTCCTCCTAATGTGCCATGTCCTGTTGTGTCATGTCCTATTTTGTCGTGTCCTGTCACCAAGTGTTTTTTTCGGTTGTGTTATGTCATGTCCTGATGTGTCTTGCCTGATGTGTCCTGTCCTTTTGTGTTCTATGCTGTTATGTCCTGTTCTGTTATTTCCTGTCATGGTGTGTCCTGTCCTGATGTTTCCTGTCATGTTGTGTTCTGTCCTGATGTGTCCTGGTGTGTCTAGTCCTGATGTGTCCTGTCCTGATGTGTCCTATCCTTATGTGGAAGATGAGGACTTGCTCACCTCTGACGTGATAGTGATAGTTGTCATTTTTGGGTGGTCGACATTTCAAATAGCTTTGATGAGTGTCTTTTATTCATAGTATTATATATCAGTTCTTACTACTTTAGGTCTTTAATTTCTCATAGTTGGTGATATTTTTGTTCTTACTACTTTAGGTATTTCATTTCTCATAGTTGGTGATATTTTTGTTCTTACTACTTTAGGTCTTTCATTTCTCATAGTTGGTGATATTTTTGTTCTTACTACTTTAGGTCTTTCATTTCTCATAGTTGGTGATATTTTTGTTCTTACTACTTTAGGTCTTTCATTTCTCATAGTTGGTGATATTTTTGTTCTTACTACTTTAGGTCGTTTATTTTTTCCATAGTCGGTGATTTCTTGGTTTTATCACTTTCATCATCATCAAGTGACGTCTCCGCAACGAAGGTTGCTTGCAACAGATCTCCAACATCCCGTCTCTTGTCTTGGTGGTGCACTCTGCTAGGCTATAACCTGTCCATCGTGTGATGTTACTCTCCCACTTGTATCTCTGCCTACCTCTTGTTCAATTCCCTTTAATTTACCTTCAAGTAAGGTCTTCAATAAGGTGTCATGTCCTTTAATGTGTCCAAAATATTTTATTTGCCTGATCTTTATTTCTCTTAGTAGTTCTTTCTTCATATTAAGTGTCTTTAGCACCTCTTTATTTCTTTTCTTCTCTTTCCATGATGTTCTCCCTATTCTTCTATATAACCAACTACTTTAGGTCTTTTCTTTGTTATATTAGGACATTTCTTGGTCTTACTACTTTTTTCCTTTTTCATAGTAGGTGATTTATTAGTCTTACTACTTTAGGTGTCTCCTTTTTAATAGTAGGTGATATTTTTGTTCTTACTACTTTAGGTCGTTTATTTATTTCAATCGTATGTGATTTCTTGGTCTTACTACATTAAATATTTCTTCTTTTTTTTCAAACTACTCTAGGAAAATCCTTGTAGAAATACATTTATCTCTGGTACATCCCTGTTTTTCTCATTCTCGCCCCTCCAGTTCATTCACCTGCGTTTGGGAGAGCGGAGGATAATTCCAGCCAATACACAACATATAGTAAACTAAAGAAAGATGCTCGTATGTGTTAACGTCATAATTGTGTACACAATTTATGCTAATTTCGAACTTCCGCACATGCGGACATGTTTACAAATAACGTGCGAGTTTTCTGCGCAATTATTGATCACTCCATTCTCCAAAAAAATTTCCAATCTAAAGGTATAAGATATTTTTGATTCGTTGAAAATAGAATGTATATTTTTTTTTTTTTTATTTAACGGTTTCCTCAGAGAATATTCCAAGTTCTGGCTAATTGCACGCGTTTCAGGGGTTTGACCTACTTACCCTTACATGAACTCTAGAAATTGGGTCACACATTCGTGTTTATGTCCGGTTCAACAATGTGACTTTCACATTTAACATAACAATATTTTAGAATGATATATTGGTTGGTTGGTTGGTTGCTGATCTACGGTCCATGAGCTCATGCCCTTTGACCTAATGTCATTAGATGGCATTATATTGCTGGGAAGTTTGTGGATTTTCGGCCCACCCCGGGATAGAGATAGATAATAACTATCACACCTCCAGGAAGGTAGGTTTCAACCTTTGCACTGCTCCTAGCCACTGTAGCCAAGATAGGGTTCACTGTGCTCATTCCCCGCCACCAATTGACTACTGGTTATGCCGAACTTCTCTATTGCTCCAGGCATGTAACCAAATGTTCAAGTCAATAAGGATTGTCACGTCCTGAGTCACTGTGCCTCTATGATGGGCCTCAGCCATAGGAAAAACAGTGATGTCAGTTTCCTCCTTCCTAGTGCTGCGCAGTACATCTCTGGCTCCCTCCCAACCACAGAGGGTGCATACATATATTCAGGCAAACATGAAAAAACATTTAAACAACAAAACAAAATCATAACTGTATAGATGACATGCCATGAAGCTTCTATAAGAAGATAACCTCAATATAACGGCATAGCATCCACTAAGGTTTTCTGTTGCATGGATGGTATGTCTAGTGGGCCATTGGTGAGACCTACAGACGCAACCACATGCGTATATATTGGTAAAATATCCTATTCAGGAAGCAGCCATGAACCCAGTATTTTTTAAATGTAGTAATTTTCAAAAACATCAGAAAACTAACAAACACAATGCCAATACTGGATTACATCAGAAGACAACAGATAAAGTGGTTCGCACATGCTTACAGACTACCATCAGACAGTGCCTCTCAAAAAGTATTACTATACAGACACGGTGGATGCAAAACCAGGGACAAACCTTGCGAACGATGGATTACAGAAATAAAAGAGTCAACGGAAACAAACATATATGAAGCACACTAAATATCTCAGATTTCCCTGACTGACTGTGAGGGCGAGGGGTTCTCATTTCCCATTCATACAAACAGATACATGAACAACTACATAAACAAAAAGGATTACCAGTTACTCCATGGATTATACATTCGCAATTTCACTAAACACTATAAAACAATGACTAATTTACCACCATATTTTAAAATCAGATAGAACTATCTATTAGAGAAAGACAGTTTATAAATATTTTCGTAGAATGTTAAGTAAAATTAAATATACAAGAAGAGAATCAGAAGTATGAGAGAGCTGATTCTCACTTGTATCCAAACAAAACAGTGATACAGATTATGATAGATAAGGAATACGTTATTGTAAGAACGGATGAACACAGACATGTTCACCTCAGGTGTAAATATGTAAAACCTCATATTTAGTATTTTATCAGTGTGAAAGAACATTTAAACACATTTTCAGAGACTATTGTATTAGAATAAAGTATATGTGTGAGTGTGTATATATATATACATACATGTGAATATATATCTCATTTTAAAAAAAAATTCTCACCAGGTACCTCAACACCAGCGACATCAAAAACGGACGAATAATTGAAAATAACAACAAGAGTCCTACCAGGAAGTCAACAACAGATCAGTAGTCAAGAAAGAACCGGTCAACGAAAAATATCCAAACAATTGGTTCCAGGATTATCAAGAAAACAAGACACCAGACCAAAAGTATCCAGAATAACCAAGAAAGCAAGTAACAGCAAACCAGGATCCAAATTTGGTTTGAGATAAGCTCCTGTGGATTTCCAACAATTTGGTTTGAGATAAGCTCCTGTGGATTTCCAACAATTTGGTTTGAGATAAGCTCCTGTGGATTTCCAACAATTTGGTTTGAGATAAGCTCCTCTGGATTTCCAACAATTTGGTTTGAGATATGTTACTGAAGGCCAGACTCTGCACATTTTTTTATCCAAGCAGAAGAGACGATTAAACAGCTTTAACATGTCGTGTCTAAGTAGAAGTCATGGAGTTGCAATAGACAAGATTTAAATAGGCAAGATTTAAATAGACAAGATTGAATAGACAAGATTTAAATAGACAAGATTGAATAGACAAGATTTAAATAGACAAGATTGAATAGACAAGATTTAAATAGACAAGATTGAATAGACAAGATTGAATAGACAAGATTTAATAGACAAGATTTAAATACGACAAGATTTAATAGACAAGATTTAATAGACAAGATTTAATAGACAATATTTAATAGGTGGCAAGACCTAACATCAATGTATTGAAAAGAACAGGCGTTACCGCAGTAATCTCCATGCTTAGTCTCAGTAAAACATAATCACAACAGGCAAGATTGAAGGCACCAGAGACAGAGGGCGACAACGTGAGAAAATATTAGACAGTTTGACAACCTGGCACGGCAAAGAAACAACAACGACTTTGATACATAATACTGTGGACAGAGAGCTGTGGAGAGCCATGACCGCCTACGCCACCCGGCATGGCACCTGATGATGATGAGTCTCAGTAAAGCGATACATTCTTGTTGTCTTGTAAAAACTCAGTTTGAGCAGAAGGAGATGTTTGTGATACGCTAGAAAAATGGAAATTAGATGTGAACAATCCAGTTTCAGCAAAATGAGATGTAGAGCCTATGTGATACACTAGAAGAATGGAAGATAGATGGTAGAATACATCCCTAGCGTAGTGGTTAAGCTGTTCCCCTTGTGTTCAAGAGGTCATGAGTTCGAATCCGGCTCGTGTCGCTTGTTTACAAGGTGGTATTTTTCGGAGGTCCCTGTGGATTATCACTTGAAGCTGCGGAGTTACGTTCTATGAGTGGTACTCTTGGCAGGCGGCGTGCCACTTCGTTGAGAATGACGGAGTATATATGGGAAACCGAGTACAGTGAAGTCAATCTTCTACAACTTTTAAACCATTGTTTTGAACAATGGATCTGCTGTATAGGATATTACAATTTCAGAAACAAGTTTCTGCTAAAAGATTTTTTAGGGACATGGATACATTTGTTTGGACATAGTCAAGTGGGAGGAGGGACCTTAATTGTGTTGATGTTGTTGACAAGGACAATGGTAAAACAAAAATGTAATATGCCACCCCCATTTCGCATTTCACTCACGCCGAAATAGTGATACAATATTACTCTTTGAATCGTGCAAGAATCGTAAATACAAGTGAGTGTTCTGTGTGAAGATCCCTTGTACCGAATAACATTCAGCTCTAAATTTGGTAAGGATTGTGAGGGATGGGTGTGGTATTGTTTTTGGGTTGTTCTCCAGGAGAATTTGGCAAACCAGCCGGCGCCTGGAGCAGGTAAACAGAGGCGTACGCACTTGTAGATTGAGATTCCTAGAAACGTGATGGTGTTAACTACAATGTTTCCAATTGTTGTTGGTCGTAGATTTGTTTATATTTCAGACTGGTATAATGTGAACATTTGTGGGGCACCTAGCCGTGACTTTCATGTCAATAGACATGTATTTTCAATCATGTATTTTATTTGTTTGTTTTGAGTTCTCTCCATTGTAACCATCACGGATATCCATGCGATTTCCGTCGGGAGCGTGATTACGTTGTGCCACCGTTATGCGCCTTGTAGGCCTAGCACTATTTTCAAATGAATTTAATTTCTTCTCCAAAGAATTAACTTTCCAACTTTCTCCACTCTTTGCTAATGATTTACTGTTATGATTTCTTATGTAGTTATTCAGAATTTCTGCGGCTCATTATGTAATGTTTTGGACAATAATAATGCAGGTGTAAGAGGGAAACAATCCATACATGTCACTAATCAAATGTTGGATCATACCATGTCACTAATCAAATGTTGGATCATACCATGTCACTAATCAAATGTTGGATCATACCTGTCACTAATCAAATGTTGGATCATACCTGTCACTAATCAAATGTTGGATCATACCTGTCACTAATCAAATGTTGAGTCATACATGTCACTAATCAAATGTTGGATCATACCTGTCACTAATCAAATGTTGAGTCATACCTGTCACTAATCAAATGTTGAGTCATACATGTCACTAATCAAATGTTGGATCATACCTGTCACTAATCAAATGTTGAGTCATACATGTCACTAATCAAATGTTGAACATCCTGTGTAATATTATATCTTGATCATATTTTTCACGATCACCAACATTATCATCATCAGGTTGCATATCATGGACAGGATGTAGCAGTCATCACAACCTTTCGAAAAAGCCTGCCAACCGTGTGTCAATCTTTCTGCCATTGTGAGTGTCATGCCTTTGAAGAATCCTTCCACTGAGAGGGGGGTCTAGATTCCAACAATGTCACTAAGCAGTATTCCAACAATGTCACTAAGCAGTATTCCAACAATGTCACTAAGCAGTATTCCAACAATGTCACTAAGCAGTATTCCAACAATGTCACTAAGCAGTATTCCAACACTGTCACTAAGCAGTATTCCAACACTGTCACTAAGCAGTATTCCAGTAACGTCATAAAGTAGTATTTCAACAGCGATTATTTGCTGTCCATAAGTTTAACTGTCAACAGTTTCGTAGCAACTATTATTGACCCACTACAGCTCTCCTGCTAACAATTGTTGACCCCTCCAGCCCTCTTAGCAACAACTGATAAGAATTCAGATATCACCTCTTCTACCCCCCCCCCCTTTCTTAATTAGGTCAACTAAACATTTAATCACCTCCTAAAAACATTGCTTTTTTGTTTACCATAGCGCCCTCTACGATAGAAATGTAAATATTATTACACATTATTTGATCAATCTGTGAAATTTTAACACTGAAGGTGTATAAAAAAACCCACTAATATTGGATTGAAAGACTGGATATAACCCAGAATGCAGCAAAGCGTATCATACTTGGGTGCACAAGAGACACATCGACAAGAGCTATGCGATAGCTACTTGACTGTCCAACAGCTGAGCACAGATTACAAAATTTCCGTGCACGGGCGTACCTTCAAATATATGCAGATAAGGAACACCCGTTGCATTCCGAAATACAGAAAGTTAAAGGCAGCAGTCTCAAGAGAGGGAGGTCGTGGATGGGACGTGCTGAGGATGTCATACAAAGCGTGTGCAGATTGCAGGATGTGGCAGCAGTTGCGGAATGGATAAGTCTACCCACAGATTTCGAAACTTGTTTGAGAGTAGTAATATCACTTAACAGTGAATGCAGAGAATGGTGTCCCACAGCTGTGGAGAAAGAAGTGCAGGATTTAGTCAGTGAGGATACCAAAGAGGGGGATGTGATTATATACACTGATGGATCTGTGGTTAGACATGTTCACAGTGCTTGGGCCTTTACAGCTCAGTGCGCAGGTAAAACGATCAGGGAGGAGAGTGGTGCCTGTGCGGTCACTACGAGTAGATGACCATGGAGACTATGGCGGTGACCAGGGCATTTGAGTGGGTATGCATACAGAAGGTAACGCAGGTCTGCTTCGTGAGTGACTCTAAGTATTATTAGAAAGTTACAAGTGGGTCTCGTTCGCGAACAGTGGATTGAGGCCTTGAGATAGTCGAGGCTGAAAGTGGTTACGTTTATATTTGTGCTGGGACATGTGTGTGTTCGAGGCAATGAAAGAGTGAATCAACTGGCGTCATGCGCGATTGTGGCACAGGGCGATGATGCAATGAATCGCACTGACGTTTTGAACTCCTTAAGAGATATAACACGCGAGAGTGAGACTAATGTGGATGATGATTCCTTTTCAATGGCCAGGATTGAAGATCAGGGCTTGAAATGCGGTGTTTCTAGAAGTGAACATTTTGGAGGGCACAGAAGAATGATGGTCAACCAACATAGGACCGGTACTGTCAGCAGAAGTGTAATGGCGGATACACTCAGGGAGAGATCGGAGCAACTATGGACGTGTCCAGTGTGCAGTGATGATGATTCGACGACTAACTAACTAACAGTAATATTGGCGTGAAAATAGGTCAATCCTCCTTCCCCCCCCATCTCCCTCCTCTTTCTCAGCAACCATCAGACATTTTTTGACACACTCCCAGCTAATTGTTAACGTAATTACCGGACAATTTTTAACCCCCGTACTGCGGATACAGCATATGCGATGGGTATAATGGTCGAGTCATATCAATGCATATATTCTCCCTCCTTTTGATAACATTAATGAAACCAATTTCTAGGATAATTACGATACGTGTTTCCAACTCCTCCATCTTCTCTAAGTGTTAAGTACATTTTATCTCTTATGGTGAGGTACTCTTATGGTGAGGTACTCTTATGGAGAGGTACTCTTATGGTGAGGTACTCTTATAGCGAGGTACGCCAATCCAATTTGATTATATTACTTTTACAACCTTAAAGAAATAGTGAAAGTGACGGTTGTGGTAATTCAGTCATCAGGACCTTCGGTATCAAACTGTTCCTTTGGGTCAGATTGTCGCTATTTAAATAGCGAATATTGGAGTCTCACCTGTTTTGGGAACAGTCTCACCTGTGTTGGAACAGTCTCAGCTGTGTTGGAACAGTATCACCTGTGTTGGAACAGTCTCACCTATTTTGGGACAGTCTCACCTATGTTGGGACAGTTTCACCTGTGTTGGAACAGTCTCACCTGTATTGGAACAGTCTCACCTGTGTTGGGACAGTGGTCTGATGTCTGTGTTGTTGTTCCATAGACCACACTGTAGTGTCACTGACACCTATCCGGTGTATGTCTTCAGACAGAGGAGTTTCTGCTATTTATTTATATTGATTCTATGTTAGACATATTCTGTATGTTGTTGGTCCCGCATATGATGATGATGATGGACATTTGTTACATCCACTTTAGAGTTGTGTCTTTGTCTATGCGTTAGTAGATGTCTCTCCGTCATATAGTGGCACCAAAAGGTCCTTGGATAGGTTTAACACGGGATAATCATTCTACAATAATAGTAAGACCCTTACCGACTCAGTATCGTACGGGTGCCACACTGGAGACAACAGCGCAACGATCGCTCCAAACATCTATATTCTCAGCCATTCGGAGCAGTGTAGACAAATCACAACCATACCATTTCTTGATATTATTAATTCATGATTTTCTTTTCGCGCCTATTTTCTTTCAACCCTAGACTGTTCCTTGCAAAATAATTTTAGAAAGCAAGTCGTGTCTAACGAGACATGTCCAAATCGAACACGATTTTGACGTTTCTGCCAAAAGTGGTTCTTGATATGCGGCAATCTTGTGTATTTACTACTCATATCTCTCATAATTTTCTGGATGTTCTCTTGACTAGTTTTTCTATTTAACCATGTTCTCTTAACCATTTTTCCATTTAACCATGTTCTCTTGACCAGTTTTTTCCATTTAACCATGTTCTCTTAATCATTTTTCCATTTAACCATGTTCTCTTAACCATTTTTCCATTTAACCATGTTCTCTTGATTAGTTTTTTTCATTTAACCATGTTCTCTTGACCAGTTTTTCCATTTAACCATTTTCTCTTAACCATTTTTCCATTTAACCATGTTCTCTTGACAGTTTTTCCATTTAACCATGTTCTCTTGACCAGTTTTTCCATTTAAACATGTTCTCTTAACCATTTTTCATTTAACCATGTTCTCTTAACCATTTTCCCATTTAACCATGTTCTCTTAACCTTTTTTCCATTTAACCATGTTCTCTTGACCAGTTTTTCCATTTAAACATGTTCTCTTAACCATTTTTCATTTAACCATGTTCTCTTAACCATTTTTCCATTTAACCATGTTCTCTTAACCATTTTTCCATTTAACCATGTTCTCTTGACCAGTTTTTCCATTTAAACATGTTCTCTTAACCATTTTTCATTTAACCATGTTCTCTTAACCATTTTTCCATTTAACCATGTTCTCTTAACCATTTTTCCATTTAACCATGTTCTCTTGACCAGTTTTTCCATTTAACCATGTTCTCTTAACCATTTTTTCATTTAACCATGTTCTCTTAACCATTTTTCCATTTAACCATGTTCTCTTAACCATTTTTCCATTTAACCATGTTCTCTTAACCATTTTTCCATTTAACCATGTTCTCTTAACCATTTTTCCATTTACCCATGTTCTCATAACCATTTTCCCATTTAACCATGTTCTCTGAACCATTTTTTTTATTTAACCATGTTCTCTTAACCATTTTTCGTCGTGGCTGACTTGTATTAGTATCTTTATTTGATAATATGAGGCATTGTTTTTATTTTGGCATTTGGTTCCACTCGTAGCTGAAAATGTTACTCACTTTCAACCGTACCTCTGTCAGACTATCTAAGTCACTGTTATTGTGCTTTCTTAGAGCTATTATTACTGCCAAAGAAGTCTGAATAAGTGTACACCCCTACCGTGATACAGGTAACTGCATCCAACTACCGTGATACAGGTAACTGCATCCCACTACCGTGACAGGTAAATGTATCCCAGGCCTGCGACACAGGTCACTTCCCACTACCGTGACACGGGTAACTGCACCCCACAATTGTGACACAGGAAACTATATGACATGACTATGATACCGCAAACTGCATTCCACGTCCGTGACACAGGTAACAGCACCCCACTTCCGTGACACAGGTAACTGTAGCCCACTACCGTGACACAGGTAACAGCACCCCACTACCGTGACACAGGTAACTGTAGCCCACTACCGTGACACAGGTAACAGCACCCAATTACTGTGACACAGGTAACTGTATCCCACTAACGCGACACATGTAGCTGTGTCCCACTAACGCTACACAGGTAGCTGTGTCCAACAAACACGACACAGGTAAATAGGTAACAAACAAAATACATGAAACATTATTTTAAAAATGTCAACACGGTAAAGTCTAACAACTCGGGATCTTTATTTCGACACATCACAAACAACGAGGTCAAAATTCGGAACAAATTTTATCAACTGAACCAAAAAGACCTGTGGATATACAAAGAAATAACAATATAATAAAACGTCACACAACTTAATATCAAATAATAAGATGTTTACAACACAAGGAACACATATAAAAAATACATTTATTGTACACAAGACCAATGCAATATCAAATAATTGCCTACACGTGTAATCAACATATTTGTTTGAGTAGTGCTACATTGACAATTTCAATGACAGATCTGGAAGTTTATTGATATTATTATAATTCGTGCCCTATTTATCATATAAGCACACATTCACTAAAAAAAAAGAGGAAGGGTATGAGTTATAGCGTGAAGAAAATTGTGATGAATGAAAGGCATTCACACAACAAGGAGTAGAGAAATGCGTACACAAATGCCAAATCAAAACGAATAAAATTACTTATTAATGTTTTTGTTGACATGTTCCGGCCAATCTAGCAGACACGTATTATTTGATAATCGTTTATCTACGACTACCTATTTCGTTTGTCTGGCAATGCAGGATCAAAGATAATATCTATAGTTTTATCTGTTCTAGAAACTTATTGCATTTGGTAGTTCATACGTGGAAGGCATGGACACATTACCCTTTTATTCTTCCATTAAGAAAGTCTTGGTAACTACTGGTTTCATACAGGATTAGATCTACACTTCAGAAATAAACAGGATAGTCGATATTTGGAGGGAACAGAGATGTGGTTCTATAGAATAATGCTGAGAGTAATATGGACAACAGAGATGTGGTTCTATAGAAGAATGCTGAGAGTATCATGAACAATAGAGATGTGGTTCTATAGAAGAATGCTGAGAGTATCATGGACAACAGAGATGTGATTCTATAGAAGAATGCTGAGAGTATCATGGACAACAGAGATGTGGTTCTATAGAAGAATGCTGAGAGTATCATGGATAACAGAGATGTGGTTCTATAGAAGAATACTGAGAGTATCATGGACAACAGAGATGTGGTTCTATAGAAGAATGCCGAGAGTATCATGGACAACAGGGATGTGGTTCTATAGAAGAATGTTGAGAGTAAGATGGCTGACGGAACGACAAGAAGAGCATATATGAGAATACCTCCGTGCAGTGACGCTTGTTCCTACTCAAGATAAATGCTGAGAGCAACCTGGACAGCAAGAAAATCTAACGAAGGCCAGATGAAAGAGCCCTTCCTGATATCTTTATTTTTCTGTCGGTCTCTTTTAGTTACATTTATAGATTTCCCCTCAAACTTCTCATTTTGCAAGCTGTTTACTGAACATACATTTTGCTTTAAAATCACTTCATTAAAAAAAAGCGTGGGTTATACGTGCCGAAAAGTATACATTACCAACACCTATATGCCTACCATCTATAATTAAAAAAATATAAAATATAAATATATAAAGGCTTTATTGTCTAAAACGGATAAAATGTACTCACTATGTACTCATGTACAGATTTATACTTTTTAAGGCCCTAAGCTATTTGATATATGAGGCCCTTTATAAGTCCAGATATTATATGTCAGGGCCAAATATGATTTTTTGGAGGCCCCAAGAAAGTGTGGGCCCTAAGATATAGCTTGTGTTAACTTATACGTAAATCCTGCACTGCAAATGTATGTAACCTTGACAGCGGTATTTTGGTCGAAACGCCACTTTTTGTGTGTGAAAATGTGTGTTTCTAATTACATGTATTATCAAAACTTCCGTACCGTTTCAAGCTTATTGTTTAAAACACAGATTGAGGATTGATAAAATGACACCATTTCCACCAGATGTTACGCAAAGAAGACACCATTGTCTTCACACTCTGAACTGGATACAAAAGAATAAGAACACACACAGAAAGAAGAGAGTCATGAAACTGCAGGATACACCCTTCACGCACGTCAACTGCCAAGATGAGTTTAAGAAAATATTTTCTATTTCGATGGTGCAAACTCTGAGACTGAGGGGCTCCATAGATGTCCTGAAAATATTGCCTATTTAGGTGGCACAGGCTCTAAGCCCGAGGAGCTCCATAGAAAACGGAAAGCGAAAAATAAGTTTGGAGATCTCCTTGGTGTTCTCTATTTGTTCAATAAATCGCGAGTACAAATCGACTCACGTCCTCTTGTTTATGAAAAGGGTTTTTTACTTTCTGAGATTCCCAGGGGATTATCGCGTGAAGCGACGAATTACGTGCAACGAGTGGTACTATCGGTAAGCGAATCACCACTTCCTTGAGAGGGAAGGACTACATATGCAGTAACGCGAGTACAATGAAGTCAATCCTCTATGCTGTTTAAGCCTATTTAAATTATAAATTCTATAACAAATTGATGAAATTGCTACTGTAGCCATATGTAAACAGAAATAAAACAATCGCTACACGGCATGGACTATACGAAATGATTGATAGTTCAAGACATACGACTGGAAACACACATGATGACCAACGCAAAGACTTTGAATGACCAACAAAACATTATGTAATAGAATTGTATTGGCAATGGAATTATTTTCAAATACCTTGAACTCCGCCGAAGACGGATGCGTCGGGTCATTGGCGCAAATAAAAGGCGACACAACGTATTTCCATTTTATGGACTACATCTGGTTGGAAATCTAGTAGGACCATTGTCCTGCTACAAGAGAGATCCAGCGGGAGTTTGAGAATGAACGTTGAATTCTTGATTCTTGATTAGAAACTTGCCTTACGGCATATGGGGCTTTCCCATAAGTGCTCCTCCCTCTGTTCCAGCAGCCATTCGACTCGATGGTGTTTCGAATCTAATCCCGCATAAACAGACGTCGACATAAGGGCACAACTCTGGCCTTGCGACAGGTTTCTTTGTTGTCCCGCCCACCCACGCCGTGCCCGTAGCTAGTTCAAGCACAACGTCGGCCTGTCGGAACAACATGGTAATTGTTATTGAAGGTTACGACTACGGGATTGTATATATGACGTTCCATGAAGCTTCTATAAGAAGATAACCTCAATATAAAGGCATGTCATCTACTAAGGTTTTCTGTTGCATGGTTGGTTTGTCTAGTGAGCCATTGGTGAGACCCACAGACGCAACCGCATGCGTAAATATTGTCTGATGTTCATGAACGCTGAAGAAGTAATCTATAGTCCGTTCAGAATCGTTTGCCGAGATGTTAAATTATTTTTATCAAAAACGTATTGTTCATTTGGATTCATCATTTGAAGTTAGGTTTAGAATAATAATGTCGCTATAGAAATATTTTTTTATCAAAGAAATGTGATCCAGTATCAAAGATACCTTATTTAACCTATATTAAAAAAAAGTTAATCTAAATTATAAACAACCGCTGGATTATGTAGATGCTTACATCTCACATCTGATTATTAAATATAAAGGCATGACCCTCACGGTAGAATGTGCACCGTTCTAAAAGTAGTTGTTTCCACTGTACATTTGTATAAAGCAATGTTACATATGGAAATTCCCGTTTAGCACCAAATATTATTTTTCCTGAACTTAGAATTATGTGAAATCAAAAACGGATATTGACTCGATTTCAAGTCACAAGTCAGAGGCACGTCTCAATATTTACAGAATGTAGGCGGCACTAAGCATATTACCTTCTGCAAGTCTATGTGAGAATGAATCTGAAAGCGAAATATTTTACTGAGCATAACATTGCTATAAAGATTTATCAATACTTCTGCAGAGAGCGTAAAAAGGGACATCTTTATTGTTCTTTATCAAATCCTGAGAAGAGAACAATGCATATTTTAGGTTTGTGTAAACGTTCATTTGATCGAATAGTGGAAGCAAGCGGATATTTATTGCCAACAAATTCACGAAAGCAAGGAAGGAAAGAAAAGATAGACAGTTTCGATAAGGACCTAGTAAAAAGAGAAATATGTAGAATGTTTGATAAAAACGAAGAGGTGACACTTAGAAAGTTGAAGATTTGGCTGAAAACTAATAACGACATTGAAATATCAAAAACTTTATTATGGAAAACTGTAAGAAATGCAGGCTTCACCTTTAGAAAGTATGCTGGTGGAAAAAACATTATTTGTGAAAAGCCACATCTGGTAGCTCTTAGAAGCAAGTATTTACGTGAAGGGAATGCGCGAGAATGGTTATGATATTGTGTATTTAGATGAAACTTGGATCAACTCTCATCATACAAATGAAAAGGAATGGCAGTTAGCAGATGGAAGTATTAAAAGATCAGTACCAAGTAGTAAAGGGCAACGTTTGATAGTTGCACATGCAGGTAGCAGACATAATGGGTTGTTGCAGAATGCTCATCTAATTTTCATTTCAAAATCCATTGACAATAGAGACTACCACTCCGAAATGAATGGGCACATATTCGAAGACTGGATCGAAAAAAGTATTCTTCCAATATTAGATAGACCTTCTTGTCTGATAATGGACAATGCTTCATACCATAACGTAGTGAACGTAGAAGATAGAATCCCAACATCATCAAGTACAAAAGATGCAATCAAAACGTGGCTCATAAAAGAACACATACCATTTACCGACAGGTACTTGAAACCCGAATTGCTTAACCTTGTAAAACAGACACAACGAACAAAGATATTTAAAATAGACAAGTTAATTGAAGAACATGGTCATAGATGTTTGAGACTACCTCCATATCATGCACACTTAAATCCTATAGAGCTAATTTGGGCAAAAGTTAAAGGACACGTAGCATCTACAAATACAACTTTCAAATTATGTGATATTGAGACTCTTACAAATCAGGCTCTATCAAATATACATAAAGACTACTGGGTGAAATGTGAGGATCATGTGTTACGCCAAGAAGAGGAATATTGGAAAAAGGAAGGTTTGTTGTTTGTTCAGCCGAAAACAGTAATCGACCTATTTGACTCGTCTGATTATGAATGATCATTACTCTGATTAAGTCTACACTAAAAAAAGTTTGATTTGCAAAATTTACAAGTTGATTTGTAAAACATTTCATTGCTCAATACCACCCAAGCAATTCAAAAAAATGTTATAAGCAAACCATCAACCATTACTTATAAAAATTAGCCCGCTTGATTCAATACAGAAGTTCAGATATCTTGGATCAACTATTACAGACAAAATTTCCTTACATGAAGAAATATATGTACTTATTTCAAAGGCAGCGACAACATTTGTGAAACTCACACCAAGAGCATGGAACAATATCAAATTGACTCTACGAACAAAAGATATATTTTAAATTTTTTTTACACCTGCCACCATGTAAAATTTTGTGGACACGCCTATGGGTCATCATTGCACTAGATTACTGTAAAATATTTTGTTTATGGTCGAAATAATATTTACATGGGCAAACATCAAAAGAATTCGCCGCTTTCAAATAACCGTTACAGCTAGACATCAAGTAACACATATGTTTTCGCGACATGGACATTTTAACAACGTATGCCAAAATTCATGTGAAATCATCAAGAACTTTTTGAATTATAAATCATAACATCTCGGCAAACGATTCTGAACGGACTATAGTAGGACCATCGTTCTGCTACAAAACAGATCCAGCGGGAGTTTGAGAATGAATGCTGAAGAAGAAATACCTTAATAACGAGCTATTGGTGATTATGACCATCTATTCCAGCAGATATACTATAGAATGATGATGATGAATATTAACCGATTAATATTATAATATATCATTAGTTGTGATAGTTTGAGGTTCTCAAATTGTTTTCTCTTCTTCTTTCGCGTTCATTCTCAAACTCCTGCTTAGCAGGATATAGTCCAGAGAACGGAATGTGTTATGTCATTGTTTAGAATAATTTGATTTATATTTTACGATAAAATGGTCTAAGATAAAAATTGGTTACTGAAGTAAAATGTACCACTTATGGTGAGGTTATTAGTCTAATTTGGTTATTGAAGTAAAATGTATCACTTATGGTGAGGTTATTAGTCTAATTTGGTTATCTGTGTGTTCGTCTATCATACTTGATGATGACAATTTTTTTTACATCCATTTTTGAAAATTCAGTTTGAGTTATGTCCATGTCTAATAGGTCTTAGATGTCTAATGAGCACTATTTGAGCTGTCCTTGGAGAGTTCGGACATTGAATGACCACTGTCGACGGATTTTGGTCTATCCGTGACTTTCTAGCTGCTCTCCGTTGTTGATCTGCAGCATTTCTCCTCTTTTCACAAGATGATGCGCTCTTTTTGATTGTAGAACGCCATGCAGATCTATTTTGTGCAAGTTTTTCCCATGTATTTCAAAGGTCTATTTCAAAGGGTTTCAGTGAGGTCTTTACCGAGTCCTTGCAGCGCTTCATTTGGCCACCTTAAGATCATTTTGGTTAAATTAAACCTTTAACGTAATAAAAAAAATAGAGAAGAGTGTGGGTATGATAATTCAGTCACCACGAACCAGGTTAGATCAATTTTAGGAGATAATTGAGGGTAAATTTAAGGGACACGAAAAAGTGAGCATTATAGAAGGAACAAACTCAAGGAGATGTTCAGGAGCATGGTAGTTCAGACGTGAGCTGGAGAGACCTGTAGAGAACCGAGAACAATGACGTCATATAATCAAGGTACTATTAAAAAAAACATCAAAACACGACCAGTGTTTCCTATATTTAAAAGATAAGAAAGAAATAGTAATAGTGTGTTCTGTCATGCAAGGCATAAGAAACCAATAAGGATGCTACTCCATGACGTGGCAGCTCAACGTGACCCAAAAATAAGGAAGAATTCGAATTAATTGGACCGAAATACGCAGATATCACAGCCAAACTATAAACAAAAAGTAAATTCCGATATCAGCACTATATCCTGGAATCCTGCTGGAGTGTGAGAACGACTGATAAGAAACCAATCACTACAAACAGTATATAAACAAAACTACCTGCATTCCACAAGTCATAATAATGTAAAGAGGAAAAAACCATGCAATAAATACAAGAAACGACTTCAGTTCATGAATAAATGACTTCAGTTCAAAAATAAATGACTCCAGTTCATAACAGTTTCTTTTTTATTATTCTAAACATAGCTATATGCCCGCAAGAACAGACTAACATCAGGTGAACAATCTACAGGAAATAATTGATACAATTCTACTCACTGGTCTGGATTTTGGACATAAGCCCATCTACATCAATAATTTAAACAAATATATTCAATTGTACATAAGAAAAATCGATCAATTTAATTGTCATAACATAAAGAATATTTGCAATTTTTCAATTCCCTAAAATTGTGGTTGCTTTTTTTTACTTGTCTTTTGAAGGTGTACAAGAATTCTATAAACCTTAAGATATGCCAGTTCAACCTTATAAAACATCAGGTGAACGGCAATAAACATGATGTGCACATCACACATACTAATTTAACACCATGAGACTTGAGTTAAACAGGCAATAAACTGAGTTTAACATGATGTAACTTACTATCACTACCAAGACACCAAATTCTAGAATTTGTGGCTCTCTATTATTTTTTTATTTGTTCCTTTCTTGAAAAAGACCTTTTGGTTGAAACGTCCTTTTTTCTGAGTTGCATGATCTCTGGAAAACCTAGTAAACATATTTTATAAATGTTTAATAACATATCTATATGAAATTGATATCCAAGATACTTTAGGTAAAAATTAAGTAACTTAATTCAAAATCAAGGAACTTTAGGTACAAATTAAGTAACTTAATTCAAAATCAAGGAACTTTAGGTACAAATTAAGTAACTTAATTCAAAATCAAGGATATTTAGTTCAGAATCAAACATTCATTCTTGATTATGAATTAGTCTGCAAAGACCATCTTACTGTATTGACAGTTATGTATGAATATTTCTAGTTTTTTGTTGTTTCTTTATAACGGTCCCTATTGGAACGTAACGTGGGAAAAAGTCTTCGTTCTTTGTATTTTTAAAATTATTTCTCAATGACAGTATTTTTGTTATTTAATAGTTATATTAGTAATTGGTGAGAATAATACTTGATGGTAGTTATTATCCCAACATCAAGAAACGTGTGAGCAACAAGATGAGATGACATCAGTATAAACAGAATGCATATAACATCATAAAACGATTGTTAAGCATTAATAAGCTTGAGTTTAAGATCAAAATTTTAAGTTCAACATCAAGAAACGTGAGCTTCTTGATCAACGTCAAGAAACTAGATTTTAACATCCAGAAACTTGGGTTAATCATTCTTTTAAAAATCAGCTAAACATCAAGAAACATCAGTTTAAAAAATGTATGTTCAACATCAAAGAACATCAGTTAAACATATTAAAACTTGTTAAACATCAAGAGACGGGTTCAACATCAAAAGGAATCAATTTAACATGCAACAATTTGACAAAGGCCATATTGTGTATACGTTGAAATAATTCATGTTTGTTCCGTTTCTGAAAGACTATTTTTTTACTTGCACATATATAGCAACATCATTTAGAGGCGTCGAATCTCCAATGGGAATATGTGTATTGTGGATGTTCTCCTCCTCCATGTTCAAACATAAACAAACACATTTTGTAATGATTTCAACAATTTCTTCAACATTGTAGAATTCATTTCCACAATCAAATGTACGGCCATAAGGAAAAAAGTAAATACTGTTACAGCGGATGTCATAGAACAATCTGGAAGGTATCAAAACATTCTCTGTAATGTGAGTTTTTAAAATGTTTTATAAATTACAATAGAAATAATAAGGCATTCTAGAACAGATGTGTTATTTCTCGCCTTATTACATCTGGGAATAAAGTGTCATTTTCAGCAGTTATTGAACACCAAATTAATGCGATTTCAACAATACTGGAGGTTAACATACATCCACAATATATATATATATATATATCTTTCTTTTTATACATCAACACCTGTGACCATAATTAAAGAGAAAAAGAGAGAGAGAACAGTGTCATCTCACTATAAGATGAGTGTTCTCTAGATGGTGTCAACTCATTATACGATAAGTGTTCTAATAGTAGGATCTTATCATTGTGAGGTGGACGTTGTCATCTCAACATAGAATGAGTGTTCTATGATAAGAGTACCATTTCATTATAAGCTTAGTTTTCTATAAGAGGTGTCATCTCATCATAAACTGAATATATAGATAGTATATTCACATTATCAGCTATGTGTTCTATAAACAGTACTCTCTCGTCATGAGCTAAATGTTCTATAAACAGCATGAGCTTGCCATGAATTAAATGTTCTATAAACAGTACTCTCTCGTCTTGAGCTAAATGTTCTATAAACAGTACTCTCTACTTGAGCTAAATGTTCTATAAACAGTACTCTCTCGTCATGAGCTAAATGTTCTATAAACAGTACACTCTCGTCAAGAGCTAAATGTTCTATAAACAGTACTCTCTCGTCATGAGCTAAATGTTCTATAAACAGTACTCTCTCGTCATGAGCTAAATGTTCTATAAACAGTATTCTCTCATCATTATCTAAAAGTTCTAAAACAGCACTGTGTTGTTATATGGTAAATACTGTGTACAATTAATATATCGCCAAGAACTGAATGTTCTATAAAGAGCATTATATTCTCATGATCTAAATGTTCTATGTTTGTTGATCCGGCGGGCCATGGGCTCATGCCCTTTGACCAAAAATGCTCTATGGACAGCTCTATTTTGTCATGAGCTGGAAACTAAAACATCACTATCTTGTAGTAGTAGGCTGTGGTTGATAAATGACATGATCTCAACACAGTTAAGTGTTCTATGGTTAATGTCATTTACATGGATAAATTTGTTGCATAAAGAGAACATGATTTGAGTGTTATATTCATCTGTGATCTCCTGTGTTGAGATGAGAAATATATAATCGGTGTTATCTCACGGTATGTCAAGTGTTCGGTGTTATCTCACGGTATGTCAAGTGTTCGGTGTTATCTCACGGTATGTCAAGTGTTCGATGTTATCTCACGGTATGTCAAGTGTTCGGTGTTATCTCACGGTATGTCAAGTGTTCGGTGTTATCTCACGTTATGTCAAGTGTTCGGTGTTATCTCACGTTATGTCAAGTGTTCGGTGTTATCTCACGTTATGTCAAGTGTTCGGTGTTATCTCACGTTATGTCAAGTGTTCTGCAAATGGCGTCTTCACATAGCGAGCGAATTACTCTATAAACAGCATTATCTCAACATGCGCTGAGTGTTCTATAAACAGCATTATCTTAACGTGATCTGAATGTTCTATAAACAGCATTATCTCAACATGAGATGAATGTTCTATAAATAGGATTATCTCAAAATGAGCTAAATGTTCTATAAACAGTATTTTCTCAACATGATCGTAGTGTTTTATAAACAGCATTATCTCAACATGATCTGAATGTTCCTTAAACAGTATTATCTGAACATAAGCTGAATGTTTTATAATTATTATGATTTCATCCTGAGCAGAGCGTTATATAAATAAGATGTTCGCATCGTAAGTGTGTGTTCTACAAACAATATGTTAGCGTCATAAGAGGAATGTATAAACAGCATTATCTCAAGTGGTGCAGAATGATATTTTTAAATATGTTTCGAACGATAATAGGTAGTAACTGTGGAAAAAATGAAATCCAACAAACGAAACTAGGAAAAGAGGTGACGAAATTTTGCTAATCATCGGAAGCACACGTGATAACACACGAAAATCGACGTTTCGACCAAAAAAGTCGTGTCCAATCCCAGATCAAGTTCCTACAGTGTTAACAGTTTTCAAGTAACCAATAGCAACCTTTTAATAGTCTGTGATGTCTCCTTTCAGACAGAGAAGTATAACATTTGGGAAGGGGCGGAGTGGGTGTTTGGATTAAAATTAGGTCTGACCCTACCCTCCCTTTCCTAAACTCTAGGATCTTCCATTCTACACGCTGTGCATAATATCTAACTTTGTTCACGTTTCAGATATTGACAAAATCTGTGGTATGCACTTGATCTGGGATTGAACCAAAAACTGTAATATTGTGTTCTCAATAAAGCCTTTTTGGTCGAAACGTCGGTTTTCGTGTGCTGTGTTCGTTTTCAAGCTTAGTAAAATTTAATGACTCTATATCTTAGTATCGCCTGCTAAAAATACTCATAATTGTTTATGTACATTTAACAGATAATCATATATTTTAAATGTCAAAATTTAACAGAAAGTAGTTTTACTTCAAACAGAATCTCACTACAAAACAGAACGTAACCTCACCACAGTCAGAATCTCACTACAAAACAGAAAGTAATGTCACTACACAACACAAATTAATTTCACTATAAACAGAAAGTAATTTAACCGAAGATAATTTCGATTATAATAATTATGAAATAATTATGAAATCAGAGACGGCGCTCCGTTAAACAGTTGGTAATATAGGGTGTTCATAAAAATCTCTGTGCACTCATTTACATTACTGGTAACACTATGTCATACGAATTGTGGGTATTTAGTGTGGATCTGTGTGATGTCATCAACACTAAAAAATGTATGAAAGACACTACTGCGCATGTCAATCGTGTATTGGGTAAAATGGCTCACAGCTAAGTGAATGCATCTCTATAGAAAATATTGGATTTTCTGCATCAGGAAACCTCTGCAAGAATTTTCTCATAATGTTTTGTTCCATTTTTGTGCGTCCATTACTAGACTTTGTTCAGCGGTTGCACAATTCTTGATCAACTGAATGAATAAAAATGAACATAGCTACAGTTATGACTATGTACACGGGTTGAAGATTATTTGTTTTCTCCTGAGTGATGTGCAACGTTGGTTCTAATGAGTGATGTGCAACGTTGGGTAGTCCTGAGTGATGTGCAACGTTGGTTCTAATGAGTGATGTGCAACGTTGGTTCTAATGAGTGATGTGCAACGTTGGTTCTAATGAGTGATGTGCAACGTTGGTTCTAATGAGTGATGTGCAACGTTGGGTAGTCCTGAGTGATGTGCAACGTTGGGTACTCCTGAGTCATGTGCAACGTTGGGTTCTCCGAATAATGCAGCACAAATAGAAGCGTTATTGTAAACGTGAAATGCTGTGAGGTGAAGCCACATGATGAAAGTCTCACTATATTAGTATGCTGACTACTGAGAGTTTATTATTGAATAATAGTTCATCCCGAAGACGGATGTGTCGGGCCATTGTCACTAATAAAACGGCGAAACAACGAATTTCCATTATCTGGACTACATCCTGTTGGAAATCTAGTAGGACCAGAGTCCTGCTGTAAGGGAGATCCAGCGGGAGTTTGAGAATGGACGATGAAGAAGAAGAAGATAATAATAGTTAGTCCGATTTACTAATAGTGAGACATTCAGACCTTCTACATGCGGACCTATAGAGGTTCAAAGTGACCATAAGTAGTACTGAAGTAGGATGTGTCAGGCCGAAAGATACATTTATTGAAGCTAAGCTGCAAACCACCACTACTACTACTGCTACTACTACTACTGCTGCTGCTGCTGCTGCTACTACTACTACTACTACTACCACCACCACCACCACCATTACTACTACTACTACTACTACTATTACTACTACTAAGAATAATAATAATAACAACAATATTGTTGATCGAAGAATTGATCTAAGAGTTCATCGCAGGTGATGACATCGCAGGTGATGACATCGCAGGTGATGATATCGCAGGTGATGACATCGCAGTTATGATAGTAACATTTGAATTAATGAATCTTAAAAAATGAACACAGTAAATGTGTCAGATCTGAGATCTTTATCTTGTGGTATGTTTGGTATGTAGAAATTCAATGTAATTTATTGTAGATCTTATGTTGTCGTGTGCGACTATGATCTACTTCTTTAGATAATTAGTCTACTCCAACTTTGATCTACTTCTTTAGATAATTAGTCTACTCAAACTTTGATCTATTTCTTTAGCTATTTAATCTATTCCATTTAATATGTTATATCCCTTTGATACACACCCTAAAGATATTAATTGTTTTGTAAGTAACAGATTTTGTTGCAATTAACAGATTTTGTTGTAAGTAACAGATTGTGTTGTAAGTAACAGATTTTGTTGTAACTAATATATTTTGTTGTAACAGAACATGCAACTTTCATATATTTGGTCAGATCTTGATAACAAATACATAATTATACAAATGCATATGAATCGTTGCCATGAGTTATATTTACAAGAAAAACAGAAACACAATTCTGGAGCAGCCATGATACAAACAAGAAGACAAGTTATAACAGATATTTGATGTAAGACTTTTCGGGTCAAAGGGCATGAGCCCATGGATCGCTGGATCAGCAACCAATCAACCAACCATGTAAGACTTGGTACAAAACCACATAATGTCTTACGGGTTCAATTGCTAGATGTCTCACAACAATGTTTTTAGTATATGGAGGTGAGATGGTCTGTAACGATCCTCGGCAATGTTGATCTTTATGAGAGTAAAACTGGGAAAGTTTGAAACAGCTCCTGCAGCTGAAGCGATTGTAGAGTACAAGACAAACAACAGAGACGCTTAATTCTGTTCATACATGTCCGAAATGTGGCAGGGGATTCTATGCCAGGATTGCATTTTTCAGCCATCTCCGCAACACATCAGAGATGCAACAACACAAGTCTGGAACTGTTATCAACATCGCCTGTGATCTATCTATATGATGTGGCCCTTGTTTGCCTTGCGGAGTCAGGGGTGGAAGAGTTCTCTGAAGATGACCTTCTTTTGTGTTGTTTGTAAGCATGTTCCCGTGTCCTTTTTTTATTTCTTCGGTCCATCTTTTACACGGTCAGCCTCTGGAGTTAGAGCCGTGATGTCTATGTGTCATGGCCATATGTGACATGATGTCTGTTGGTAGTCTAGAAGTGTGTAAAAACAACTTGATCTGTTGTCTATTGACGTGTTCAAATACTGATAATGCTTTGGTTATCTGTCTGATGTTATCGCTTCTAATTCTATCTCTTAATGACACTCCGATTATTATTCGTAGACTCGTCATTTCTGCTGTGACTATTTTTCTTTTATCTTGTGCTGTCATTGTCCATGTTTGGCACTGGCAATATCGCATGCCATGGGTAGCTATGAGTACATGAATGTGGATTATATTGTGAATGGTGAATCATATAACGATGTTGCCACTGCTTTCTTTGTCTGACTTTTTTTCAAACAACTTTAAATGTATTTTCACTAGTATTGCTAGAAAAGAAATCTTTTTATGTAAACAACTCTACCGTTTTTTTAAAACACTAGTCTAACAGCGATATTAGCGAGGCTGTCGTCAGAGGGAGACCTCCTTCGTACATGACTTCATTCGTTACGTTTTTTATTTTTGTTGTGATTTATGTTAGTTACTATTTATTTACTTGAGTCGCAGGCCAAAAATAGCCATGGTCGAAAAACGAAATGCATGGAAATAATAAAAATCAGTCTTTCAATTCATGTTTACATTTTCTGTATATAGGTCATATATCAGGGCGCGGTCATGTTTACATTTTCAGTATATAGGTCGTTATACTGGACGGCGGTCATGGATATTAGCTCGTAATTCATTTTTGCAGTCTTGCTCTGTTACTACTGCATCATTTATTCCCAACGGATCATACAACTTCAAATGTCCATCTCTTTATAACATGCATATATGTAATGTAGTTCTACCATGATCCTTTGACTTCTTCTCCTGTGATGTTTCAAGATTTCCTTAGTCTCCTAGGTTTTCTTTAACTGCAGTGTCTGAAGAATTGATGCGTGGCTTAAAGAGTTTCAAAACCGTAGAAGATTTACTTCACTGTACTCGGTTTCCCATATGTACTCCGTCCCTCTCAACGAAACGGCACGCCGCCTGCCGCGAGTACCACTCATAGCACGTAACTCCGTAGCTTTAATTGATAGCCAAAATTATCAAGTGGATAATGCGTGGCTACAAGTCCGCAGATAGGAGGGAGGGTTTTCATTTTTCGTCTCACCGTCTCCATAGGGTTTTAAACTTCCTTCTCACCGTCTCCATAGGGTTTTAAACTTTCTTCTCACCGTCTCCATAGGGTTTTAATATCATTCTCACAGTCTTCATAGAGTTCTAAACCTCCTCCACACCATCTTAATAGGGTTTTAAACTTTCTTCTCACCGTCTCCATAGGGTTATAATCTCATTCTCACAGTCTTCGTAGGGTTCTAAACCTCCTCCTCACCGTTTTATTAAGGTTTTAAACCTCATTTTAACAGTCTTCATAGAGTTTTAAACCTCCTCCTCACCGTCTCCATAGGGTTTTAATTCTTCTCGCCGTATCCATAGGGTTTAAACCTTCTCCTCACCGTCTCAATAGGAAATTAGAAAATGGCATGTTCAAGATGTATCTACGGCATTCGTTAGTTATATTGTCTCAAACATACCGGGACAATACATTTCTGATAGTTTTGTGAGCGTATTTTCTGTCGGTGGGTCCACTCGATCTGCACTTTCTCTTCGCAATTTGCAATTGTATTAATCTCTTCCTTGTTATCTTCCATAGATCTGTTTATGATACCGTTCCACCCCCCCCCCCCACTTCACAGAGTTATGTAGCACAGACATCTAGTAATAAACATACATAGTTGAAATGTTATTTTATTCATTGCTTGTCATGTGCAATTGCATGACATATGTCACTGCATGTCATGTGTCATTGCATGACATGTGACATTTCTTCGAATCAACTTTCATTATTTACAAAATTTGACCAGTAATCTTATAATTTACTAATTAATTTCTTCCCGCTCCTGGTGGAATATGGGACTGCATCTGTTAATTCACCGACTTGTCACACCAGAATTTCATATATATTGCAACATCCCACATTACCACACAACGAACAAGTGTATATAACTGTCAACAAGCAAAAATATAAACAATAATGCCCTTTACAACAATCGCTATCATGACCAACAACGTAAAGATATTATATCCTGAATGTACATATACATATATTTCTTCTTTGTGTGGTAGTGAAGTACAAATAAATTTCTATCGCTGTGATGAGTCACTGTAACTTTGTTTTGTTTTTTTGTTTTGTTTGTTACTATGGTCTTAGCTTTGTATGATATTTTTTGGTCTCATGGTTTATATTAATTTCCTGGACAGAAAAGATAAGGACCAGTGAGGTTTTGAGTAAGCTGAATATAGAGGAAAGATGGCTGGTGAATACAATTTGACATAGAAACTTAAATATTTGAAAATATATTTTGTCAAAAGCAATATACAAGCAGAAAGTGAACAGTAACTACAAAGACTAATAGATTAAGTCGATACATCAAGTAATGAATATGGACAAGATATAAATATCGAAGTAACAAAAATCATAATAAACAGCAAAGTCACAGAAGAAGAACAGGTGCTAAACATAATAATACATGAAGAGAAACTACAATAAGTAGAATATTATCATTATCTCGGACACATAGTCACAAATGATGGCAACTGGAGAGCACTGATATTTGCCATATTCAGCGCTGAAGGAACAGATTATTTCTGTTAAATATAGGAATGGAATCGATACAAGCAACATGCATTCTTTAACTGCTTGCAATAGAACAGATACAATCATGTTACAGCAGAACAGATACAATCATATTACAGCAGAACAGATACAATCATGTTACAGCAGAACAGATACAATCATGTTACAGCAGAACAGATACAATCATGTTACAGCAGAACAGATACAATCATGTTACAGCAGAACAGATACAATCATGTTACAGCAGAACAGATGCAATCATGTTACAATGATACAATCATGTTACAGCAGAACAGATACAATCATGTTACAGCAGAACAGATACAATCATATTACAGAAGAACAGATACAATCATGTTACAGCAGAACAGATACAATCATATTACAGCAGAACAGATACAATCATGTTACAGCAGAACAGATACAATCATGTTACAGCAGAACAGATACAATCATGTTACAGCAGAACAGATACAATCATGTTACAGCAGAACAGATACAATCATGTTACAGCAGAACAGATGCAATCATGTTACAATGATACAATCATGTTACAGCAGAACAGATACAATCATGTTACATTGATACAATCATGTTACAGCAGAACAGATACAATCATGTTACATTGATACAATCATGTTACAGCAGAACAGATACAATCATGTTACAATGATACAATCATGTTACAGTAGAACAGATTCAATCATGTCACAATGATACAATCATGTTACATCAGAACAGATGCAATCATGTTTAAGACAGAAATCATATCACTACAAGAGGTAGCTTTATCCATTACCAGGAATGCTGATTGAGTATTCAATCATCTACAATCCTACTCTATCAAGATTGTTAGTATGGACATCTTTTCTGTTAATATGTCTGGCGAGTAATGCATTTGTGATAGGGTATTTTCTTGAAAAAGATCTTAATATTGAAACGTTGAAACTGTCTTGTATACTGTTAAATGTATTTGCTCATACCGGTATCTAATAGCCTTATTGTGCATTCTTTGTACAGCTGATCGACCTTGTGTTTAATTAAGTACCCTTCTACTTGATTCACTAAGATGTACATGGCCTGTATGATTCATTTTACATTCTACTTGATTCACTAAGATGTACATGGCCTGTATGATTCATTTTACATTCTACTTGATTCACTAAGATGTACATGGCCTGTATGATTCATTTTACATTCATTTAAAATCATTTTGTCAATCAGTTGGACAATCACAGCGGAAATGGAGAGAAGAATATATACTTATGAAGACAAATATTATAGACGAGTATTGCAGTATTACGTATAAACTATACAAAACATAAAACCAACATAAAGTGGGAAACAAAATAAATTATCTTGTGGATCAATAAGATCGTCTCTTGGCAGTGTTGATATGTCAAAAAAATGTGTGGTTTCGTAAAGTTGTAAGGTATAATACCATTTTCAAAATTATCCTTTAGGGCACAGTTGAGGGTGTAAGAAGAAGAGGAGAAATATAAAGTATGGATTGATAATGTTAAAGAGTGACAGGAATAATATACTCCACACTTCAAGAAGGAACTAAGATCAGAGAGATATGGCAGAATTTTGTGTTGATGTTTCCAGAGTGGTCTCTGTACAACCCTGAAGGGTTGTGGGTTTAATGTAATGTAATGTAAATCAGTGGTTCTCAACTCTTTTTCTGCCTGTGTCTTCCATGTGGAAAAAGTTTTCATCCGTAGATCCCTCCCCAGGTACCTACAAAAAATAAAACGGCATTGTTTGTTTAGAAATTACCAATGATTTTCAAGCTTTATGGATGTAAAACGTATTCTTTACCTTTACGATTGTTACTTTTCTGTGGTAAATTTCCCTGAATCGGTATGTGACCCCCTACTTTTAAAATGTGTCTTCTTGGTCCCCTTCAAGTCTCAGTTGCCCCCATGGTGGGCAATATGTCATGTGTTAATTAATCATCTTTAGTGAATCTTTCACCGTCAGTTTACAGAATATATGTAGGTGCATTTTATGTAGGTCTGTTATTTCATTACCGCGAGCACTAGCATGTCCAAGGAACTGTACTCATTGATTCATCTAAGGAATAATAATCATCGTTGTCCAACTGTAGAATAAGAACTACAATGTGAAAGGAATATATTTTGCTTAGTGGTTAAGTTATTTCCTTATGCTCAAGAGATTGCGGTTTCAGTCCAAGATCATGACGTTTACACATGAATTTCTTATGAAATCACTGTAGATTATCGATTTTCATTTTTGTTTATCAATTAACGTGATACAAATGGTACGCAGGACAGACGAGTTCCTGCTTTATTGAAGGAACCAAAGTTCATATAAGAAAACACGAGTAAAATTAAATAAATCCTCTATTTGTTTAATCATTGTATTAGTTCATTGTCCACCCCACAATTCACTGACTGTCGATGCACTTGATGTCCGAATATCTGCTCTCTCATTACTGTGAACACAGGCATGTTCTGTGATGTAGATTAATGGCATGCTCACGAAGCTAGAGTCAGCTATAGGGAAGTAGATTTCATGTTATTCCCCAGATGTTAGAATTAGCTATAGGGAAGTAGATTTCATGTTATTCCCCAGATGCTAGAATAAGCTAATGGGAAGTAGATTAATGTGGTTACCACGAAGCTAGAATCAGCTATAGGGAAGTAGATTTCATGTTATTCCCCAGATGCTAGAGTCAGCTACAGGGAAGTAGATTAATGGGATGTCCACGAAGATAGAGTCAGATATAGGGAAGTAGATTTCATGTTATTCCCCAGATGCTAGAGTCAGATATAGGGAATTAGATTAATTGGATGTCCACGAAGATAGAGTCCGATAAAGGGAAGTAGATTTCATGTTATTCCCCAGATGATAGAGTCAGATATAGGGAAGTAGATTAATTGGATGTCCACGAAGATAGAGTCCGATATAGGGAAGTAGATTTCATGTTATTCCCCAGATGCTAGAATCAGCTATATGGAAGTAGATTAATGCGATTATCACGAAGCTAGAATCAGCTATAGGATTCATCTACAATTTAACAAGTAGCTAAAGATTGTTATAAACCGTTTTGTGGAACAAAACAACAACGAATGTAAAATGAAATAAACGATGGTAAATTTAAAACAATTCTACAAATAAAACACAAAGGTACAACATCAACTGTGCGCTAGTTTGACCATCACCAATGTATGACATACGCATCTACTTGAAAGAAACGGCACTGTTTTGTTATATAAAATAAACATTAAATAACGACTTTTCTAATGTCTGTGTTCAATTGTTAAAAGTTGATTTTTTGTTATGTATACATACATACATAAATATACAATAAGTTTAAGTCAAATTCTTAAATTCGCGCGTGTTATTTCTATGCACACATAAACCATAAATTTAAATCAACTTCTTGAATGTCTAAAGTAAAGAACACATAAAATAAAGAAATATTTCAAACTCAAAAATATGTTCTAATAACACCAGACTAGTTAAGCAATGTTCCTATTATGAATAAAGAATTTATAGACTGTGTAACACTGTTTCTTGTTTTCCAAAGTTACTGATTTGCTGATACCAACAGAGTACATGTGAGGAAATCAGCACACAATTAAGTCAATCCTCCATACATTCATGTTTTTTAAAGTTATTGATTTGTTAATCGTCACATAGTACATATGAGAAAATCAGTGTACAATTTAGCCGATTCTCTGCTTTTGAATCTTGACTCCGCATGTTTGATGTTGAACCCGGAAATAATTAACATTTGAAATATCCAATAACATCAGGTGATTAATTCGGAAAATTGTGTGAGTTTTAAAGAAATCACATCGCCGGTTCTTGCAGTATTTTTCCACAAGGAACATCAAGAAATGCAAATATCTTCTTTAAGTTGCAAGGACATAGTCTGCAAGCAAAGTAGTGAACCGGAAATGGTTAGAGTATTGAAACATCCTCGCGGTGGAGGTTTTCAACTACACATTAATACATATTTGAAACACTGATAACATATGGCCGTGCGAACAAGTGCCAAGAGATCTGTGTATTGTAGCATTACTTGAAGTGTTAAGCGAATGTATTATTCCATTAGAGATCAATACATTCTTGATCAATACATCCTTGATCAATACATCCTTGATCAATACATCTTTGATCAATACATCCTTGATCAATACATCCTTGATCAATACATCCTTGATCGATACATCCTTAATCAATATATTCTTGATGACAATGGATGAACACATTTTGGATAAAAATCCAAGATCACATATCCAGGAGAAGGATTTCGAACTTAATGTTTTCGGATATTTACTCAGGGAATTAAGTATTTATCCAGTTGTAGAACATGTGGAAACTTTGAAGAATCCATTCTCCGAAGCGCTTTCTAAAAACGTGACTTTAATCTTGTTAAGATCAACATCAGTAACCGTGACCTTATGTGATGTGTCCATAGTATTTCGACGCTTGGCGTGGTGAAGCTTTTTGTGGTGGTATTGACTGGGACTACAGTAACTATAACTGCGTGTGTGCTGTGGTTTGATGCTATTCTCGAAGCCGTTGTGAGCGCTGAAAGCTTCATTTGTAACAGCATCATCCTCGTCGTGCACCATATCTTCGTTTAAGATTTGGGCTTCCAACCGTTCCCTTTCTTTAGTGACCTGTATCTGAAAATGTGTGCCGAAATTCCAATCATCTGCATCGTTTTCGTTCTGGAGAACATTCTCATTTGTGTCATGATGCTCTGTCGTCGTGCTGTCTGTTCTAGTGTGCGTGCATGCTGTGTTGTTGTTTCTGGATTCAGCCGGACCATTGTTGAAACTGGTGGTGTTTTTGTGCAGATTCTTGCTTTGAAACGTGACAAATTCCATCTCATTGTTGCTGTTGTAGTTAGTGATGGTGCTGTTGTTATTAAAGAGCATTTCTTTGCTTTCAGAATTGATCTCTTTGCATGGGCTGTGGTCTCTGTCTACGTAATCTACGTCTGACCTCACGCGATGTACTCTCAAAACATTTGACTCTCCCGGAGAGAATGCAAGCGTCGGGGAATATTTCACCTCCCAACACTCTGAGCTCGGCCACTTGTCATCATCGACGTCATCATCATCGTCATCGTCATCGTCGTCATCATCTTCGTCATCGTCATCATCATCATCGTCGTCATCATCACCTTCTCCCTTTTCATGTTCCTCCTTTATCATGGACAAATGCTCCATTTCTTCTGTGTGGTCAGTGTTGCCATTCACAGAACTGCTCTTTCCATTACCATAACTTTTTCGTCCGCGAGTCCGGGCATCTTGGGCACGTTGCTTGACCTTCCGTTGTTTAAAGGCTCTGGGTGGACTACCCCACATCATCGGCAGTCTGTCTGAAGGAAGGTACGGCCAGAGATTATCCTGAGCCTGGACAAGCTTTTTGGAGGACGGTCTAACTAGCTGTTCGTCCTGCTCGCTGTCATTGGCATCACTCAAGTGCTCAGCGCTGGCCAGACGCTGTGGAAGATATAAAGTTGACAGAGATATTGAAAACAACACAGATCCCAGACATGGTGTATTCAAATATACGCAAGCAAAACAATATTAATAAAAAATATGCAATTAGGAGCTACGGAGAAAACCTCAAAGTGAAGAATATAGAGACAAGAGGAATGACGTAAGCAAGAAGTGAAGAATATAGAGACAAGAGGAATGACGTAAGCAAGAAGTGAAAAATTTGAAACAGTATTAATGAATCTGATCTGTGTAAAGCGAAGAGAATTATGAACATCTTGTTTGTTGGAGATGTGAAGTAATGAGATGTTAAGTAAGGATATGTGAAGTAAGGATATGTGAAGTAAGGATATGTGAAGTAATGAGATGTGAAGTAATGAGATGTGAAGTAAGGATATGTGAAGTAATGAGATGTGAAGTAAGGATATGTGAAGTAAGGGTATGTGAAGTAATGAGATGTGAAGTAAGGATATGTGAAGTAAGGACATGTGAAGTAAGGAGATGTGAAGTAAAGAGATGTGAAATAAGGAGATGTTAAGTAAGGATATATGAAGAATCTGAAACTAGATTAATGGAGCTTCGAAGTAAAGATACGTGAAGAATTGAGGGAAACGCACAATGGATTCGTGAAGAAACGAAGCACAAGAAATTAAATCAATAGAGCTGTGAAGTTTAGGGAGTGAAGAATTGGAAACTAGATAAATGGAGCTGTGATGTAAAGAAATTAAGGATTGGAAACTATATCAGTGTGGCTGTGAATTAAAGTCAAGTGAATAATTTGGAAATCCACCAATGGGGCTGTGAAGTAAATGGAAGTGAAGATGTTGGAACTAGATCAATGAAGTTGTGAAATAAAGTGAAGATTTTGTTGGTAGATCGAAAGAGCTGTGAACTGCAGAGATAAATGTTAGGCAATGAAGCTGTGAAACATAGAATGTAATTGACAGCTAGGCATATGGAGCCGTGAAAGACATATATATATAAATATATATTAGATATATACTCTATTCATTTTTTGGGTCATATTATCACCCGGGCAACGCCGGGTATTGCTTCTAGTATATATAATGACATATGACATTCTGGCCAGCAATATAGATTACTTAGGGTATCGTTGTCATACAAAGTGTACAGGTTAAAACGTTTTCTGTAGATTATTGAAAATGTGAAAGTTTGCTCTGTAGATTATTGAAAATATGCTCCGTAGATTGAAAGTTTGCTCTGTAGATTATTGAAAGTGCGAACGCCTGCTCCGAAGATTATTGGAAGCGTGAAATATTACTCTGTAGATTATTGAATGTGTAAACACTTGCTCTGTAGATTATTGAAAGTGAGAAAAACCTGTTCTGGAGAATAAAGTATTACGGTTAGCTCTGTAGGCGTGAAAGAATATTGATAGCGTGAAAGAATTACATGTAAGTTCTAAAAAGCCTGAAAATATACTGTGTAGATTATTGAAAGTCTGAAAGTTTGCTCTGTAGATTATTAAAGACAACTTTTTCTACAATATATTGAATATTTGGGAGTGTGTTCTGTAAACTGTTTAAGAGTTCAGTTTAGCGTGTTTTATGTGAGCGCTTTTTTTCCGTGTCCATCATTTCATGTACAGAAACTTTATAGATTATTGAACTCATATGTGTTTATATATGTATATGTATATGATGGAATGATTGCCTTCCCATTCTTACTTTTTTCTGGCAGCAGACATCGGAACAAGTCAAGGCGCCAGATAAAAAAATGTTTGATTCCACAGATTGAGGAGTACACTCCCCTTCCGTTGCCAACTGATACAGCACTTGCAATGCATTTGTCGATATATTTAGCGCTAGACGGTAGAATAGTCAACGCTTGCGCTAAAATGGTGGTTCAGTTTATATATTTAGAAACATGATTTTAAGAGCACTGAGATTTCAGTTAATATCAGGACAAAATTTACGAGTTTTAAATGTTATGTTGTTTCTCCATTGATGAGATTGTTACAGTTTCTGCAGATAAGAGATCATTCCAGACGCCATGAGTGCTTAAGAATGTTATAGCGATAACACTTGACGACGATAAATAATACGCACGGATTGCAGACGACTGATCCTGTGTTTTTGTTTCCGCTCATATTCGTATTTTTCTATTGTTATCATTGAGGGGTGCATAATCCGACATGTGCAATAAAATATTCAGTAAACAGAAAATATCAACGTTTGAAATAAATTAACGGTCATAAGATTATTGTGGACAGAGAGAGAGATGGTAAATCACAAACGTTGGCAAAGACCTGAACAAAGAATAAAGATTGGCTCGTCAAAACCACAGAAAAATGCAAGCTAAGATATTTCGGACACGTGAAAAGACACACTGGGTTATATAGAGGAAATATTCAAGGAGGGAAAACGACAAGACGTTGAAGTACATGATTTATCGAAAATCTTTTAGATATCACTGGAGAAAAAGCAGGACCTGTGACGACTGCTACACTCTGTCCATAATACACTACCTCATGATAATGATTGTTTTAGATGAAATATTTTGATTTACTTACTAGTTTACGTTTCTTCCTCATCATTCTCTGTTTCTTGCGCCATTCCTCTCTCCTGCAAGAACAACAACCACAACATATTAACATTTTAGCTACACTTAATACAACGGACTATAATCTCAATTACAAATAAATTCAAGTAGCAAGTATGAGGATAAATGAAAATAATTCGTACAGCCTAAGGGAATTGAACCTGGTCCGTTCTAGCGGCACCGAATCGCTTTGGAACACAAGTAAACAGGTTTTCCGTAACCATATCCCCCCAAAAATATGTAATTTCGTCAAGACATTCGACCTGTGTACTCAAGTCACTAAGAACGGACCAATCTAGATAAGGAATATTACAACATCAACGAACATCCCGTACAAGTATTTAAGTATTCTCAGTAACACACACATATAACATTCATATTTGTAATACTAGGACCTAAAGCCCTACTTGTAAACATAAATAACATACAGACAGAACGGACTGTGTTCAATTCCCGTAATCTGTAAGAATTATTTCCATTTATCTTCATGCTTCGCACTTGAATTTACTTGTATAAGATATTATTTGAAGCAATATTGTTCTGTCTCTATGTTATTTATGTTTACAAGAAGGCCTTTAGGTCCTAGTATTACGAATATGAATTCGTAAACCCCCCCCCCCCCCTTTTCCAGCAATATATTTTTAGCGGGAGGAGTAGTAATAACACTGCATATTTTTTATATTTTAGAAAAACAATTAAATTTGTGTATAACTTGTTTGAATACATTCGCATCAAAATATAATATACACAAAATAATATGGGAGGGGGGTAATGAAGAAGGAGTTAAAATCTTACTTGCTATCATTAACGCTATCATTAACGAACATAGTTCATCTTACACGTTAAAAATATGTTGTGCAAACCGAAATTGATAGTGTTGCTATTTTGTTTATTGTCTGTCCTCAGGTAAACCAAAGTTAATTATATTCACACTTGCCGTTAAGCGTAGGGATGGGAGCTTCTAAGAACTTCTAATAACTTTGGAACAACAACTTCAGTGGCAGATGAGTCACCTTGGTTGCATTAAATCCGTGTTTGTTCAAGGATATATTGTTGTTCTCTATCTACCGTTGTCCTTGTTTTTGGCTTTCTGTTCGGATATTTTTTGTTATATGTTCTTATTATAACATGATTGTCACTAACTAATGTAGAACAGGAAGAGGGAGGGGGTGCAATGAAGAAGGTTAATATGTCCAGTTTTCGCTTTCACTTTTATCCAGGACCGTAGATACGTTTTCACTAGGGGGGGGGGTTATTAAAAAAGGTCATTCGTTTGTTTTGGTATGTAATACCCGCTGTTTATGCTAGGAAATTTGATGACGATATTCTGAAAAATCGTTAAGTGAGACGGTTTTACCGCCTGTTATCTGAACTCCTAGTTCTAGCAATCATCTTCTGATTTACTAAGGGAGAGGTTTGAACCCCACAAGCCCACTCCTATCTACGGTAATGATTTCATTATATTATATGTTATACTGCTCGAACGTTCACTATTACACGTCAGCGGTGATCGCGCTCTGAGAAAGTTGAGAATCATTGATCTAAGGTTTTGCCTGGTCGTCATTTGAATTCACAAGCTTATTTTATTGTTGTCTTTCTTTACTTCACACAAGTATAGCCTATTCTACTTCAATATAAATGCATCTGTATTGCTATCTCTTATCCATGTTGCATCTTCCTTTATACTACATCTATCTGCTCTTGTTTTTTCTAGTCTTACCTTATTGGATTTGTATTCTTTTCTTGCCTTCATTTTTACTCCTCAGTTCTGTTACATACATCTTAAGCCACTTATCTTTTCCTCGTTTTTCTCCCTCTTCGCTTTCTGCAATCGTCAAAACCTTTTTAAATATGCACTTACCCTACTTTTACTCTCCTCGCCATTTCCTCTCCATTTTCCTTGTATATCATGTGTTTCAATAGTTAATGTGTTGCTGTCTGCTGATTTTTGTGCTTAGAAAGACTTTACATGGTGCAAACTTCATCTGTATTTGTTTCCATCGTTAGTATCCCTTGTTTAAATATATTAGCAATGTTTTAATCTATTCCGTTTTTTTTAGTTTTGCTTCGTGTTGCTTCAGCATTCGAATTTCCGACATGTCCGGTTATTTTCCGAGACTAATTATTTAAGTAGATTTTAAAAGTACATATGAAATAGAGTGGCCAACATCATTTTCATGTTTTTATGTTATTTCATACATTTAGTTTTCAAACGATTTCTCCCTGTTTATAGTTAGTAGACGTAATTAGACATTTCTCTTGTCAGCGACATTAATTATCTGGGTAGTGTGTACTGTTGAAGGTTTATTTTCTGTCTAGCAAATCTAGACAAGTATATATATATATATATTGTATTACTATAAATATACGTGTACTTAAACTTCGTAAATTAGTCAATGAAGGTCGCGGTATAGGAATTTTTTTCTTGTATTTATAAATATTATGGCCATGCACTTGATAGACGGCGAAATATATGAAGAATATTTGCATATTCTATAAATGGAAATAAAAACCTCATTAATTTTGTGTATATGTTATTTCACGAAGGAGTTTAGTTTACAGCTAGTTCAAGTGCTCTATCGCTCTATATCGCGGCAGAACTCGCCAGATTATCTGTTTACTCATTGCCTTGAACACCTGAATGACTAACCACAAAAATGAATGCGTCTTCTCCGACCGCTGTACCATCTCATGCTAATGTTCAGGAGCGGAACAAGTTTTACTATGTCTAATCAGTCTCATTAAGTCACCGAGAATACAGTTATGAGCTGCTATCTTTATGTCTTATCTATTTCAGATATTTGGTCACTAGACTAATCTCCTTATTCGCGATGATTGTAGAGACATTAAAAACCCCAGCCAGGAATATTTATCCTGCCAAGTTGACTCTTTAGGGTTTCATCTTAGCTACGTGTTTATTTCCATATTGTGAACTTGTACAGGCAAAGGCAACATTTCACAAGATGAAAACCATTCTATGAAATATATTTTGTCAATTGAAGTGAGACAGTTCTTAGAAGTTACATAGAACCAATTCTGATGTATGGAAGTGAATCTTGGATAATCAGCAGAACATTGATAAATTATATTGAGACAGCAGCGATATGCTTTTAAAGAAGAATGTTAAGAACACCATGGACAGATAAAAAGAAAAATGGCGATATATTGAAAGAAGTTAACCGAAAAAGAACGCTGCTTACCCGCATCAGAAAGAAATAGTAAACATTTTTTGGACATATGAGAAGAGGAAATATAGAACGTGTTGTAACAACATGCAAGGTAAAGAGTAACAGGCTAGGGGAAGACCAGGAGGTAGACGATGCTTGACAACTTAGCATCGTGGCATGGGAGAACGTCGGTATTACAAATGGTTGACGGTACACGAAATATAAGGTTGTGGACATATATATTACCCAACACCACACGTATAATACGGATATTACAACACAACTAATACGGATATCATATGTTATATGTTTGTTGTTACTGAGGATTTCAATACCTGTACGGGATGTTTGTTGTTGTTGTAATAGTCCTTGTCTCGATTGGTCCGTTCTGGTGACTTTGAGTACACGGTTTGAATGGCTTGACAAAATTGCATCTTTTTTTTTGGAGATGCGGTTGGTCAAGTACGGAAAAAAGCGTGTGCAATAGTTGCTAGGCGATTTGGTGCCGTTGAATGGACTGGTTCAATTCCCGTTAGTCTCAAGAATTTTTAAATTGTCCTCTGGCTTTCTACTTTAATTTACTTGTATAAACAATTATTTGAAGCAAAATTGTATTGTCTATTTATGTTATCCATGTTTTACAAGAAGATCTATCGGCCCTTGTATAACTAATACGGATATTATATGTTTGTTGTTACTGAGGATATTTCAATACATGTACGGGATGTTTGTTGTTGTAATAATCCTTGTCTCGATTGGTCCGTTCAGGTGACTTTGAGTGCACGGTTTGAATGGCTTGACAAAATCGCATCTTTTTTTGGAGATACGGTTGGTCAAGTACGGAAAAACGCGTGTGCAATAGTTGCTAGGCGATTTGGTGCCGTTGAACGGACTGGTTCAATTCCCGTTAGTCCCAACACCACACGGCATGGACCATAAGTAGAAATGATTGACAGAACACGAAATAGATACCCGTGAAAAGACATAATAACCAACAGCACACGGCATGTACTATAAGTAAAAATTATTGAGAACACATTAAACAGGAGCCTGTGAAAAGACATGATAACAAACGACACACATCGTGGAGCATAAGAACTCATATAACAGCTTCAATGATATTTTTTAGTTTAGTTTTGGCAATGACGCATCAATTAAGCTGTGGCAACGACGCATCAATTAAGCTGTGGCAACGACGCATCAATTAAGCTGTGGCAACGACGCATCAATTAAGCTGTGGCAACGACGCATCAATTAAGCTGTGGCAACGACGCATCAATTAAGCTGTGGCAACGACGCATCAATTAAGCTGTGGCAACGACGCATCAATTAAGCTGTGGCAACGACGCATCAATTAAGCTGTGGCAACGACGCATCAATTAAGCTGTGGCAACGACGCATCAATTAAGCTGTGGCAACGACGCATCAATTAAGCTGTGGCAACGACGCATCCATTAAGCTGTGGCAACGACGCATCAATTAAGCTCTTGCAGTGATGCATCGATTGTGATAAAACAAAAAGACTAAGAAATACCTTATAGAAAAAGACCGGTGGTGACAAAAATACAGTCTGGAAACCTATTTTTAAGGCCCGCCATGATGATCTACAATTACTGTATGCACTGGCCCCGAATCTCAAAGAAAGAATACCTGGATCCCTGAAAGACTTTTTTAACATGCCTTTTATCCACAACCCACACGAACACATTAAAAACGTTAAATCCTGTCGGTCACATAAAAATAACTTTCCCCATCTCTGCAATGTATCCACAAATAAAAATGTTTATGTCTTGGGCATGGAAAAAGCTGGAAGGAGTTACATGACATGGCGATAGAGGTTTGTTGACGACATATGCTCCTCAGGCAGCTGGAAGATGATAAGATAGTTTCCTAATTTTATATTTCAACATCAGTATATTCATTCCAGCATATACCATCTATTTTGATCCGTTTGGTCGACTTAGAATACAGATTAGTGAGAAACCTAAGAACAGAAATACTCTTTTCCTGACATTACTGAACTTGCGGTAAGCTGCACATGAGGACTCGAGATTTGGTTCATGAAATTGACCAGAATTGCGCAATCTGTCTACAATTTCCAGATGTTCAAATTCGTTGACACCAGATCCTGCCTTGTCGCTGTCAGTTAAGCTTGGTTTCGATTGATCCAATTTAAGCTCAGAAGTGAAAGTAGGGTTATAGTCAATGTTACCACTGAAGTTTTAGGAATAACCCTAGATCTCCAAGGGGAAAAAAAAACTGATAATTTCAGACTAACTAAAATATGCATCTAAATTAGGCAATGACGTGGGATATGTCGCTAGCTAGGGAAACGAGTTTGCATTAAGAAAAGGTCATTCACACATTGTCGTGAGCAATTTCGTAGTTTCAATTATACATTTAGTGAACTTCTTTTGGAAAACCCTTAAGGGTGGGGAGGGTTTACCGTCTTTGGCTAAATTCCTAGTACTAACAATTATGTTCTTTTTTCTTAATTGGGATTTCCAGCACACACAAAACCCCAGATTTGGTACAAGCAAATTTGACCAGAAACCTAAACCCACAGTCGAAAACCCGAAATCTAGTGATATAACCACAACTGTGGCATCGTTGGTTATAGTAAAGATAAAGAGTAACTACTTTCTAGAAATACTAATTACTTCTCGGAATTGAGATCTGTCTGCTGATTCTTGAGAAACCTTCCACATATTAGTTTATTATCATTAGGTGACGTCTACGCATTGAAGAGTTGGCTACAGAAGATTTGCAATATCTTCTGTCTATTTCTTTCGTAGTGCACTCTGCTAGACTGTATCCTGTCAATCTAGTTTGTCTTCCACTTGTGTTTCTACCACCCTCTTTCTTGCTGCCTCTCAGTTCCACCTTCAAATTAGGTCTTCAACATGGTGTCATTTATTTAAACATTTCCAAAGTATTTAATTCGTTTGATTTTTACATTATAAGTATACCTAGGTATAACAAATAGTAGACACAGGTAAAACTTAACACAGGTAAAACTAGACATATAGGTAAAACTAGATAGAGGTAAAACTAGACAAAGGTAAAACTAGACAGAGGTAAAACTAAATGGATGTAAAAAAAACTAAGCAGAGGTAAAACTAGAGGTTCAAATTCTAAGTAGAGCATAGCTTCCCAAACTGTTTCCAGCCACCACCCACTTTACAAGACATAAATGTTGTAACCCCTTTTTTTCAATTATAACAGTTTCCGCGTGATATTTAAGTTGTTCGATATTTTTGACATAACTAGCAACTAACGATACATTACTGCTCATGCCACAAAATTATTGACATTGTAGTGCTTCATTTTGGACACAGTTATTGATATACCGATTGTGAAGAACCATAGCCCATATGTAAGGATTGCAAAGTGTATGCTCGAATAATATTATGCACAGATTCATACAGTGGTGTAAATATGAACATTCTAAATATATATTAAAAGATTGCATTATTTTGGTATATTAGCAAAATTTGTTCTTAAATATGAAAAAGACAAAAATAATGGCAACTGAAAATCTAAATCAAGACCCAAAATTAATATTGAGAACTGCAATTTGGAAGAAGTGACACATCTTGATTTTTTAGAAACTAATATAAACAATGTGGGGGACTGCGCAGTTGAGATCAAGAGAAGAACGGCAATGGCGCTGGCAAAATTAAAACAGATGAATAAACTATGGCAAAGTACTAAAGTAAGAACCAAATTGTGTTTACTACGAACAAGTGTGTTTCCTGTGGCGACATATGGTTGCGAAGCATGGACACTAAATAAAACAGTGGCCAAGAGAATAACATCATTTGAATTAAAGTGTTATAGAAGAGTTTTGAGAATACCATGGACAGCGAAGAAAGCAAACCAGGAGGTGTTACGAACAATTAACGCACAGGAAGGCTGGCTTCTGAACACTATATTAAAGAAAAAGCGAGTTTTTTTTCAGTCATATTAAGAGACACGATGGCATGGAGAGAGTGTTATTGGAGGGGATGATAGATGGCAACAAGGGCAACGGCCGACCAAGACGCCGTTGGACAAAAGACGCTCAAGAATGGCTGCGCACGAGACTGAAAGATGCAGGACAACTTGCTCAAGACCACGGAGAATTCAAAAGATCCATAGGAAAGCTTACGTTCTGGAAAGAATATGACACTTGATGATGATTATATTAGTAAGAATCTTTTTGCAATGATTAAAACACCATCAAATATATTACAAAATATATTACATTATATATTACAAAATATATTACAAAGTCGTGATAACAGTTCGTTTGTACGGATGTAAGAGGTGGAGAATTAAAACAGGAGTGGAGAGGAGAATACAGGATGTCGAAAAGAAATACTACAGATGAATACTTCGTATCCATTATACAGAACATAAAACCAGCATATGCGTGAGAAGCAATGTAAATATTCTTGCAGGCCAACAAGAACATGTCGCAAACTTGCGTGGTTTGGCCACGGGATGAGGTACGGTTCTCTTTCCAAAAATATCTTGTAGGGAACAGTTGAAGGGGGAAGAAAACTAGGGGATAAGAGGAAAGTGATTGATAATAATAAAGACTGCACAGGATTACGATTTCTCCACACTCACATAAAGAACTGATAACAGCGATGTGTGAGGAAATTTTTGTGTTGATGTTTCAAGAGTGACACCCCTACGACACTGAAGTGTTATGAATTTGATGATGACGACGATAACAGCTCTAAACAAACATTGCCGGGAATTCTGTTCCCTCACCTTCAATGGGAATTTTTTTCCTAAAAGAATGTCCTTACAATCCACGCAAATATTACTTTATGAGGTACGTGGCAATTTCGTTAAGAACGAAACGTCGACATTGTATTTAAATATGTGTTGCTATTATCGTATGTCCAATTAACATGACACACAAAGCTGGTGTTTTGTTCCCTTATCCGCTATGATATTTGACAGATTTTCATTTGTCAGGATACATATATTAGACGTCACCAGAGTAATAATACAAAAAGTATGTGAACAGCAGGATTTAGTCTCTGTTTTGGGATGATTGTGACGTCATACTTACATAAGTAGACGTAGGTCATAAACCCACTAGTCCAGCGGTTCATGCACATTTTCTGCCGCGGACGCTCTTTAAATATGCGTTTTTCTTCGCCGGACCCTCAAAATATCTGTCAATGTATCTTTTTATTGTAATAATAAAGAACCACATTTTCCCTAGTCTACGCAGACCCTTAAGATTACCCTACAGATCCCCCGCCCTGGTTACGCTAACCACATTTTTAGAACCACTGTATTATGCCATTACCGTATTGTTGCACAACATAGAGTTGATTTATTCGTTCATCAGACAGGAGAGTTCAACTTTTGACGTCCTACGGTATAATAGATAGACAGAACCAAACAAGAGTTGCCACATTTGGTTTTTTTTAAAACTAGATCTGGGTGTTTTTTTTTCACTAGCCGGCCTTATGATGGGCTGGGGTTATTCGACCACATTTGCTTTAATTTGGATTTTTTTCATGAAATTTAGGAATTTAGCTATCTTTTAAATTCTCCCGATCTCCAAATAAAGGTAATCATAAATCATATGAAGACGAAAGAATTGGAAACGAAATTGGGCGAATGACTTCTAATTTAGATACATTACTGATATGGGCTCTTAATTTCTATTGATTTAAATAGTGTGGGTTATCTGGGTTTCTATATGTGGATTTGGTGTTATTTTTAAAATGTCTGTGGCATCACTGGAACCAGTGACTTTAAATGCTAATACTCCTTCTAACACTGATGTTGAATTTCCATATCACATTAAACATTTACATAGCAGCTAAGGTCATCTGGGTATACAACAATGACCAATGAGCCCGTGAATCAGCCCATTTTCACTGGTCCTCCAGTTATTTATATTCCCTGACTCCGCAGCTCACAAAGTATCAAATCACAATATATCAATTGGATGAGTCCCACAAAGCCTCATTAATCGCATCTTACGACATGCATGACATGTAACAGTGTAAATATTCTTTAATCTCCTTTCAGGACTCTCCAACATACGGGCATACCCGGAAAGCAAATGTTACTCCTCTTAACTCAGCCTTAATTACTCTCAAAGTATGCGGCGCAAGATAGAAATGTGTATGATCAGAACTCAATGGGTCACTCTTCTCGACAATGCGCAAAGCATTACATGGGTTTACTGTCCTGGTCATGCTGTAATCAGGGAAAACGAAAGAGCCGATGTGTTGGCTGGTAGGGCTCTAGTGAACGGCACCGAGATAAGAAGAGACAGGATTGAACTGCTTAGAGCAGCAATGGATACCCTACAAGAAGACGAGGTGGAAGTCGAACGTGACAATGTACATATTCAGAGAATGATAGAAATTGGAGAGACTAGAGGTGATGGGAGAAAGTATTCCGTCTCCAGAAAGATCAGAAGAACGCGTAATCAGCAACTGACTGGGACACTGAGCTTATACACTTTTAGATGGCTGACGGAACGGCAAGCAGAGCATATATGGGAATGCCCCCAGTGTTGTGACGCTTGTTCCTAGTCAAGAATAAAAATTATTACTCATCTAAATTTAGCCTTCAGTGCTGCTATAAACTCATCCTTCATTATTCCTATAAACTCATCCTTCATTATTCCTATTAACTCATCCTTCATTATTCCTATAAACTCATCCTTCATTATTCCTATTAACTCATCCTTCATTATTCCTATTAACTCATCCTTCATTATTCCTATAAACTCATCCTTCATTATTCCTATTAACTCATCCTTCATTATTCCTATTAAATCATCCTTCATTATTCCTATAAACTCAGTCTTCATTATTCCTATTAACTCATCCTTCATTATTCCTATTAACTCATCCTTCATTATTCCTATTAACTCATCCTTCATTATTCCTATTAACTCATCCTTCATTATTCCTATTAACTCATCCTTCATTATTCCTATTAACTCATCCTTCATTATTCCTATTAACTCATCCTTCATTATTCCTATAAACTCAGTCTTCATTACTCCTATAAACTCATTCATCATTGCTTCTCTGAACTCAGCAACACGATATGTATAGACTTAAAAAAAAACCCAAAAAAACTAACATAATCGCAGTGCTAGTGGACACCATATTTTAATCGTATATCAACATTTTTGTTTGGTTACGTAACTGATATTTAAACCTTGACAAAAATAACCTTTAGGCTTTAACAATGGAATTATTTTCAATAAATTTGGTTGGAACATTTATCCTTTGCGACTGAGGCATCAGGTTCAGTAAGGTGTATGGCCTAATTTGGTCTCTATCAGAGATCGACATCTTCCAGACATGGATCCGATTAGCCGTTGGTCCTGTTGTTGCAGGATTGCTTCCCACTCTTCCCGCGGTGCAAAAGACAACTGTCGAAGATTGGCTGGAGCCACGTCTCGCTGGCGGAATCGTCTGGCGAGTTTATCCCATAAGTACCCAATGGGATTCCTGTCTTATGACATGGCTGGCCACGGAATGATCTAGAAGTTGTTGTCATTGTGAAGAACTGAGTGGTGAGTTGTGCCACATGAGGTAGAGTGTAATCCTCCTGGAAAACCAACCCTAGTGCAGCTAAAATTGGAAAGAATTGAGGACGAACAATTTCAGTGACTGATCGTTCGGCATTCAGGCGTCATTCAATTTGCATCAGATCACGCCTTCCCGTGATGTTGATGGTCTCCCCCCCTCCCCACATCAGTACACATCCACCACCATGTAGAGGAGTCTCATCAACGCTATGCTGGACGAAGCGCTCACAGACTGCGATAAACTCTCAATGCTATGCTGGACGAAGCGCTCACAGAATGCGATAAACTCTCAATGCTATGCTGGACGTAGCGCTCACAGACTGCGATAAACTCTCAACGCTATGCTGGACGTAGCGCTCACAGACTGCGATAAACTCTCAATGCTATGCTGGACGTAGCGCTCACAGACTGCGATAAACTCTCAACGCTATGCTGGACGTAGCGCTCACAGACTGCGATAAACTCTCAACGCTATGCTGGACGTAGCGCTCACAGACTGCGATAAACTCTCAACGCTATGCTGGACGTAGCGCTCACAGACTGCGATAAACTCTCAACGCTATGCTGGACGTAGCGCTCACAGACTGCGATAAACTCTCAACGCTATGCTTGACGTAGCGCTCACAGACTGCGATAAACTCTCAACGCTATGCTGGACGAAGCGCTCACAGACTGCGATAAACTCTCAACGCTATACTGGACGTAGCGCTCACAGACTGCGATAAACTCTCAACGCTATGCTGGACGTAGCGCTCACAGACTGCGATAAACTCTCAACGCTATGCTGGACGTAGCGCTCACAGACTGAGATAAACTCTCAACGCTATGCTGGACGTAGCGCTCACAGACTGCGATAACCTCTCAACGCTATGCTGGACGTAGCGCTCACAGACTGCGATAAACTCTCAACGCTATGCTGGACGTAGCGCTCACAGACTGAGATAAACTCTCAACGCTATGCTGGACGTAGCGCTCACAGACTGCGATAAACTCTCAACGCTATACTGGACGTAGCGCTCACAGACTGCGATAAACTCTTCTCCGTCTATCGTGTCGCCGTAGCATAAAGAATTATTCATCACTAAACCATATCCAGCTCCAGTCATTTCCAACGGTTCATTGACGAAGCTGGTTCGCCCACTGCAGTGGGTTCTGGCGATACACGTCCGTAAGAACACGAAATCTGTAGCGTATCCTACCCAAAGACCAGCATTGTGCTTTCGGTTCCTGACGGTTTGATCTGAAATTCGACGAGCTGCTGGCATTGTTTGAAATGTGGAGGACGTAAACGCAAATCGATTCCTGAAGTGACAGAGCCGTATGAAGCGGTCTTCGGCAAGAGTTCTGACTGGGTGTTCGACTGTCCGTCCTGTCTGTCACTGAGCCAGTTTATTGAAACCACCTCCAAATGTGACTGCTGGTGCTTCTTAACCACGAAACTTATATGGCCACTATACTTTGTGATTTCCCAGTCTATAAGCGTCCAATGATGATGTATCGCTGTTCTGTAGGGAGATGCACCATCCTTGCGCAGTGAATTTTCAACGAAATTTATTAGAGAACAGTCAATCTTTTATAGGCATTCAATAACTTGGTCTGAGAGTTTTGTGTTCAGTAGGTTTCACGGGATTCTCATGAACATGTCACGAGTTATTGCTAAAAAATGTTATTTTGATCTTGACCTCTTTCATGATCTCACGAATTACGAAGTGAGTACAATTCAGGTAACCAGGAGAAGTTAATGACCAGGTAGGTACAGCCGATAAGTTGAATGATAGCCAATCAGCGAATATCTTTTATAAATGAAATTCCAAACAGGTTGCTTTTTTTTCTTTTGAACAGCAACGACGACGTTGACGATCATAATACTTACGATGTTAACTATCGTCTGCTAACAATATTATCAAAGATGTTACACAATAATGTCATAACGACGATGTCCCACGCGATAAGAACAAAGATCACACGCTTATTAACATCTTCGCCTCAATTTTGTTACAATCACAACACAATCTCATGGTTGTATAAACATAGCTGTCATTTACGTCTGCAGTTGATATCCGTTTGTTTGAACGTCATTATATTTATCTGTTAAAACATTCGCCAATAAAGTCTTTATAAAACCAAAGGATTTATAAGCGAGAGAATTATTGAATATATTATTTATACTAATATTGAATTTGTGTTCTCATTTTTCTAGGAATGCAGGTGAGCTTTCGTCGTATTGCCATGCTGATGTCAACTGATAAATATCTCACAGTATCGATACCAAAGCTTGTCTCAGTGATACCACAGACGGTAATTAAGGCAATGATGCCACATTATATAATATTTATGTGAATCTTTTCCCTTTATTAGAATGAAAGTAATAACACAGGATGGAGAGGAGAATATCTGACATAAGCCTCTATTCAACATATGTACCAATCTAGCAAGCCAATGCATAACGAGTGTAATGTCATATGCGGCTATTTCTGGCTCCATATTAGTAAAGTCGATAACACATATAAATATATGTATCTAGTAATTGGTTTGAAGGGCCAAGGAAAATAAGCAAACATCGCCAACATGTAGGGAGGGTTTATAGGTTTCTCGTCTGCCGGCAAGTAGGAGAAATAATATAATCGTGTTCGGTTATAGTTTTACTAATAATATAACTTTAGGTCGTCAGTGTTTCTTGACCTTTTGGACTGTTCGTAATAACGGATTGGATTGGAAAAAAAAACAGGAACGAGAAATCTAGGGTAAGATAATTCAAAAATATAATAATAGAAGGTCACATTTTTCTGTATTTCTTTGTTTACTTGAAGCTATTTTGGGGGCCGTCGGCTGACCAATAATTGTTTTGCTCGTTGCGTCTGTCTGTCTAATTTGAGTTTAACGTGTTTTTATTATGTTTTATATATAGTAACATATGTTGCCAGCTTGCACATACGTTGCCTGTTTTTTTTTAAATTAAAAATAAGGCCAAAAATGTATGTACTTATAGATAAAACTATAAAAAATTGAAGCGTCGGATATAAAGTGGTTCTGACGTACATGTTAATTTTGTCGTCATCAAGAAATATTGGGATTTACAGTTGGTAATGCCGCACAGAAAAAAGTCACTTGATGCAAGGAACGGAGAACATTAAAAAATTTCAAGACAGTCGTTAGAATATTCCGTCTGAGAAACACAGGTAATAAAAAATTTCTCAATTTTTTTTATATCGATAATAGGTAGTATTACAGTTAAAATCAATAAGTCAATCAATATAAGGTGATAACTGAGTGAAACGTAACAACAATTGTACTTACGTACAACACATGCTTAAAACCGTTCCACTTAGACAGTTAAAATCAGCAAGTGCAGTCGGAATATGAACATACTAATTCATATATCACAATTAATCTGCCAAAACGCCAAATATGGACTTTTAAAAAAAAACTTTCATTACTGCAAGGTTTCCTGTTAAGGAGTGCAGGGTGGCTGTTATGGCTGTGGAAGTAAAGGCCGTTTTGCTAAAGCTGTCGCCGCGACGTGCACAGAAATATTTTTTTTTAATTTTGGACAATACCACAAAATTTATTATTTTCATTTTATTTACTGAAATCGAAAAAGAAATACTACGTCAACAGTATGACCACGAGAATTTTATCAAGCAAAGGCGTAAAATTACAATATATATATATATATATATATATATATATATATATATATATATATATATATATATATATATATATATATATATATATATAAGGCATATGAAGAGTGCGTGAAATAAGATTGTATATTAGGAAATAGTAAGCTAAATATTATTTCATAATTGAAAAATTCTGGCTAAATTAAAACAGAAGAAATTAACCAAACTTAATTTGATCCATTCAAACATGCTAATCCCGTCTCTTTCCTTCTCATTTCGGTGAGTCTTTTTAAAATATTTTTTCCACTACTAGTTTTAGTTTCTTTAGTAGCTCTTTAAATTCCTAGTTTTTATATAACATATTGCCGCCGACGACGGATGTGTCATGATAATGGCGCAAATAAACTGGCAATACATCGCATTTCCATTCGCTGGACTAAATACATTACTTCTTAGACCATGAAATTTTCCCAGTTGCAACTTACGGCAGTGAAACTTGGACAATAAATAGAACAGCGGCAAACAGAATATCGGATTTCGAACTTAAGTCAGCCCGTGTGTTGCCGGGGCCCGAAAGGGGAGCAAAGAATAGCAACACTGCTTACCTTCCACGCATGTCGTAAAAGGCTACTAATGAGGTTATGGGATGGAGTTGACTGTCCCATCCCATATAGGGTCAATGACCCACAGCCATGCTGAAGTCGGATGTGTCAGGCCGAAAGGCGCAGATATCGCAGCAATGATGTAAACCATGGCACAACGCATTCCGTTCTCCGGACTACATCCTGCTAATCTGCAGAAGTTTGAAAACGAACGCAGAAGAAGACGAAGAACTGAAGTCTATATGCCAATATCAAGAATGTCCTGGGCAGAAAAGATAAGGGACAGTGAGATGTTGAATATGCTGAATATAGGTAAATTATGGCAGGTGAATACAATTTTACATATATAACTGAAATATTTCGGACATATAAAAAGACATAATGGCATGGAAAGACGCATATTAGAGGGCAGAAATCCTGGAAGAAGAAGAGGAAGACCTAGAAGGAGATGGACAGATGGCATCAAAGATTGTATGAAGATATCATTGGAGGAGGCAGACAGATTGGCACAGGGTAGAATCGGGTTCAGGACATCAATTGCAAATACAACGTTATGGAAAAAATCTTAGAGTTCTGTTGTATGGGAGCATATTAGAGTTCTGTTGTATGGGAGCATATTAGAGTTCTGTTGTATGGCAACATCTTAGAGTTCTCTTGTATGGCAACATCTTAGAGTTCTCTTGTACGGGAACATCTTAGAGTTCTCTTGTACGGGAACATCTTAGAGATCTCTTGTACAGGAACATCTTAGAGTTCTCTTGTACGGGAACATCTTAGAGTTCTCTTGTACGGGAACATCTTAGAGTTTTCTTGTATGGCAACATCTTAGAGTTCTCTTGTATGGCAACATCTTAGAGTTCTGTTGTATGGCAACATCTTAGAGTTCTCTTGTATGGCAACATCTTAGAGTTCTCTTGTACGGGAACATCTTAGAGTTCTCTTGTACGGGAACATCTTAGAGTTCTCTTGTATGGCAACATCTTAGAGTTCTGTTGCATGTGAACATCTTAGAGTTATGTTGTATGGGAACATCTTAGAGTTATGTAGTCATAATTATCAGGTAGCATATCCTGAACAGGATATAGCAGTATCCTGCTTATTTTACTGTCCATCTTCTTCTTGGTCTACCTCTTGTTCGTCTCCCTGGCATCATCACCTGCATTATGGTCTTCTCTAGACTGTCATGGAGTTTGATATGGCCAAAATAGTGTAGTTTTCTGGAAAGAACCATGCTGTTTAGCCAGTTTTCTTTTATATTCATTTCTCTCAGGAATGCTATACATTGGTGATATTTTTGGTCTATGGTATTCTGATGATTTGTCTGTAACATTTTGTTTCAAATACTGCTATTTTATTTTTCACTTTCTGATTGTCAAGGATTCACACCCATATATTGCCACTGGGAATATGCAAGCTCTTAGAAATGTTAGTTTTGTTGTTTTGCAGCAGCTGAGCCATATGTTTTTCATTTGTATCAGCTTCTTTGACGCGATAGTCAACCTCCTTCGGACTTCTTCATAGCAATAACCATTACTGTTGATAAGAGAACCAATGTATTCACATCTGTTGACTCTTTCTAATTCGCTGTTGTTGATTATGATTGAGAACATGCTAGTGGTTTTGTCGCTAGTCATAATCTTAATCTTGTTTCCATTCAGATATAAGTTTTGTTTTTCAATATGTTCTTCAATGGAGTTTATGCGGTGCTGGAGACCTGCTTGACTGTGTGCCACAAATGTATCATCAGCATATCTTAGTTCTGGTATATTGTTATCTCCGATGTTGTATCATCAGCATATCTTAGTTCTGGTATCTCGTTTTCTCCGATGTTGTATCATCAGCATATCTTAGTTCTGGTATCTCGTTTTCTCCGATGTTGTATCATCAGCATATCTTAGTTCTGGTATATTGTTATCTCCGATGTTGAATAGGTCGGAGTTTTTTGTAGTGTGGAAGACTTCTGCGAAGAGTTATGTTGTGTGGGGGCATAGCAGAGTTATGTTGTGTGGGAACATAATAGAGTGCTATTGTGTGGGAGCATAGTAGCATTCTGTTGTGTGGGGGGCATAGTAGAGTTATGTTGTGTGGAGGCATAGCAGAGTTATGTTGTGTGGGAACATAATAGAGTGCTATTGTGTGGGAGCATAGTAGCATTCTGTTGTGTGGGGGCATAGCAGAGTTATGTTGTGTGGGAACATAATAGAGTTACGTTGTGTGGGAGCATAGTAGAGTTATGTTGTGTGGGGGCATAGTAGAGTTATGTTGTGTGGGGGCATAGTAGAGTTATGTTGTGTGGGGGCATAGTAGAGTTATGTTGTGGGGGGGCATAGTAGAGTTACGTTGTGTGGGAGCATAGTAGAGTTATGTTGTGTGGGGGCATAGTAGAGTTATGTTGTGTGGGGGTATTGTAGAGTTATGTTGTGTGGGGGCATAGTAGAGTTATGTTGTGTGGGGGCATAGTAGAGTTATGTTGTGTGGGGGCATAGAGTTATGTTATATGGGGGCACAGTAGAGTTATGTTGTGTGGGGGGCATAGTAGAGTTATGTTGTGTAGGAGTAAATAGAGTTCTACCCTTAGATGGGTAAGAGCTATGAAAACGCATCCATACTCACAAGTAAAAGGAACTACACAAGTACTGAAACGAAATCTGTAACATATTTCAGCAATAGCGTTAACTGCCAAGGTGTATAACCACAACAGCAGGAATGTCAAATTAAAGGTTACAGAGTTTGTGAATTGCGTCACTCATCTTGGCCGATTCGACGGATCTGAAATGTCCATTACTCATTTTGTGGCACAGTTCAGTCAAAAGTCAGTCATCTGTTATGACTATTCCGCAGACCCTAATACTGGATCAAGCTAAACTTATTTGCAACAAACCGTCGAGGTAGTGACGAGTGTATTAATTATCCGAACATCGAACATTCCAGTTTGTATTGCCATTCTCTTGGTATCCTGAAGCACTGTCTAAAAGTTCGACATTGCAAGGCCAATTATATATTCCTGTTTTGGTATCCACCAACCTCTCAACTTTGACTTGCTTTTTTTTTTATCTCACAACAATGGCTATTAACGTGAAATCCAGATTTAGCAACAACTCTGTTTATAAGATATAATTACATTGAATGCTTTCGGCTATTTATGAAATGGATTTTCTTTTAAAAAAGAAGGGAGCTTTTAGATTTTATCTTTACATTTCGCAAGACTTGGCGACATCATAATACAGTTAAGGAAATTTTTGTTGTCTCTAACAAGGAAATTGTTGGTGTTTTTTTTGTCTTGTCAAGATTTAGCATTTTGACAGAAAAATATTGATAATTAATTTTCTAGTTCTGTGATTGTCAATTTTCTTATGTTTATTTTTCCAATTCAATTTAATTATAGTCGGTTTATTCTAGAAGGATGTCAGAGGCGCGGGTATTCTCACACATTTTATTGGTTTTGGTGGATGTAATGCATGTTCTGGAGGTTGTTTATAATTCAAAAATAGATGTGGTAACAATTTAGTTATTTATTTTTATATACCGTGTAGGCAATGAACAGCAGAACAGAGCATAAGCTATGTATATTTTTAGATGATTTTTTGCAATAAACACTCAAACTGTTGACTTATTTAACCAAGCGGAATTACGAGCCTTGAAGCTATTGTTTCTTAGTAAAATAAATTGGGTGGGGTGGGTCCAGAGCTTATTTCTTACCAATAATATTTTAGCTCTCAGTAGTATGCAGTGCTTTGAGAAGAATCATCATATACTCTCAGTAGTATGCAGTGCTTTGAGAAGAATCATCATATACTCTCAGTAGTATGCAGTGCTTTGAGAAGAATCATCATATACTCTCAGTAGTATGAAGTGCTTTGAGAAGAATCATCCTATTTAGAATGGTTACGTGTGTTGAGGAACGTGAGAGAAGACATACACAACACTGACTACCACGCTTTAAACATAGGTGGATTCCTAATCCCGGAACTACGCTACGCAGACGACACAGTACTTCTTTCAAACGATATAAAGGGATTGGAACAACTAATCAAGAACACAAAGAAATATAGCGAAGCACAACATTTGTATTTAAACACGCAGAAAACAAAAATACTGTCAGCAGATATAACAACACAACATCCAAAAATCAGAATAGACAATACCGAGATAGAATGGGTGGATAAATTTGAATACTTAGGAGCAAACATCAACGGTGCAGGAGACTGCATGGCAGAAATAAGGAAGAGATTGGCAATGGCATATTGCAAAATAACACGGCTGAAAAACATATGGAAAAACAACAAAATAGAAACGAAAGTGCTAATGTTACGAACTTTTATTTTTCCGGTTGCAACATACGGCTGTGAAACATGGACTCTAAGTAAAACAGCGGCAAAGAGGATCAACGCCTTCGAGCTGAAATGCTACAGGAAGATACTTAGAATATCATGGAAGGATAAAATCAGAAACTCAGATATTATAAACACACTGAATATTCCAGAGTGTTGGTTACTAAACACAATAACAAAAAGAAAACTACGCCTGTTTGGTCATATAAAGAGACATAACTGTTTAGAAAGACAAATAATGGAGGGAAGAGTACCTGGAAGAAGGAGAAGGGGCAGACCAAGAAGACGATGGACTGACGACATTAAAGATAATATGAATACATCGCTAGAAAATGCAAGCCACATCGCCCAAGACAGAGAGAGGTTTAGAGAGTTCATTGGGAAGACAACGTTCTGGAAGGAATACGTCACATGACACGTGTGTATACAGAATAATATCCTGTTTAAAGTGGGTCTATGTGTGTATAGAGGTATGTTTCCCCGTCTTTTATCGCAAACAAAAATGCCAGAAAATGCGTATATAATGGGGATGCTATCCCGTAAACTCCAGTACTACATGGACATGACCCTTTAGAAGGGTGTTAAGTAACGTGAAATGTAAGTCACTATTTGTTAAACTGTGACAGATTGTCGTCACATAAATACACACATTACTGACTGGTAATGTGCATGTGTCGATTGGTGCATGTGTAGATGGGTGCATGTGTAGATGGGTGCATGTGTCGATGGGTGCATGTGTCGATGGGTGCATGTGTAGATGGGTGGATTTGTCGTCGGATGCATGTGCCGATGTGTCAAATTCTGTCAGATCAATTATAGTAGTTTAAAAACGGAAACGTTTCGTATCAAAACTGACCACACATCTTCAGGAAGCACTCCCAAGTTGAACTGCTAATAACGGGGACAGCACCAGAAATATAAACGAGAAACGACCACACCCCAAGCATAATTGTAACCAGATTACTATAAGTGTCGTCAATGTGAAGTGACTTACTTGTAATCAAACATATGTCTTCTAAACGTGACATTAATATGTGAGTTAGCTTACTTGCAATCAAACATATGTTTTCTAAACGTGACATTAATATGTGAGTTAGCTTACTTGCAATCAAACATATGTTTTCTAAACGTGACATTAATATGTGAGTTAGCTTACTTGCAATCAAACATATGTTTTCTAAACGTGACATTAATATGTGAGTTAGCTTACTTGCAATCAAACAGATGTTTTCTAAACGTGACATTAATATGTGAGTTAGCTTACTTGCAATCAAACATATGTCTTCTAAACGTGACATTAATATGTGAGTTAGCTTACTTGCAATCAAACATATGTTTTCTAAACGTGACATTAATATGTGAGTTAGCTTACTTGCAATCAAACATATGTTTTCTAAACGTGACATTAATATGTGAGTTAGCTTACTTGCAATGAAACATATGTTTTCTAAACGTGACATTAATATGTGAGTTAGCTTACTTGCAATCAAACATATGTTTTCTAAATGTGACATTAATATGTGAGTTAGCTTACTTGCAATCAAACATATGTTTTCTAAACGTGACATTAATATGTGAGTTAGCTTACTTGCAATCAAACATATGTCTTCTAAACGTGACATTAATATGTGAGTTAGCTTACTTGCAATCAAACATATGTTTTCTAAACGTGACATTAATATGTGAGTTAGCTTACTTGCAATCAAACATATGTTTTCTAAACGTGACATTAATATGTGAGTTAGCTTACTTGCAATCAAACATATGTCCTCTAAACGTGACATTAATATGTGAGTTAGCTTACTTGCAATCAAACATATGTCCTCTAAACGTGACATTAATATGTGAGTTAGCTTACTTGCAATCAAACATATGTCCTCTAAACGTGACATTAATATGTGAGTTAACTTACTTAAAAAATTAAACAAATGTTTATAAGTGACATAAAGATGAGATAATTTACTGACATTAAATTCTAGACAATCTTCTTTTAGTGACATAAAAATGAGATAACTTACTTGGAGTCAAATTCTGCAATCAGTAAAGGATCGAGAATGTTTTCTGTTGGTTCCCAAGTGCTTTGCCTGCAAGAAATAAACATCGATCAAAAATAAAGCCATTGCAGCCATACTTGTGGAACACTAACAAAAAAATAGATTGTGGATTACAGTGATGTCATAGAAGAAGGAAGTAAACACAATCAATAATAGAAGAAGGAGGCACAGACAATCAATAATATAAGAAGGAAGTACACACAATCAATAATAGAAGAAGGAAGTAAACACAATCAATAATAGAAGAAGGAAGTACACAGAATCAATAATAGAAGAAGGAAGTAAACACAATCAATAATAGAAGAAGGAAGTAAACACAATCAATAATAGAAGAAGGAAGTAAACACAATCAATAATAGAAGAAGGAAGTAAACACAATCAATAATAGAAGAAGGAGGTACACACAATCAATAATAGAAGAAGGAAGTACACACAATCGATAATAGAAGAAGGAAGTAAACACAATCAATAATAGAAGAACCGCCGAAGACGGATGTGTTGGGCCATTGACGCAAATAAAACGGCAACACAACGCATTTCCATTCTCTGGACTACCTTCAACTGGAAATCTTGTAGGACCATTGTCCTACTACTGCAAGAGAAATCCAGTGGGAGTTTGAGAATGAACGCTGAAGAAGAAGAATAATAGAAGAAGGAAGTACACACAATCAATAATAGAAGAAGGAGGTACACACAATCGATAATAGAAGAAGGAAGTAAACACAATCGATAAGGAGATACATGACAGAAATATTAAACATATTTCAGAGTTTATACATATACGCCCGTTGGTATGTCGTTTGTCGTTGGTTATTATGCCTGTCCATAGCCTTCTTTCTCGTATGCTTCCAATCATTTCCGATATTGACTTTCTCCCATATCACAATGTCATGATATTCAGAATTTTCTCTTTTGGTCTTCCCCTACCTCTCTTGCTCTTAAATTTTCCTGTTGTCATTCTTGATAGTGTGCAACCATAAAGTAATGGAAATCATCAAAGGGTATATTACTGGATATCTGCAGATAAATACTGGGCTTCCGTGTGTCTGCTCGTCATGTCGCGTTAGTTGGGCTTCAGTGTGTCTGCTCGTCATGTCGCGATGTTGGGTTAGCAGGGCTTCCGTGTGTCTGCTCGTCATGTCGCGATGTCAGGTTAGCTGGGCTTCCGTGTGTCTGCTCGTCATGTCGCGATGTTGGGTTAGCTGGGCTTCCGTGTGTCTGCTCGTCATGTCGCGTTAGTTGGGCTTCAGTGTGTCTGCTCGTCATGTCGCGTTAGTTGGGCTTCAGTGTGTCTGCTCGTCATGTCGCGATGTTGGGTTAGCTGGGCTTCCGTGTGTCTGCTCGTCATGTCGCGATGTCGGGTTAGCTGGGCTTCCGTGTGTCTGCTCGTCATGTCGCGATGTTGGGTTAGCTGGGCTTCCGTGTGTCTGCTCGTCATGTCGCGATGTTGGGTTAGCTGGGCTTCCGTGTGTCTGCTCGTCATGTCGCGTTAGTTGGGCTTCAGTGTGTCTGCTCGTCATGTGGGTTTCCGTGTGTCTGCTCGTCATGTCGCGATGTCGGGTTAACTGGGCTTCCGTGTGTCTGCTCGTCATGTTGCGTTAGCTGGGCTTCCGTGTGTCTGCTCGTCATGTCGGGTTAGTTGGGCTTCCGTGTGTCTGCTCGTCATGTCGCGATGTCGGGTTAACTGGGCTTCCGTGTGTCTGCTCGTCATGTCGCGATGTTGGGTTAGCTGGGCTTCCGTGTGTCTGCTCGTCATGTCGCGATGTTGGGTTAGCTGGGCTTCCGTGTGTCTGCTCGTCATGTCGCGTTAGTTGGGCTTCAGTGTGTCTGCTCGTCATGTGGGCTTCCGTGTGTCTGCTCGTCATGTCGGGTTAGCTGGGCTTCTGTGTTCTGCTCGTCATGTCGGTTTAGCTGGGCTTCCGTGTGTCTGCTCGTCATGTCGCGATGTCGGATTAGCTGGGCTTCATGTGTCTGCTTGTCATGTCGGGTTAGCTGAGCTTCCGTGTGTCTGCTCGTCATTTCGCGATGTCGGGTTAGCTGGGCTTCTGTGTGTCTGCTCGTCATGTCGCGATGTTGGTTAGCTAACCATAGAATCACTGCGTTCAATCTCACACTCCTGAAGGTTAGCAGGATGTAGTTTGACGAAATAACTGCATTGTATCTCAATTTATAGATTATCTGCTATACTTGCGCCTTTTAACCACAGGTCCACCTCATGCACATTCTACAGTGTTTGTGGGTCAATTTGTTCATTTATAAGAATACATCAATCCCACCGCCAAAACCTCCTTAATGATATTTTATGCTATGCATGGTGTTATAGGTTCGCTACTCTAGTCCTTTTTCGGGTTGCGGCATCAAAAATCAAATAAATTACTGTCCTTTACAGTTTTTCTGGTGTTTTGTATTGTGTAGTGGTAATCACAAAAAATGTAATCCATTAGTTACTTGATGTGAATTTGTATGAATGATATTAATTAGTTACTTGATGTGAATTTGTATGTTTGTTTGTTTTTCGTTCGCTCCATTGTAACCATCACGGATATCCGTGCGATTTCCGCCGGGAGCGTGATTACGTTGTGCCACCGTTATGCGCCTTGTAGGCCTAGCACATCCGATTTCGGCATGCCTTGACAATTCGGGTGGGCTACCCTTAGCCTGTGACAGCCTCTATATCTGTCTCCAGGCACGCGTAGTGGAGACTCTTCGCCCAGACGATTTTCTTGCTCTTAGTCTGTCTCAAACGAGGTGTTCCACTGTCTATGAACTTGCCTCGTGTAATTGGACGTGCTGTGCCTGTGCCCATTGGGTACTGAACCGTTTCTCATCCGTGAGCCTGGTTCCTTAAGGGGAAGAACTCAGCAGAGGAGTTGGACCCTGGCTCTTTCGCCCTCTTAGCCGAGGTGTCATTCACCGACATCGTGTACCCCTTGTCCAAGTTCGAGTCTCACACCACGCGTTTGAGAGCAAGGCGTTCTCGAGCTGAGCGTCCTTGTCCCAATAGCGCCTGAGCCCATCAAGTACTGAACCCTTTCTCTCTTCAAGTGTATTTCCGGTGTAGGAAAACCTGACAGTAGAGCTGGGCCAGGGCTAAATCGTTGTCCCTTTTGTGCCTGAGCGAATCGAGTACGAAACCCTTTCTCTCTGCAAGTGTACTTCCGGTATAGGAAACCTTGACAGTAGAGTTGGGCTAGGACTACCATCGTTGTCCCTGTCTTGATTAAGCCCATTGGGTACAGAACCCTTTCTCTTCGCGAGCATATTTCCGGTTTAGGAAGGCTCGACATTAGAGTTGGGTTAGGTCTTCTTGCTTTACCAAACGCCAGTGGATGGGTCTGGGTCTCTGCCTGTAAGGAACTCAGGTAACTAGAAGCCCGTCTCGAGCTGACGGAGCTTGTAGCTCCCCCTTTCCTAGGGACTTTTCACTTTCTATTTGCAGTTCGCGCTACCCTCTAGCGCTGTTCTGCCCTTTCATTGTTTCATTGTACTCGGTATGAAATCTATGTCTCTCGCCATGTATCTACCTTTACGTGCATTTTACATTGGCCGCCCCTCCAATGTTCGGACTGGACTGACTAGCTTCACTGTATGTCGACAGTGTCGCTATATGTGGTGATGCTGGTGGTGTCGGAGATATGTATGTCCGTGTGCAGGCAAATCTCTTTCCATCTGCTACCTCCACATTTTCGGACACGATCCCCAAAAGATTTGGCCAGAATCAGCTCGAGCTGCTGTATTTCTGTTTCCAGGGTGCACCGCGTGGAGGTACATTTGGGATCTTGGTTATCTGCTAACCCTGGGTCCGCCTAGAGCAATGCGTTCCCTTTGCACCCCGTGAATTTGTATGAATGATAATTGTTATATGATGTGAATTTGTATGAATGATATTAATTAGTTACATGGTGTGAATTTGTATGAATGAAATCCATTAGTTACATGATGTGAATTTGTATGAATGAAATCCATTACTTACATGATGTGAATTATTAGAATGTAATTTATTAGTTAAAAGTGAACGAATGCCATTATATTAGTTGTGAACTTATGAGCCAAGTGAACGAATGCCACTATATTAGTTGTGAAATTATCAGCAGAAGTTCAAATACTAGTAATACTCTCAGCTACACTGTGCGGACCCACGTTATTCCATTTGGTTCATCCAATTAATTCATCTAAACAACACCACTCACTACAATAAGCACCTGATGTGACAAAGGTGTGAACATATCTTAACGCACATGTTACAGGTAGATAATGTGTTCTGTTGAAGTCTGAACAAACTCTCCAGGCGATGCCTGAACATATTTTCTGGTTCCGTGGATGTACATAAATGAAGTGAATGCAGTGAGAAAAACAACTCCCCAGATTTAGTTATTTACCTTAGAGATTCGTCTTTAGGAACCCAGTCTAGCATCTCATACGAAAGGTCAAAATATCGATGAGGCCGAAAATGTTCATGTATGAGTACACGTTCTACTCGCTTGAGTTTCTGGGTTTGAATCTCTTAGATTATCTTACAACTAAGCTTACATGCAATGATCAGATAATGGGTGCTCTTCTTTTTCCTTCTACGACTTCTTCCATCTCAAACTCCTGCAGATGAGCAGCATGCAATCTAGAAAACGGATTACGTTGTGTCATGGCTTACAGCTTGAATGTGATATCTGTGTATCTGGGACTGAACCATCCGACTTCATCACGATCTATGAATCACTTTGGCCCTCTCTAGAAGGTGTCTTTGTGAATGACACATCCGTGTTCAGCATGGTCAATGACTTTCTTTGGTCGTCTCAAGAAGGTGTCTTTGTGACTGACACATCCGTGTTCAATGAATCACTTTGACCCTCTATAGAAGGAGTCTTTGTGACTGACACTTCCAATTCCAGAATGGTCTATGAGTCACTTTGACTTTCTATTGGGTTAACCAACTTCACCCACAAAATCTTCTTAGTCGCCTCTTACGACATGTCTGGCAGGTAACAGTGTTACTATTCACTGCTCCCCTTTGGGGTCTCGGCAACACATTGGCGTTTCTATTCCCGTATAATTCATCATTTTTAATACGTCATGAATTTTCCTTCATTTGTCTCTCTCTTCCTATTCTTCCCCTCCCTTCCTCTCTGTCCTTCTCTGTCTCTCCATTTCTTCTTCCATCCCTCCTTCTCTGATAATAAACCATATTTTCTAGGTTAACGGCAATCACGGCTATCTAGATATATAAAGTCATGTAGGGAAACTTGTTACGTCACAGTAGCAGGCGGTTGTAAACAAACTTTGCCATGATTGCATTTACTATTAATTTTCTATACGTCTGTAAGCGTTACTGAACAAAAACTTGTCAAACTTAGTATCACGTCCGTAAACCATTTTTTCATCAGAATTGCAGCAAGAGTCTACATACAAAAGGACGAAGCACGTGTGTCACGGTAGGGGTCAGTTGTTACAACATATAGCGAGAATTTCACGACCACTATTGACCAAATCCTTATATTGAATAGTACTGCGTCCTGTTCTCACACAGTGTCTCTCACATTGTCACACTTGTTTAAATTAGTCCTTAGCTGTCACAGGTTACTATGCCCGGAATCGCAAATTGACTACAGCAACCATGAACAAGACCACATTCTGGAAAGAATCCACCATGAACAATACCACATTCTGGAAAGAATAAACCATGAACACGACCACATTCTGGAAAGAATAAACCATGAATAAGACCACATTCTGGAAAGAATCAACCATGAATAAGACCACATTCTGGAAAGAATCAACCAAAAACGAGACCACATTCTGGAAAGAATCAACCATGAATAAGACCACATTCTGGAAAGAATCAACCAAAAACGAGACCACATTCTGGAAAGAATAAAACCATGAACAAGACCACATTCTGGAAAGAATCAACCATGAATAAGACCACATTCTGGAAAGAATAAACCAAAAACTAGACCACATTCTGGAAAGAATCAACCATGAACACGACCACATTCTGGAAAGAATCAACCATGAATAAGACCACATTCTGGAAAGAATCAATCATGAATAAGACCGCATTCTGGAAAGAATCAACCTTGAACCAGACCAAATTTTGGAAAGAATCAACCATGAACAAAACCACATTCTGGAAAGAATATCCCGTGAATAATACTTTCGACTATGTTGAAACGTCAAAATATGTTGAGACTTGAAACGTCGATTACATATATTTGTTTTGTTCGTAAAACTGCGTTAATTTGATCATTTCAAGAAAACACGCCAATATAAAGGTATTAATTTCAAGTCAAAATGCTAGTGTAAGAAATGTTACATTTCAAGTCAACTCACCAATATAAGCAACTTAACGATTTCAAGAGACAAAATCAGGAATGAAGCACTAAGGAAACAGTTAGGGATCAATCAAGACAACAATAGAATACATCCAGAAAAAACCAGTTAAATGGTTTGGCCACATAACCAGACAGAAAGAGCAAAATATTATCCAAAAAACGCTTAACAAACAATATGAAAACAATAGACCTATTGGACGCCCTCGTGAAAGGTGGATAGATAGTGAGTGTATTAGAGACACTCGGAAATATAACAGCGGAAGAGGCAAATAGAAGGGCAAAAGACCGTACACTCACTCTCCCCCCAACAACGAAAGATACATGAGGACAGAACGAAGAAGAACAATTTCAAGTCAACACAACAATATAAGCAACTTAACCCCATTTCAAATCACCATACTAACATAAACATGTTAACAAAGTGTAACTAAATACAGCTTAATGGACAATCTATTTTCAATCATACAAAAAATTTAGAAGTGTTAGGGAATTTGTTTTTTTTACTTCAGGTGAGATTCATTCTCTCACAATGCAATTATTTTCTTGTATAACGTTGCAACTAAACCCATTACATAATTAAAATGACAGAATGCCTGCAGTACAAACTTATACATCGGTAATTGTTAGCAGAAGAACAACAATAATACGCTATTCTTAAGTTTCGCGAAGGGTTCCCGTTACAAGTAAACAAGGCGATCGATTGGCTGGTCAACATAACCCCGGTATGACCTCGACCTTGAAAATACGTGGCTGCGCGCGCGCGCAAACATCTGCCAATCAGTGCACCACCGTGACCTGGTCGAATGGATAGCCACAAGGAAACCCCTATGCATCCCAACCCATTGCTAATGTTTGCAGTTTTCTTTCTTCACACATGAAACCAGCAATCCTTCAAGACAGGAAACGCCCCGATGTGAATAAACAATATTTCTTTTTCAAACATACCATATGGGAACATAGTTAAAAAATAATTGGTAGCGCATCGTATTCATATAAACCAAGCATTTTTTAGTTGTAGTCATTTTCTAGGCAATATAAGTACCGCCAGTAGTTTGCCATTGCTTTCTGAACTGTCTGGATGCTCAAATGCATGTTGTTAAAGTAAAGTAACCCATAGCATTTATTAATGTCGTAGGGGTGTGAGATGTTAGCGATCTCACATTTCAGTGGCTCTGCTATATGAGGGCGGTAGCCATGTCCTCTTCCTCGCAGTCTTTACTTCATGGATTAATCCGGTAACCATTTAAGGCTGGGTCGACCCAGGAGCCGTTGCGATCTGAAAAACATTTCCGCCTCAACTGGGGAATGAACCCAGGACCACTCATATGCGAAGTCAGTGCTCTAACCACTGCGCTACGCGGCTCCCATGAATGTATGTCGGGGATCGAACTCGGTACCATGGCTGTCACAGACGTGCTCTGTTCCCGTTCGCCTAGTAAACAAATGGAAATAATGGAAATCTGAAAATATGGACACTACTCAACTTATACATACAGTTAAACATGTCTTAATATCTCTATAAATCGGAAATCTGTGTGCAATATAAATATTTTCCAGGTATGTAATTTTTTAACTGTAACATATGTTAAATTCCGCTGGACCTTGTACTCATACACAGGAATATACATGGACTGTGTGCATCGAGAAAATGAAATGAAAATAAATCCTTCTTGCGGAGAATTTTCAATGTTCCAAAATACATGGCCAAAGTAACTAACTCGTTGAGCGCATGGCCGGTGTGGTTAGAATGTCGTTCTCAGACCCTTGAGGTCCCGGATTCAATCCACGGTTGGGACACGATTTTTTTCTTTTGGACGTACAATCAAAATCCTTCCTGTACATGTCGTGGCGTCTGCTATGGTAAAATAAAAAACTGCAGCCCATAGAGAGCCTCCGTGCATTCTTTCACTGGAAAACATGCAATAACGAAAATAATTTTAGAAAAGATTGATAATTTCGGGAGACCAGTAAAATCTTTATACAAATACATCAGGCTACTCCACCCTCCTTATTAGCCATATAAGGGAATAGTTCAAGACTTTATAAAAATAGACTAAGAACTGCACACTGAAACAAAACAAAATGGATGTCGATGTCTCAGTTGAGAATTTTGAAAATGCAAAATAAGATCACTTCTATCTGTCAATAGTGCGCAAATATATGCCCACACATTGAAAGCACGCATTTTGTCTTTTACTGGAAATGCGTGTTGTAACTGGTACTCGGTAATGTTCTTCGTAATTTTTGTCTGCAAAATAAGATCACTTCTATCTATCAATAGTGTGCAAATATATGCTCTCATATTGAATGCACGCATTTTGTCTTTTACTGAACATGCGTGCTGCAACTGGTACTGGGTAACGTTTCTTTGTAAGGGAAACATTCCAAAGTCGATTAAATTATCAATATTTGTGTGGTTTTATTTACTTTCAACGTTATTAGTTTCTAGAAAAAGGTCCCGTTTGGACCGATACGTGGAAAATTGTCCTTTTTCTTTGTTTTATTGTATTTACTATATTTTTTATATATAGTTAGGTATTTCTAGTAACCTTTCTATTTTATTGTGCATTACCATTTATTCGTTTGGTTACTGCGACACCCTCAATTTTGTCGTATACCCTCCAATATTTTGACAATATATATGTGAAATTATGGAGAAAGTCTGAAAGAAGAAGGCGAGACGGAAGAAGAAGAAGAAGATGAAGAAAATGAAATTCAACTGATAAACGAGTTTACAGAGAAATCTTCTACCCCTGACAATGCAAGCTATAAAGAAGTACAAAGGGAAAAGAAAAGAAAGTTTTACGAGATCCTTAAACACAGAATAAAATTAGTAACACAGCATAGAACCAGTAACACATCATATAACCAGTAACACAGCATATAACCAGTAACACAGCATATAACCAGTAACACATCATATAACCAGTAACACATCATATAACCAGTAACACAGCATATAACCAGTAACACAGCATATAACCAGTAACACGGCATATAACCAGTAACACAGCATATAACCAGTAACAAAGAACAGAAAAGTCAACACAGAACAGAAACCATCCACAATAATAAAAGCACTCACACAAGATTAAGACACACACAGTAAAGAATTATAAACACACAAAAATAAGCGTCAAGAAATAATAGAAGCGACGCATCCACACATAACTGTAGCACCCACACAGAACTGTAGCACCCACACAGAACTGTAGCACTCACACACAGAACTGTAGCACCCACACAGAACTGTAGCATCCACACAGAACTGTAGCACCCACACACAACTGTAGCACCCACACATAACTGTAGCACCCACACAGAACTGTAGCACCCAAACAGAACTGTAGCACCCACACAGAACTGCAGCACCCATACAGAACTGAAGCGGCAACACATAATAGTAGAGAAGCACCTACACAGAACAGAATCACCCACAGAGAACATACATATTCATACAGAACAGAATCACCCACACATAACAGAAACATCTACAAACCATAAACACGAAGCACCCACACAGATCAGAATCACCCACACAGAGCATAATAACAGCACAGAACGTAAACTCCTAAAACAGGACAGAAGTACCCACACATATAACATATGAAAACACACAGAACATAAGCATCCACACATATAACATATAAACACACACAGAACATAAGCATCCACACATATAACATATGAAAACACACAGAACAGAAACAAACAGAACAGAAACAAACAGAACAGAAACACCCACACATAACTGATGCATACACACACATCAAACCCACTCACACAGAAACATCATCCCAAACCATATTACCCATAAGTAAAACGTGTTCTGAAACTTGAAGACTTCAAATATTACAAGACGTAACATTATGTAGATTCACTGTTTCATCGATCTTGGTAAAGGCTCCAAGATTATGCAATTTTGAAACGTAAGGGCAAGCAATCACGAAGAGACACATTAAAAGTTGTATAATGTTAATACAAAAATCACAAAAATATCATGTTGATTGTGAAAAGAACAGGAATTACGTTAAGAATGCATTTCTTCATAACAGAAAGATTATGGCAATATATACAGAATATATATATAAAGAGTTGGAGCATGAGTTATTAATCCAGTGATCGGAAGCACCATTATGCTCTCATGATAATGTGGTGAGCACACAATGCTAGAAACAATAAAATGGTCACAAGCACTAACGATTGAAACATTTAGAAATAAAAGTTTGCTATACAAACCAAAATAATGTTACTATCCAAGATTGAGAAGGTTGCGGACGATGCAATGAAGACGGTTATATGGCCAGATTTCATGTTCACATTTGCTTTAATTTTTAATTTCCCTTTCATCAAGTTATAGATTACGGTGTTCGTACATTAAGTATTACATGCGGGGCGGTGCTCGATATCTCAAAAGGTCGAGAGCCTCTGGGTTTAAGAAATTATAGGAAGAAAACTCATGTAAAGACAAGTTAAACACGAGGTGTATCTAGAAACTTTATTTACGTTTGCGCGTGCGTGCGTGCGTGTGTGTGTGAGGAGTGGGGGTTGAGATATTGATAAGAGAACACAAATATTGAGTGAGAATTGGTTGAGGGGTGAAAGCGTAGTGAGAGTAATAGGGAATCCTAGGTGAGGAAATAAAGCTAAACGGGATATTGATACAAATTGAGAACGGATAAATTTATGCTAATATTGCGAAATATTGAGAGAAAGAATGACTAATAGATTGAAAGATTGTGTGAAAGGTGGGAAGAAAGACTGACAGAGAGGTTGAGACAAAGATGGGAAAAAATGTGTAGGGAAAGATGACGATATAGACTGACATAAACATGAAGAGAAAATAGGGAGAAAGACTGACTAATAGATTGACAGATTGATAAATATACTTAGAGAAAGAAAGATTATGCGAGAGGAAAGACTGGAAGAAAGATAATGAGACAAATGGAGAGAAAGATTGAGAGATTGAAAAATTGAGAGATAGACTGAAGATACAGAGAAAGATGGAAAGAGAAATTGGGAGAACAATTGAGAGGAAGAATGAGAGAGATTAATATTGAGAAAGTAAGTTTCAAAAAGGGAAAGAGGAAAGAAATAGAAAGAATGAGAGAGAAATAAAGAGAACGATAGAGAGAAATAAAGAGAGAAATGAAATAAATAGAAATGAAATTAAGTGAGGAATGAAAAAAGAAACATAAATGATTGAAAGAAATAGAGCAAAAGGAAACGAAAGAAAGAAATGAAAGAATGTAAAATGAAAAAAAGAAAGATAGAAATGAGAGAAAGAAGAGAAGGAGAAAGAGAGAAAGTGAGGGAGGAAGAAATGCATAAAGAGGGACTGCGACATAGCATGATTTAGAACTATAGAAAGGAAATATGATATTTTTACCAGATTATTCAAGGTTCATCACTTGTTTTAGCTCTCACGCTTTGCAAACAATATTTTGTCATTATATATATATATATATATATATATATATATATATATATATATATATATATATATATATATATATATATATATATATATTAGCGGATATATCGACATATCCTACTTAAGCAGGAAACTGATGATCACACACAAGTATATACTTAGTCTCCTCTTCCGATATGCATGATAGGCCATATCGTTACTCTTAGTAGTCTTTGCTCTATTTTCTTCCCTGGCACAAGAGCGTATATGGTAAGAAAACATATACTGAGCTATGTAGATCTGTCCTTCTCAACTGCGGTCATATGGCCACCGAACCGCATAGAAAGGAGGAATGGCGATGTCATAGGATGTCAATCAAAATCAATATTTCATTAAATATGTCATTCAATCTCTAAAATGTTCGCTGAGCCGTGACACTCATCAATATAAAATCTATAAGTTGACGGGAAATCAAACAGTCTAAACTAACACATTTGATTTTTCCCTTGATTTTCATTGGCTGTCACGCAAAGTATACACATAGTGGCCAATAAAACTCACAGACATAGTCAAATGAGTCAGTAAGAAGGATTGATTTTCAATTAACCAATAGGTCTTGTAAGTGAGGCGGTCATAAATGAGCTCTTTTAAAAAAAGTCAATAATATCGAAATAAAGTATATAATAACCAAAGTAGCAAAATATAGTATTTCACTGCACATGTGTTACCGGGGCCGAAAGGGAAGCAGAGAATAGTGGCACTGTCACCTGGCATGAACGATGTAAGAGGCAATTAAGGAGGTTATGAGAACGGGGGTAAGTTGGCTACTACATCCCATAGAGGGTCAATTGACCCAGAAGCCATGCCTAAATTGAATGTGTCAGGTCAAACGGCGCATATATCGCTGTCATGCTGTAAAGAATGACACAATGTATTCCGTTCTCCGGAATGCTGTTCGTCCGTCGAAGTCGACGCTGACCATTCCGCTCAACTGGGATGATGATGGTGATGTCTGCGGTGTGCCCAACTGTGACTATTGAGTTCTATGCGTGCCTGGAATTGACTACCACACTCTGGGCATGTGTGGGAGGAGTCTGTGAGCCATTGCGCAGCTATTGCATTTCTTCTAGCGTGCTTTTGTACCGCATCATTGTGTCTGTCGTTCTCTACTGCTGTTGCGCCACTCTTGATTCTGCGACGCCAGTCGGATCAGTCGTGTGTAAGATCTTCCCGTGAAATTGATTATATTAAGTTGAAAACGTCTTTCCTGCTTGTATGCGCAGTGTCATAAGACGGTCGCTTAGTCCCCGGGGAAGACTTGGGAGCATTTGTACAAGTTCGGCTCTAACTGCAAATCCAACTCCTGATTCCCGTCGCTCTGAGCGTTTGCGACCATTCCAAAATAATGTGTGCCCTCCTCATCTTTCTGTAAGCTGGCTTTCATCCGGTAATCTCAGTATTGCTCAATGTTGAGCTTGTATCTGGCAGATTTCTTTGCAACTATTGCTGTTCTTCTTTCTAGTCTGTTTGCAGATGTTATATCTGTGGGAGTGGGGATATCCCACGTTCCCACTTGTAGAGGTTTCGTTATCTTATTTCTAGTCTGTTTGCAGATGTTATATCTGTGGGTGTGGGGATATCCCACGTTCCCACTAGTAGAGGTTTCGTTATCTTATTTCTAATCTGTTTGCAGATGTTATATCTGTGGGTGTGGGGATATCCCACGTTCCCACTAGTAGAAGTTTCGTTATCTTATTTCTAGTCTGTTTGCAGATGTTATATCTGTGGGTGTGGGAATATCCCACGTTCCCACTAGTAGAGGTTTCGTTATCTTATTTCTAATCTGTTTGCAGATGTTATATCTGTGAGTGTGGGGATATCCCACGTTCCCACTAGTAGAGGTTTCGTTATCTTATTTCTAATCTGTTTGCAGATGTTATATCTGTGAGTGTGGGGATATCCCACGCTCCCACTAGTAGAGGTTTCGTTATCTTATTTCTAATCTGTTTGCAGATGTTATATCTGTGAGTGTGGGGATATTCCACATTCCCACTAGTAGAGGTTTCGTTATTTTATTTGTGTTTCGACCGCAGTTGTTAGGCGGGCTATTTTTAGGGTAACTTTTCTAGCCCCTTCACCATGATATGGGAGGTGAGCAGACTATCCTGAAAATGGCTGCTCAGTCGATCAGAGGGCTGCAGAATTCCATTTCTGCCTTGAGTTTAAACAGAAAGCGACCCTTTTCCCTGATCCACCTATGTGCAGGGTTCTGACTGCAGCTTGAGTATTCCACACTTTCTGATTCCCCACTTCCCTATCGCCACAGGACCTTCTGTGTGAGTTGATGATGGTTGATAATAGTTGAGTAATGAATACAGCTGAATTTTGTTTAAATTGTGCAGGAGTTGCGCCGTTCGTCGACCACAGTCTCTCTTCCTGATCCAATAGTGTGTGTTCCAGTGGCAAGATAAAACAAGACGATTGGAGATGTACCAAAAATCGGACTGCATCCTGTTAATCTGCAGGAATTTGAGAATTAGCACAGAAAAAAATAATTATTATTATATTTCTATTTTCATCAAAGATTATTGTTATTATATTTCTATTTTCATCAAAGATTATTGTTATTATATTTCTATTTTCATCAAAGATTATTGTTATTATATTTTTATTTTCATCAAAGATTATTATACAGAATATATATATACAGAGTTAGAGCATGAGTTATTAATCCGGTGATCGGAAGCACCATTATGCTCTCATGATAATGTGGTGAGCACACAATGCTAGAAACAATAAAATGGTCACAAGCACTAACGATTGAAACATTTAGAAATAAAAGTTTGCTATACAAACCAAAATAATGTTACTATCCCAGATTGAGAAGGTTGCGGACGATGCAATGAAGACGGTTATATGGCCAGATTTCATGTTCACATTATATTTTTATTTTCATCAAAGGTTATTGTTATTATATTTCTATTTTCATCAAAGATTATTGTTATTATATTTCTATTTTCATCAAAGATTATTGTTATTATAATATTTCCTATATAATTTATTCAATATTACACCACTAATATCAAATAATTTGGACTAGAATAATAGCACTAAAATATTTTGGGCATATAAAAAAAGACATAATAGTTTAAAAAAGATTATTCATGAAGGGAAAAGGATCCAGACAAGAGATGAAGAGACTGACCATGGCTACGACAGACACACGATAAGCAAGACTTTTGAACTATGACGCTGGAAGAAGCTGGACAGCTTACACAGAACAGAGAGGGGTGCAAAGGGAACGCATTGCTCTAGGCGGACCCAGGGTTAGCAGATAACCAAGATCCTAAATGTACCTCCACGCGGTGCACCCTGGAAACAGAAATACAGCAGCTCGAGCTGATTCTGGCCAAATCATTTGGGGATCGTGTCCGAGAATGTGGAGGTAGAAGATGGAAAGTGATTTGACTGCACAAGAGACAGACAATATTTCTGACACCACCAGCATCACCACATATAGCGACACTGTCGACATACAGTGAAGCTAGTCAGTCCAGCCCGAACATTGGAGGGGCGGCCAATGTAAAATGCACGTAAAGGTAGATGCATGGCGAGAGACAAATAGATTTCATACTGAGTACAATGAAACAATGAAAGGGCAGAACAGCGCTAGAGGGCAGCGCGAACTGCAAATAGAAAGTGAAAAGTCCCTAGGAAAGGGGAAATACAAGCTCCGTCAGCTCGAGACGAGCTTCTAGTTACCTTCGTTCCTTACAGGCAGAGACCCAGACCCATTCATTGGCGTTTGGTAAAGCAAGAAGACCTAATCCAACTCTAATATGCTCTTGAAGAGAAAGGGTTCTGTACCCGATGGGCTTAGGCAAGAAAGGGACAACGATGATAGTCCTGGCCCAACTCTACTGTCAATGTTTCCTATACCGGAAGTACACTTGCAGAGAGAAAGGGTTCCGTACCCGATGGGCTCAGGCACAAAAGGGACAACGATTTAGCCCTGGCCCAACTCTACTGTCAGGTTTTCCTACACCGGAAATACACTTAAAGAGAGAAAGGGTCCAGTACCTGATGGGCTCAGGCGCAATTGGGACAAGGACGCTCAGCTCGAGAACGCCTTGCTCTCAAACGCGTGGTGTGAGACTCGAACTTGGACAAGGGGTACACGATGTCGGTGAATGACACCTCGGCTAAGAGGGCGAAAGAGCCAGGGTCCAACTCCTCTGTTGAGTTCTTCCCCTTAAGGAACCAGGCTCACGGATGAGAAACGGTTCAGTACCCAATGGGCACAGGCACAGCACGCCCAATTACACGAGGCAAGTTCATAGACAGTGGGACACCTCGTGCGAGTCAGACGAGAGCAAAAATCGTCTGGGCGAAGAGTCGCCACTACGCGTGCCTGGAGACAGATATAGAGGCTGTCACAGGCTAAGGGTAGCCCGCCCGAATTGTCAAGGCATGCCATAATCGGATGTGCTAGGCCTACAAGGTGCATAACGGTGGCACAACGTAATCACGCTCCCGGCGGAAATCGCACGGATATCCGTGATGGTTACAATGGAGCGAACGCATAACAAACAAACAAACAGAACAGAGAGGTTTACGGAATGGCAGGGAGGACAACATTCTGCACAGGTTATCATGCGCTTATTTTTAAAGCTTGCATTCAGAAGTGCTCATTTTGTACTCAAATGCGCTAACCTTTAACTCTTGTGTTCAAATGTGCCAATTATTTTTCACAATTAATTTCAAATCCGACAATCAACACATATATCAACATTGAGATGAATATAAAAAAATTATATATTTTCATATGGACATACGTTGAAGTATTCCATACTGTAGATTTCCTTGAATAATGTAAATAATACTGACGTGGGAAACAGGTTATGAAGTTTTACTGGATAACGACTGACACTGAAGAATGCTTACGTGAAATAATATATATACAACAAAACACAGAATATGATCATACAATGACATACCTGGGTCACGTTTTAAGACTAGATGCAAATATAATAAACCAACAAGCACTTATGTGGACACCTGAGGGTAAAAGAAAACGAGGAAAATCCAATGCAATCATATAGAACACTATACTTAAAGAAAGAGATAACAGGGTGCAAGACCATACAAGAACTAAAAATGCAGGCAGCGGAGCGCAACAGATGGAGAATCAAAACAACTGCCCTATGTGCCGCCTGCGGCACGAGGTCTGTAATAGCCCACGTTCAGAACAAGTGAACATAAAAATGGACCTCTTATATTAAGCAAAGCTAATTTAACCGCGGGCCTAAGTCCAATTTTGTTATATTAGATCTGTGAACTGAAATAATGGAGGTCGAAGTGCTGGAACCACGTTCTCCGAAGATATGTACTTTGAAAAAAGCTGGTCTGAAAACCATCTATGAATAACTTGTAGACATAGCCTCGCTGACGCCCACTTCACTTCCAATCCATATTCTCACAAAACATAATTCATTCTCAATGTTTACCACTATTTTACAATTTATCGTTTTTATTCTAGAAAACGCGCGAGAGAGAGAGAGAGAGAGAGAGAGAGAGAGAGAGAGGAACACGAAAAATATAAAGGGAGAAAATTGTCAAATTTTTGCCCAGTTCTGTCTACTCTACAACAGTGATTTCCCCCCTCCCTTACATTATTCATTCCTCTCGTTTGAAATCGATAAATTGCGCAGGAATATTTTCTCTATCGCTTGTGAAGGTCGTTCGACGATACACAAGGGTGAAGGACGCTGACGGCTTTAACTCACTTAGCCCGCCAAAGTTTAAACAAACTGGCAGCAGAAATCTCTGAGATCCTGTTTCCTGCAGGAATTTGTGTGACATCAGAGACATTACCAGACATGGGGAATGATACAAAAATTCATTCAAAAATACTCAAACCCATAGATATAACTATTTACACAGATGGCCCAGCAGTAAGTGAAACAAACAGACGCGGATGGGCTTCGTCGCCTACCGTAATAACAAGAAAGTGGTGGTACAATGTTCTGCCTATTCCACCACAACACCTAACATAATAATGGAAACACAGGAAGTTGTAGAGGCTCTCACTAGGCTGATGACGCAATTACCAAACCACCACAGTAATTTTATTACACTCTTAGAGAATGATGCGCAAGATAACGCAACTGCCAAACTATAAGAGTAATTATATTAGACTCTCAGAGTATGCTGCGTAAGATACGAAAATAAATTATAAGAAATTAGTAGGACACTTCTTTCAACAACGCACAGAGCATCACATGGATCTACTGTTCATGTCATCTGAGAGTCAGGAGCAATGAAAGAGCTGATGTATTGGCGGGTAAGGCCATAATAGATAACACCGTGATGAGAAGAGATCGAGCTAAATTAATTAGAACAGTCGGTACTTTACGGGAGGACGTGGCCACTTTTTAACGAAACAAATGCGTACATTATTCAACGAAATTAAATGTCGATAACGACGCATTTAACAGTGCACAAGACTACTAGCGAATCCAGCGAGCTGCCCGCTACACACTGAGTGTCCCCACCCTCCCCCATTGGGTGATAATGGAGGACGAGGGAGATGGACTTTCGGTATGTAGCGCGCCGATTGATGCAGACATATCGACTTTTTAATCTGAGTTCAGCGAGGTCACGAAACCTGAATGAAACAACGCATAATATTAAAAATTTGAAATCTACAAAACTGTGAAGAGCCTGCTGATGTACAATGTACATGTTCAGACAATGATTGAAATAGGAGTTACTAGCGAGAGGGAAGAAATGCGCCATCACTGGAAAGATGAGAAAAACCCTCAAACAACAACTGACCGAGACACTGAGCTTATATACTTTAGATGACTCACGGAATAACAAGCAGAACATTTATGGGAATTCCCAATCTACAATTCTGCAGAGTGGTGCAAAGACATGTGAGAATTTCCTATTATTCTGCGTTTGTTCTCAAACTCCTGCAGATTAGCAGGATGTAGTAGAGAAAATGTGTTATGATTTGCAGCATTGCTGCGATGTAAGCACCTATTGGCTGACATATCCGACTTCAGCATGGTTCTGGGTCACTTTGACACTATATGGGATCGGATTGCTTGTCCATCACATAATCTCCTTAATCGACTCTTACGACATGCATGGAAGGTAGACAACGTTGCTATCTGCTCCCCTCTCGGTCCCCGGTAGTACACGGGCGAAGAGAGAATTCAATAATAAGCAAAATAGAGAAATACATTATCAGACTTGCTATATTCCAGTGACGATATATTTCCCATACCTAAACTCTTCTGAACTACAGATCACTCATGGATCGCCAGATTCAACCATGAAATGACATGTTCGGTTTATGCCCGATTGACTCAATCTGGTTCAGGCTTACTTCAGACATTCTGTTAAAATGAATACAACCATATGTAATGTCCATTCATGTTTAAGGAGACATCTTGTTAGCTTTTCAGGTATGAATGAATACCGGGACGGAAAATACATTCCCACTGACCACTACGAGGTCAGTGTACTAACCATGCTGCAACTTGCTTGTCTTTCAGAATCAATTATAGCCACACAAATAGTATTTTTTTTTCCTGCCAAATTCTAACTCAGAAAATGAGGGTCAAACAAGGACAGTGTCACGATAACCTCTTAGACAAACATAGTCTTCTGATTCTTGGCCTCGGTGAGTTTGTTCAGACGAGGTTAGGAGTGACAAGCACGTCCAGATTTTGTCACCAATGTTTGTTTCAGCCGCGTTATTCCATATAGAGGTGCCAGCAGTCGTTCCTCTAATTTAGACCAGAGACTGTGTTATTTTACAAAGTCGTTGAGTACTTCAAGGTTAGCAAGTTCAGACGACAAGTAAATCAATTTGAACGAAACAACAAGTAAACATTCTAGAAAATGAACAAGTTCAGAAAGATAGAATTCCAAGGTTTGACGCCTATTGTTTGAATGTTCTAGATTCTCCTTGTATATGCTCCGTGTGTCTACAGTACAGTACAGTACAGTACAGTACAGTACAGTACAGTACAGTACAATGACCGTTAGACCCATTTTGCAATACTTTTTAAACTTTGCTTTTTGGTTGGTTGGTTGGTCCAGCGGTCCATGAGCTCACACGCTTTGACCTAATGTCATTGTGATATATTTATGTGTTTGTGAGCTGTTGTTTTGTTCAATGTAATGTGTTCCATGTATCTGGACTTGGAAGGATAATCATTACCTAACATCATCCAGAGTTGGAACTCGAAAAGGTAGTGGTCGAAATTATCGTAGGGATGAGCATACAGAGGTCACCCTCAAGTGTGCTATGGTTGTATTCTGGTCATGTGATTGTTAAGATGTACATGTTGCGTTCGATGACGGAAGATAGTACTCTGGTCCTTCCTTCCTAGGGAGTTGATGTTGTCTTTGGGTTGGTCATATATTTGCAGATTTCTCTCCCAGTGTTTCCCATGTTCTATGTTCATCCACGTATCTTTGTTCACAGATTTCAACATTATTTTAACCGTGTGCAAAGTTGTTAGTGTATATGGTTGTTCTTGTCTCGCTTCCCTCTATGTTAGTTTGTCTGCTTGTCATTGCGAGATGTGTTTGAGAGGTCAGGAATAAACTGCACAACAATATTGACTTCATGAGATATAAGCAGCTGGTTTGTATAGTGACATATTTGAGCAAGTTGAGGCTTCCTGTGTTCATTACATTCTACAGGATGAGGAGCGGACATAGAGATTACCACCAGTTTTTTTGTTCGATGTGCATAGTCAGTGATGCCACAGCTAGGGTTTTTCCACGAATATGCTCCGTGTGTCTTCAAATAAAGCGACTATAGTAGAGCAACCGTTAGATTTTTTTGGTCAAACTTTGTGCGGTTAAATGACCTGCACAATTGATTATTTAATGTAAATGACCTGCACAATTGATTATTTAATGTAAATGACCTGCACAATTGATTATTTAATGTAAATGACCTGCACAATTGATTATTTAATGTAAATGACCTGCACAATTGATTCCTTAATTAAAATGACCGGTACAATTGATTCCTTCATGAGTAAATGGATTCAATGACTTTAAGAATTGTTGACATTTCGTAATCATGAATGGTTCAATGTGTAAACTCTACAGCTAAATGTGCACTTTAAACTCGGTTAAAGTGGTCGAGCGTGAGTTAAGGGCGAGGTGCAAAGGAAAATGCATTGCTCTCGAGTATTCCAGAGTTTAGCACATCACCATGATCCTAAAAGTACCTCCTCGTGGTGAACCCTGCAAACAGATTGCTTTGAATTTTGTGCGAATTATATTTTGCTAACTCTTTATTTATCGTGGCCTGGCAGTGTAGACTAAGATGTAATGGCGATTTAACAAGACAGGCAATATCTCTGGATATAGCCTCTCGGTGCACAAACCTAAAACACTATATCAGAACAGTGCAAGACAGCCACTGGACTTATGGGTTATCTTGTCCGAGATCTCACGAAGACTAAAACAGTGAACAAATGTACAGAGAAGTAACACGCGTCTCCGGCGTCAACTGAAGTAACATGAATCTCCGGCGTCATCTGAAGTAACATGCTTCTCCGGCGTCATCTGAGGTAACATGCGTCTCTGGCGTCATTTTAAGTAACATGCGTCTCCGGCGTCATCTGAAGTAACGCGTGTCTCCGGCGTCATCTGAAGTAACGCGTGTCTCCGGCGTCATCTGAAGTAACGCGTGTCTCCGGCGTCATCTGAAGTAACGCGCGTCTCCGGAGTCATCTATCTCTTGCTTTAGTGACGGTCTCTGTTATATTGTATCATGTCTATCTTAGCAAGTGGGTCGCATTCGCGAACAGTGGATTGAGGCCTTGAGAAAGGCGAAAGTAAAGTGGTTACATTTGTTTTCGTGCCTGGGCATGTGGGTGTTCGAAGCAATGAAAGAGCAGACAACTGGCGTCATGTGCGATTGTGGCACAGGGAAATGGGTCGAGCTGCCGTTTTAAACTCTTTAAGAGATATAGCACGCGAGAGTGACATTAGTGTGGATGATGATTCCTTTTCATTGACCAGGATTAAATATCAGGGTTTGAAATGCAATGTTGCTAGAAGTGAACATTTTGAGAGGCGCAGAAGAATGATGGCCAACCAGCGTAGAACAGGTACTGCCAGTAGGAGTGTAATAGCTAATACGCTTAGGAAGAGATCGGTGCAACTATGGACATGTCCAATTTGCAATGATGATGATCCGACGACTAACTAACTTGTCTATCTTATTACGTTACCTTCCCATTTGCATTTCTGCCTATCTCTTGCTCGTTACTTCTCAACTCCCCTAATTATATATAAGAATTTTCAACAAGTTCATGTCTGTTTATATGTCCAAAATGTTTTTATTTTTATTTTGTAACACTATTTTAATATGTAATGCTGCTAAAATTGTATGTTTGTTATCTTTATCCTTGAACTCTTCATATTCTTCTTTATATCAAGAATACTGTCCCCGGTACTTTTTAACATTTAAATTGAATATATAATGCAAAAGGCATTATAAAATCTCCAGACATTAATAACTATTGGCAGCAGACCACTTTGTAACTTGCGTTATGCCGATGGTATCGATCTCTTGTCTGGTTCCGATTATGAACTCCAGGAATTCGCCTCAAAGTTGGAAGACGTTATTCGGAGATATGGCATCGAAATTAGCATTGATAAGAGAAAGTTGTTGGTGAATAGCGAGATACCAAGCGAAATCCCACTGATCTAGCGAGATTCACGCGAGATTCAGGAAACGGTCGCAAATTTGAAGATGTTACCACCCACATATATCTCGGATCGAAATTAAGTGATGATGGCAACTAGTGAAATGAGATTAAGCTAAGACTCGAGATGACAATGGCTGCCATGACGAGGTTGAATATGTTATGGAAAAGTAAGATCAGTATTACAGTAAAGATCAATCAATCTTTCATATCGCTGGTGCTAAGTATACTTTTATACGGATGTGAAAGCTGGACACTCAATGCCGACACGGAAAGAAGGATTCAGGTTTTTTTTAAAACAAGTGCTAAAGACGGTTGCTAAAAAGTGGAAGCAGATGCACCTAACTGCAGAACCAAATGACCCCTACCACCAAATGTCAAGCAAGGAACAAACCATTATCTTCAGACTACGAACTGGTCACAACAGACTGAGAAGTCACATGTTCCGAAAGCTGAAGATTGGTGAGACAGACCTGTGCAACTGTGGACTGAGCCCAGAGACTGCAGAACACATTCTTCATGCCTGTCAACTCTACCAAGAAGAGAGGGAGAAAATATGGCCTACTGAGACGGCACTGCTTCCAGACTTGAGGGGTTCCATGGATGACCTGAAACGAATCACACAATTCATTGAAGCTATTGGTGCTGTAACCTGATATCTGACTGAAGCTATTGGTGCTGTAACCTGATATCTGACTGAAGCTATTGGTGCTGTAACCTGATATCTGACTGAAGCTATTGGTGCTGTAACCTGATATCTGACTGAAGCTATTGGTGCTGTAACCTGATATCTGACTGAAGCTATTGGTGCTGTAACCTGATATCTGACTGAAGCTATTGGTGCTGTAACCTGATATCTGACTGAAGCTATTGGTGCTGTAACCTGATATCTGACTGAAGCTATTGGTGCTGTAACCTGATATCTGACTGAAGCTATTGGTGCTGTAACCTGATATCTGACTGAAGAACGATGAAGAAGAAGACGGTTGCTAAGAATTACTTATATAGAGTACAAGACAAATATATTCATCCGGCAGTAAATAATCAAATTTGCGGGTTATCAAGAAGTACTTTTAGCAGTTGGTGAAATGGTGTAAACTTGTTTGATTTGGACATGTGACAAGAGACGACTAACTTTCTAAAATTAATTTACAAGGAAAGCTCGAGGGTGAAATGAGAATAAGCGGTAAAAGAAAATCCTGGATTGACAACATCAATGAATGGTCTGGGTATGATTTATCTAGATTCCTCCTAATGATTCAGGATAGAGATGTTTGTATGGCGTTTTGTGTTGATATCTGCAGTGTGGCACCCCTACGTGTTGATATCTGCAGTGTGGCACCCCTACGTGTTGATATCTGCAGTGTGGCACGCCTACGTGTTGATATCTGCAGTGTGGCACCCCTACGACCGTGGCGAGATTTTAATATTATTTATTATTATATATCTTAAAATGCATCCATTCTGCCTTCTAGCTGTTTGTCCATAATTCATTGAAGATGTAGCACTTTATCATTCTCATTCTTAGTTCTTTATGATTTATATCAATTGTTAATAGCTTTCTTATTTTCCTCGTATCGTTGAAAGTATTTTTAACCGTTTCTAATCTCATCATTTATGGATGTGAAACATGGACGATAAATGAAAGAGCTCAAGGTGAGCTGGAGGCAACTGGGATGTAATCTTTGAGAAGAATGATGAAAATTACATGGAAAGCCACACACACACATACAAAAAATGTAGACGTCCTCGGAGATGCTGGAGTAAAAATACAAATTAAATCATAAATTAGAAGCAGACAGTCCAGATGTTTAGGGCATGTAATGAGAAAAGCCAAACTTGAACATTTAGTAACTACCGTGAAAGATAAAGTGAGGGAAAAGAGAAAGGAAGACAAAGAGAGAAATTTCTGGATGGGTTGCCACTGTGGCACACAAAAACATGTCACAACTTAGTAAGAACACAAGAGACAAAGAGTTATGGAAAAACATGATCGCCTACGCCACTCAGCAGGGCACATAATTGATATATTGATTGAATCTCAGTCTTACGATGACTCTCGGAAATCACGCCGCACAGGGCTGTTGCTGTGGCAGCTTCTCCGTCCATGCTTCGGGAGGTCCGAAGCAGATGGCAGCGCTATGAGTAATCAGTATATATAAATACCTTCTCCTTCAGAAATACTTATGGATCTAGTATGCAGATCATGCTGGAGTGTGAGGAAATGAACGATGTGACAAGCTGGCTACACAAGCACCGGAGGTGGGCACTTTCAATATGAACATAGGTAAGATCTTGAAGGGAATACAGGATCGCTTATGGAAATTGAAAATTTACTGGACGAAACAGTATTACCCGCAGATTGAAAGCATTTCTGATTTAACGTGTGACAAGCAGAGACGGGCGAGAGAGTGCTCGAAGTATGTTCATTATAAATCAGCTCGCAACGAACACGTGTCGAGGGTTACTTGTGTGATGTTTCGTGTGATGTGATGCTTCACTTTGTCGAGGTTTACTTGTGTGATGTTTCGTGTGATGTGATGCTTCACTGTGTCGAGGTTTACTTGTGTGATGTTTTGTAGGTAAAAATTGAAACAGGGTAATGAAGTTTTGCTAATATCTGGAAACACACATAATCACACACACACACACAAATCGACGTTTCGCCCAAAAGGCCTTTATCAAGGTTACATACAAATATACATTTTCAAAAACAACAAATAAAGAGAGAGAGAGAGGAAGACAGAAAAAGTGGCGTCCACATGGTCTAGCAAAATGTGGAGATGACCAGAAGGATTTAAACTAGGTAAGAGGTGACACACACAGGACATAGTTTGTTTTTTTAATCCACCCAAATATATTAGGAAACGAGATAAACAGAGCTATATGTAATATTTTGTGTTATTTTTTAAGGCCATTTGATCGCAACGTCTATTTATTATTTCTGTGTGTTTTCAATTATTAACAGAACTTCATTGTCCCGTGCTTCTAATTTCGTCTACACGGATTACAGTTTTCCTGCAGTTGTTACCTATTATAGGTAGTTCGATCACACCATCTTTCGTGTATTAATGTGTCGAGTATATATGACACCGTTTACTAGGTGTAACATTTTCACATTAGTGGTGGGCAAAATACGGTCCGATTTCCAATACAGGCGGCCCCGCCAAACCTTTTATTCTGGCTCGAGATGCTAATCTAAATATACTACATGCGCAGGTCCAAAGTTCAGAAAACACTTCTCGAATTTCCAAGGGACTCAAAAATGAAGTTCGATTTCACCCAATACAGACGAAAAGCGCGACATCGCGCTAAATTTATATATATATATATATATATATATATATATATATATATATATATATATATATATATATATATATATATATATATATATATATATATATATATCGGTTTTCAATCGCTTGATAACTTTGGTATCAATGCCAGTCAACTTGTATGTATGATATTATGTCACTCCGTCATTCCTCTGTTTGCAATGTTTCAGCGATATTTTGATGTATTTTGTCTAATTCTTGTTTGAGTTGTTTCACCTTTGACCTTCTCTTATATAAAATAGATATATCTCTTCCAGGTTTTATCGATATTTAGTTCTGACATGTGAACGTCAATAGTGATGTTCTTATTTCGTCGTTATTGATGTTAATGTATTATTGATTAAGGACTTGTGGTCGAAACAACGATTTCTGTGATATTATGTATATTTCCAGTCAATGTTAATAATAATTTTTTTTAAATGTCATTACTGCATTTTTTCTGTTAAGGAGTTACAGGGAGGGGACTTATTTTTCCAGTAATTATCAAAAAGTACCTTGTTCTAAGTTACGCCTGTTGGATTTCAGTTTTGCTTCAATGATTACATATTATTGGCAGTGGTTCTTACTTCTAAATTTATAAATCGATATTCTTTAAGAGAAGATTTGAAGCCATCTTACCGGTGATCTCAAATCGATGAATGATTCTATTTTAGGAAACGCATTATACAGAAATATTTGACATTTAAGAGCGACAGAAATAAAATACGATTTAGAAACTGAGTAGACTAGATTACTTTTGTTATGCCCCTTTAATATGTAATAACGAAACGACTACATCGTGCAAGCTCGCAACAACATCGTAGCTTTGTGGTACTAGGATAAAGAGATGATGGCAGTGGTAGACAATCGATTGGATTCTTCTTCTTCTTCGTCGTACGTCTGGCAGCGGACCCTCTGAAAGCATTCCGCTGACCGTCCTGAGAAGGACGTATGAGGGTGATCTGCGTTGTGTCGTGTTTTACAGCAAGTTGCGTTATCTGCACATTTCGACCTCACACATCCGTCTTCAGCCAGCATTTTTTTGGGCCAGGTTGGCATTCTCGTATCTTCGATCCCTAGTACTTGGTCAGGCTACAACAGGGTTGCTATACTCCTGTTTCCAGGCCCATTGCGTGGAAGTGTACTGAGGGTCTTAGCCAGCTGTGGTTCACTGACCCTGATGCTCGACCAGCTATGGAGCGCCGGCTGGTACACTCTGGTGTGCATGTCATCTCTGGGCTCATCGATTGGAATGATAGAGTAACTTCAATACAAGTCTATGGAATAAATAACTTAACAGGGGGCAGTAGGGTGGCATGATGAACCGACTTCAACACAAGTCTATGGAATAACTAAATATATATATAAAACTAGCAAGAGGTCACACCCTTGGATACCTGCTGAGAATACAGGACAGCAGTGTGACATACGATTAAAAATTGTGAAGAAAGTTGATAGACTGAAAGTACTGATGAAGTGAAGTGGACAATAAGATAATGAGATAAAGTGAAGAATGATAAGGTGAAGAAGATAAAGGAAAGAGATGCGGATTTCAACTATAAACGGGCAATATAAAGACAGGACATGCCTTGGTAAATAGTTACTACAAATATCTGAACTGTGACACGAAAGTGTAGGCAATAAACATTGTCGTTGATTTCATCCTCAACTATACGAGAAGTTGTTAAAATCACAAAAGATGGTTATCTTGACGTGATTGCTCGCTATGTTGCCACAGTTAACAACGAATATTTGTATGTGAGATAATCACAACTACACATTGTTAACTACGCCCCAACGTTTCCTCTACCACCTAGCTACAACTGGCATAGTTATACAACGAGAATCGATTTCACAATCGATACAACTACCGTACAGATATCAATATTGTGTCCCCACTAGCTAATAAGCTTCATAATTTAGGCGTTCAATCCTGCCAGTTACTATTACATCTGGAAGAGTACAACCTGTATTCTAAAAGTCTAGACACCAAAGAAATATATGTAAATCTCTCTCTAAATGTATATATATATATATATATATATATATATATATATATATATATATATATATATATATATATATATATATATATATATATATATATATATATATATATATATACATAAATACACAACTTAATTGAATGATTGTACAGAAATGATCCAAGCTCGATCATCATCATCATCAAGTGTCGTCTCCGCAACGAAGGCTGGCTGCAACGGATCTCCAACATCCCTTGTATATTGTCTTGGTGGTGCACTCTGCTAGACTTAACCTGTCCATCGTGTGATGTTACTCTCCCAAATGTATCTCTGCCTACCTCTTGCTCGTCTCCCTTTGACTTTACCCTCGAGTAAGGTCTTCAAAAAGGTGTCATGTCTTTTAATGTATCCAAAATATTTTATTTGCTTGATAGACGTTCAGTAATATGTTGTCAGCACATCTTGTGTAGGCCACGCTACTTGTTGATAATGGTTAAGTTCTGGTACACATTTTTATTCTTCCATCATCCTCAAATTCCTGTTGGTGTGCAGGATATAGTCCGAAGAGCGGGGATGTTTGTGTCATTGATTTTTATAGTGTTTCTCAAAATCTTTGTTGCCATCACTCCCTTTCTTGTAGGTTTCATAAGCCACCGCCAGCAATCAGGGCGTAGATGCGTCTTCATTCACATGGGGGAGATGTTTACATTAAAAACCAACTTTGTTTTTGTGGGATTTTTCAAGACCTTTATGCATAGCGTCACAGAAATACAGTTTGTATACATTAAACACATTGTCAAATATTTATTATAATGAGAAAAGGCAATGAATCCGTATTTAACGTGCTCAGAAACGACACATGAAGAACACTACTAGTGACATTTCATTTTGGGGGAGATTCGACTGTCAGGGTTCGTTAGAAAACAACAGTAAGTCTCTTGGCATCTACATTGTAAATGACCAGGTTTCACTACGCCTGTAACAACACATTGTGAATTTCTGGGTTTCCCTGCGCGTTTAACAATACATCGTGAATGCCCGGGTTTCACTTTACCTGTATTCCAGCATATGTTGCTGAATTTTTACGGATTATTTTCACTTTACAACAACTAAACAACTTTCTTCTTTCAATAGACGATTTTTCTTTGATTTCAATAATCCTAGTTGGACGAATATTCAGGTAGTCCTAGTTGGACCAATCTTCAGGTAGTCCTAGTTGGATCAACCATCAGGTAGTCCTAGTTGGACGAATCTTCAGGTAGTCCTAGTTGGACCAATCTTCAGGTAGTCCTAGTTGGACCAATCTTCAGGTAGTCCTAGTTGGACCAATCTTCAGGTAGTCCTAGTTGGACCAATCTTCAGGTAGTCCTAGTTGGGCCAATCTTGAGGTAGTCCTAGTTGGACCAATCTTCAGGTAGTCCTAGTTGGACCAATCTTCAGGTAGTCCTAGTTGGACCAATCTTCAGGTAGTCCTAGTTGGGCCAATCTTCAGGTAGTCCTAGTTGGACCAATCTTCAGGTAGTCCTAGTTGGACCAATCTTCAGGTAGTCCTAGTTGGATCAACCATCAGGTAGTCCTAGTTGGACGAATCTTCAGGTAGTCCTAGTTGGACCAATCTTCAGGTAGTCCTAGTTGGACCAATCTTCAGGTAGTCCCAGTTGGACCAATCTTCAGGTAGTCCTAGTTGGACCAATCTTCAGGTAGTCCTAGTTGGGCCAATCTTGAGGTAGTCCTAGTTGGACCAATCTTCAGGTAGTCTTAGTTGGACCAATCTTCAGGTAGTCCTAGTTGGACCAATCTTCAGGTAGTCCTAGTTGGGCCAATCTTCAGGTAGTCCTAGTTGGACCAATCTTCAGGTAGTCCTAGTTGGACCAATCTTCAGGTAGTCCTAGTTGGACCAATCTTCAGGTAGTCCTAGTTGGACCAATCTTCAGGTAGTCCTAGTTGGACCAATCTTCAGGTAGTCCTAGTTGGGCCAATCTTGAGGTAGTCCTAGTTGGACCAATCTTCAGGTAGTCCTAGTTGGACCAATCTTCAGGTAGTCCTAGTTGGACCAATCTTCAGGTAGTCCTAGTTGGACCAATCTTCAGGTAGTCCTAGTTGGACCAATCTTCAGGTAGTCCTAGTTGGACCAATCTTCAGGTAGTCCTAGTTGGATCAACCATCAGGTAGTCCTAGTTGGACGAATCTTCAGGTAGTCCTAGTTGGACCAATCTTCAGGTAGTCCTAGTTGGACCAATCTTCAGGTAGTCCTAGTTGGACCAATCTTCAGGTAGTCCTAGTTGGACCAATCTTCAGGTAGTCCTAGTTGGGCCAATCTTGAGGTAGTCCTAGTTGGACCAATCTTCAGGTAGTCCTAGTTGGACCAATCTTCAGGTAGTCCTAGTTGGACCAATCTTCAGGTAGTCCTAGTTGGACCAATCTTCAGGTAGTCCTAGTTGGACCAATCTTCAGGTAGTCCTAGTTGGACCAATCTTCAGGTAGTCCTAGTTGGACCAACATTCAGGTAGTCCTAGTTGGACCAATTTTCAGGTAATTCTAGTTGGACCAATTTTCAGGTAATTCTAGTTGTACTAGTCTTAAGATAATACTAGTTGGTCCAGTCTTCAGATAGAGAGATCTCAATTAATATCAACAGAATTGCACTACTTGTGCTCTTGTACACAAAATAGTAAGTACTTTCTTGTACATATATAGTAAGTACTTTCTTGTACATAAATAGTAAGTACTTTCTTGTACATAAATAGTAAGTACTTTCTTGTACATAAATAGTAAGTACTTTCTTGTACATAAATAGTAAGTACTTTCTTGTACATAAATAGTAAGTACTTTCTTGTACATAAATAGTAAGTACTTTCTTATACCTAAATAGGAGTAATGGTGAAAGTTGATGTCACTGTGTTTACTTTCTGACATCTTGATTTTATTTCTCTGTCTAGTTTTCCATTTTGCAGAATTTACGCTTCCTATATATTCAGAGTTTCAGTGTACCGCCTTCAATTTGTTTACTTCATCAAGTCCTTTTTACAAGGGATTTGGGGGGAAGGTGCATATATCGCAGTCACAATGTATACCCATGTATTTACATGTATTGAGCACCGTCACTCAGATTATTTTCTTACAGATTCCTTACCAAACTTTCACAAGAACTACCTAGTTACATGGCGACGGTCTGGCTAGACTTCCTAGTTACATGGCGACGGTCTGGCTACACTTCCTAGTTACATGGCGACGGTCTGGCTAGACTTCCTAGTTACATGGCGACGGTCTGGCTAGACTTTCTAGTTACATGGCGACGGTCTGGCTAGACTTTCTAGTTACATGACGATGGTCTGGCTAGACTTCCTAGTTACATGACGACGGTCTGGCTAGACTTCCTAGCTACATGACGACGGTCTGGCTAGACTTCCTAATTACATGGCGACGGTCTGGCTAGACTTCCTAGTTACATGACGATGGTCTGGCTAGACTTCCTAGTTACATGACGATGGTCTGGCTAGATTTCCAGCAGAATGTGGTCATTAGATCATAAATGCGTTATGTCGCGGTTTTATTTACGCCAGTGTCCTAACACATTTAAATATGACGAAGTTATACATATGGAAATAAAAGATTGTAGCACATGTGCCATTTTCTTGTATTCGTGTTGAAACTCCTGCAGATAAGTAGGTTGTATTCCGTAGAACGGAAAGCGTTTTGTCATGGTTTACAGCTTTGCTGCGATATCTGCCCCTTCGGACTAACACTTCCTGCTGCAGCATGATTTCTGGATCACTCCGTCTCTCTATGGGATGGAACAATAGACCCACACAGAAAAAATACTTACTCGCCTCTTACAACATTTATGACAGATAGCCCAGTAGATAAGGGTTGAAGAGGTAACCAAATATGACATTTAATACCATGAAGCAAGCTAAATAATGGGTAAACCTGCCCCTCCCCCTTACTGTAAATAGTTCACATAAAAACGGCCATTAAAAAATCACGAAAATCTTCTTCTTCAGCCTTCATTCTCAAACTCCCGCTGGATCTCCCTTGTAGCAGGACCACTGTCCTACTAGATTTCCAGCAGGATGTAGTCAAGCGAATGGAAATGCGTTGTGTTGCCGTTTTATTTGCGCCAATGGCCCAACACATCCGTCTTCGGCGGAAAAACACGAAAATAAAGGAGCCATTTCAGTCTCTGTTTTTCAATATATCTGGCCACTGATTTTGTTTCAACAGTTCTTATAATGTTCTCATTTCTCACATGATCTCTTCTGTTTGTTACTTTTCTATTACATCTTATTTCACACGTAGTAAACTTTCTCTCTTGTTCTTTAGGTAGTGTCCATGTCTGACATTGGTAACACAATGGTGGTATGAAGTTTTAATTTATTATTTGTATGTTGGTTTCCATCGACATCGATTTCTTTCAAAATTGGTGTAAATTCATAATTTACGCAGTTGGTTTTTTTAAATTCATGTCTAGAGCTCTCTTGTCCATTCTTCCACCGCCTTAAAAAATTGCTCCCAACATATTTAATTTCCTCTCTATGACCCATTAACCACCTCGCTCCTCTCTATGGCCCTCTAACCATCTTGCTCCTCTCTATGACCCTCTAACCATCTCACTCCTCTCTATGGCCTTCTAACCATCTCGCTCCTCTCTATGACCCATTAACCACCTCTCTCCGCTCTATGACCCTCTAACCATCTCGCCCCTCTCTATGGCCCTATAACCATCTTGTTCCTCTCTATGACCCTCTAACCATCTCGCTCCTCTGTATGGCCCCCTAACCATATTGTCCCTCTATATGGCCCTCTAACCATCTCGTTCCTCTCTATGACCCTCTAACCATCTCCTCCTCTCTATGACCCTCTAACCATCTTGTTCCTCTCTATGGCCTTCTAACCATCTCGCTCCTCTCTATGGCCCTATAACCATATTGTTCCTCTATATAGCCCTCTAACCATCGTGTTCCTCTCTATGACCCTCTAACCATCTCGCTCCTCTCTATGGCCCTCTAACCATCTTGTTCCTCTCTATGGCCTTCTAACCATCTTGCTCCTCTCTATGGCCTTCTAAACATCTTGTTCCTCTCTATGACCCTCTAACCATCTTGTTCCTCTCTATGACCCTCTAACCATCTTGTTCCTCTCTATGGCCCTCTAACCATCTTGTTCCTCTCTATGACCCTCTAACCATCTCGCTCCTCTCTATGACCCTCTAACCATCTTGTTTCACACCACAAATGTGTTGTTAATAGAAAAATATGTTATAAAAGAATACGCTATACAGGGATTCTACTGTACAAGTACAACCATATATATTAATGAACAAACTGTACTCATAAACTAAATGTAAAGAGATGTTGCTCGTCTTTTGTCTCATTCCTGACGCAGTTAATTGTCCTTGTCTTAGATATCTGCCGGATATTGGAAGATTTATTTGGGTTTCCTGTGTATGATGGATATTGTCTTTGTGCCAATGATGAAGACAGTTGACAATGTCATATTCACAACCGTTAGAAGAGTAAAGCTAATTTATTCAGATCCCATAATTCAAGACGGATGCGAAATATTAGAAAGTTATGCGTTCATTTTCAAATAATCAGTACGAGTATTCGTGTGATGTTTTAGCTCGGAAGAATGAAGTACGATCTGTTGCTCGTTTTACAGCGGAGTTACCTTTTTTTGCTCTTTTCAGTCCAGCACATCCGATTTCGACAAGATTAAATTCTTGTTGCCAATGCTAGGCCTAACATGTGGATATTATGTAATGCGTTCATTTTCTAGTTTTCACTTTATTAACACGATACACTAGTGTATTCAGAGTCCACCTCCCTGAGGAGCATAAGTTGAAAAAAGTCAACAGTTGCAGAGGATCCTCTTAATTGTTCTCATTTATCCTATGTAACCCATCCTTCTAAAAGAAACAGCTTGCCCTGAAAAGTTTACTGCTCATAGAACTCAGCTTCACTCGACTCCGATAATCCCCAGGGATCTCTGAGAAAAAAACTTTATTTTACAACCCATCACGAGAACTATTCGAAGCAGAAACCTATTGAACATATGGGAAACGGCTTGTCCACCATGTCAGGGAATTGACTCCTGGAAGCACTTGTCTTCATCAAAGTCTCTTTTCCGGCCCTTCAATACACACGATCTATTTATCTATCCCAGTTTTCTAAATCAGCTAAACATCTAGTTATTAGACCGTGACGTCAACTCTAACCATCTGGCCATTAGACCGTGAACTCAACTATAACCATATAATCATTTTACTGTGAGCTCAACAAGAACCATCTGGCAATTAGACCGTGGTTAATTCTAACTACCTAGCCAGTAGGCCGTACGGTCAACTCAAACCATCTGGCCATTAGGCCGTGAAATCAACTTTAACCATCAACATCTGTTGAATGTACAACAAATGGTACATCATCATTAAGATCGTGGAAAGAACAAATCATACTTACTTCACTGAATATCCTTTCCATTTGACAAGGTACTCCACCTTTCCCTAAAACAAAGAAATGTGATGATCTAATGAGGAAAACTGCAAACAATTTATTGACTAGACAAGATGTATGTGACGAACAAAAGCTAAATAAAGAAAGAAAGACAGAGAATGTGTTATTAAATTGTGAATATCTCAGATTGTGAATAACATCCTTGTTAAAAACAAATTAGTAGCATATCATATTCACGATGTAGCTACCAACCCAGTACATTTTATCTCTACTGATGTTTTTGGAAGTATGTACGTTCAATTGTTTGTTATTTGCTTTCTGAACGGTCATTGTGTACAGCTGTCTGCGGCGGGGTTTGAACCCGTTACCTTGGCCGTCACTGCCTCACACTGTGCCTCAATGCCAAACTCATACATTGAAGTTCTGGTAAAAATGGCGTATGAAATGACAGTTCTGTTATTTCTACTAGACAATAAGAGGTATGTTGTAGTCAACCTTCGTTGTGGAGACGGCACTCAATGATGATGATTATTGTTGTTGCTGTGAAGGCATGTTATGTAGTTGCGCTGCGTGATATCATGGTTGCTAGTGCACCTCTCGGTCTGATATCTCCGACTTCAGCACTAGTGATTGCTTAGGCGGGACTCTGATCCTTCTCGATATCTAGGATGACCTGATCAATCTTAGTTTCCAGCCTCTGTTGGCTGGACTAAGCCTCATCTCCACTTCATGGACTAGGCTTCAATTCGGCAAATAATGATGAAGATGATTATGATAGTTGATCTGATGGGCCACTGGTCAGACCTTCCGATCTTCCACATCCGGAATCACCAAGATCAAAACTTAATTCTCGCGTGTCTGCACCTCAACCATACGACGTGACACATTCTCTCGACAATCTCATAGATTCTCACTCAGGAATAGAAACGCTACGAAGACACAATAAGTGTCTTATGTGCACTGGTGAATTCACTAGAAAAGCTAGCTCAGAGCTACGGGAGGCGCACATTCTAGTGGATACTAGCACATTGCAACATCCTGGAAAATGAAGTCGTAGACAAGTTCGACAAAAAAAAGCGGTGCATTGCAATATAGTGACATATGTACTACTTATGAGGCAGTCAAAACATCAATTAAAGCAACTCTCAAATCAAAGTGAGAACTTAATCTGGATCACCCAGACCTAGTAAAAGATGATGCCTACCTTCGGCAGTCTACACGGGGCCAGGTTATTATTTTCCAATTACGTACAGGACATAACAGACCGCATAATCACATATAACATAAATACAAGATCGATACAGCAGACTCAACAACAGTTGGTCGGTACAACAGACTCAACAACATTTGGTCTGTACAACAGACTCAACAACATTTGGTCGTTACAACAGACTCAACAACATTTGATCGGTACAACAGACTCAACAAAATTTGGTCGGTACAACAGACTCAACAACATTTGTTCGGTGCAACAAACTCAACAACATTTGGTCTGTACAACAGACTCAACAACATTTGATCGGTACAACAAACTCAACAACATTTGGTCGGTACAACAGACTCAACAACATTTGATCGGTACAACAAACTCAACAACATTTGGTCGGTACAACAGACTCAACAACATTTGATCGGTACAACAAACTCAACAACATTTGGTCGTTACAACAAACTCAACAACATTTGGTCGGTACAACAGACTCAACAACATTTGTTCGGTGCAACAAACTCAACAACATTTGGTCTGTACAACAGACTCAACAACATTTGGTCTGTACAACAGACTCAACAACATTTGGTCTGTACAACAGACTCAACAACATTTGGTCGGTACAACAGACTCAACAACATTTGATCGGTACAACAGACTCAACAACATTTTGTCGGTACAACAGACTCAACAACATTTGATCGGTACAACAGACTCAAAAACATTTGATCGGCACAACAGACTCAACAACATTTGATCGGTACAACAAACTCAACAACATTTTGTCGGTACAACAGACTCAACAACATTTGATCGGTACAACAGACTCAAAAACATTTGATCGGTACAACAGACTCAACAACATTTGGTCGGTACAACAGACTCAACAACATTCTGCAACATCCTTATTACAGCCGAACAGTTGTTGAAGAGAGCTGCCCAACTTCCTGGAAAAACGAAGAAAAGTTTAGCCATGCCCTGCCTGCTTTTAATGGAAAACTCTACGGTTATTGCTCGTAGTCTGGGATTGACTGCTACTTATGTCAGAACTATCAATGTGAAAGTTTGAAATGAACGAAGATCTCAATCTTACTTATGTCATTCTATATGTTCCCCATGGAGCATCCTACGTCTGGGACCTAATTACCATGGACAACAGCTATAACAAGCCCGGAAACGTCGCACATTATCTATCTTGATTGCAGAATATTCACATCATGATGACTCATTATCACGGCTTCAGTCAACTGGAAGCAACGTCAAAAGAAAACAAGATTAAGAGATTACGTCCGTAATCGTGCGACTGATTCAGTTGCAAAGACTGCTACTACATAACCTCGTGCTTTGCTAGAAACTTTGAAAGAGCGATTGTCTTGCAAAGGACGCAGTTTCGTAGCACATATGTGCATTTGTATCTGCCGCGCGTGTACACTCGTAATCGTGTGATCTCGTTGTCGCTCGAGATGGCTTCTAGTAAACTGCGCGCTAGTCTCTACTAAGTAGTCCCGTGTCATATGGCAGGAAATAAAGTAAAAGTGTGAAATGCCATACATGTCATAAGGGACGAATAAGAAGAGTTGATAGAAAACCTGGGTACAGTACAAGTAGACGCCACCACATAGTCGAATTATAACGCTTGTCATTGTAAATTTCATGTTCATCATTTAATAATTTAAATATTAATTTATTTTAGGATTTGGATTAGCATTAAGATGGTTGTGTTTTACATAACTAACCCTAACCCCAAGCCCTAAATAAACTAATATTTCAATTATTAATTGATAAACATGAAATTTACAAACATAGACAAGGCAATAATTAAACATGTGGAGGCGTCTTCCTGTACTGTACCCAGACTTCTCAAGAGATAAAGGTTTGCGTTTCAGAGTAAACTTTACGGATCCATAGTGGCCAGCTTCAATACTTTACAATGCAAGATCCATATTCGCCAGCCTTAATACTTTACAATACAAGATCCATATTGGCCAGCCTCAATACTTTACAATACAAGATCCATATTGGCCAGCCTCAATACTTTACAATACAAGAGCCATATTGGCCAGCCTCAATACTTTACAATACAAGATCCATATTGGGCAGCCTCAATACAAAGTCTGTGAACTATACCAAGAAAAATAGGGAGAATTTGCACAAAATAGAGATACATGACGCAGTACAGCAAAATAAAAGGCGGATCAGCTAAAACGATCAGGAATGCAGCAGCTAAACAGAGGAGAGTAGCTAGAAAATACAAGTGGAACACAACTATTGAGCTTGGTCACCCTATGCCTGAGCTGTCCAGGGACATTTGCGGCCAGAATAAGGTTTACTAACCATCTACGAAATCATAATCAATGACATAACTCTAACTGAATTTCCAAAGTGGATGTAACAAATGGTCGTCATCATCATCATCATGTGATGGGTAAACGCCAGCAGTCGATCATAGATCTCCATAACTCTTTATTTCGGTATCTCTTGTCATGATCGTTGTTGTCTCTTTGCCAAGCCACTGTGTCCGACTGTATTATATTTTTATTAACCTGTCATCCTTGATCTCATTTGCTTTCTATATTGCAACTCAATTCTTCCTGACTCGTATCCACTTGCTAGAATCTACAATATGCAGCTCTTAATAACCCTCTTTCTCGCCTCGTTTGACAGGAATATACTTCACAGTGCATTCTTTATCACAGTGACCATACATCACGCTCTTCCAACTATACTACTTTCTTTCTAACTATACCACTCTCCTTCTAACTATTATACTTTCTTTTTAATTTACTATTCTCTTTCTAACTATTCTACTTTCTTTTTAGTTTACTACTTTCTTTCTAACTATTCTACTTTCTTTATAACTATTGTACTCTCTTTCTAACTATTCTACTATATTTCTAAATTGTACTACTATCTTTCTTATACTACTCTTTCTAACTGCTACATTCTTTTTACTTTACTACTTTCTTTCTATGTTACTCTCTAAATATACTACTCTCTTTCTAACTATACTACATTCTTTCTCGCCATATTACTCTCTATACACTCATTTTCCAATCAAAATCATCATCATCCAACCCAATATTGATCTCTCTCTCTCTCCCAATCCATCACTGCTATACCATCTTTCACTGTGTCAATGTATTTCCATGATAGCTGTAGTAGTACATTCATAATCTCCTTCTTATGCGTTCGATCTCAAACTCCTGTATATTATCAGGATGTAGTCGAGTAGAACAGAACAATAAATACACAAATGTCCAACTCTGGCAGTGATCATATACTCACTCAGGTATACTCAGGTAACTTACCATATACTCAGGTAACTTACCATATACTCAGGTAACTTACCATATACTAGGGTAGTTTATCATGAACAAGATGTTGCTGTCATTGCATTCCATCGAAACTTCTACCGACTTGAGAAGAAACTTCTTTGAAATTGTTATTGAATAATTCTTCTTCTTCAGTGTTCGTTCTCAAACTCCAACTGGATCTCTCTTGTCGAAAGACATTCTCAAACTCCAACTGGATCTCTCTTGTCGAAAGACATTATCAAACTTCCAGTGAATCTCTCTTGTAGAAAGACATTCTCAAACTTCCAGTGGATCTCTTTTCGTGCAGGACAATGATCCTACCAGATTTCTAGTAGGATGTTGTCCAGAATATGGAAATGTATTGTCCGCCATTTTTGCGTCAATGGTCCAACACAGCGATCTTCAGATTTTTGGATCCTCAACCTTGCCCACCTGGTGTCATGTGTACTAGTGGATGGGACCATGTTTCATATATTAAGTACAGTTGTTACCCACGGGTTATTATTACCCTACATAATCATACATCAGTAGACATACTTGACTTGGAGTAGTGGGAGAAATTTACTGCCTCTCTCCGTGAGATTCAATCTCTTAGACACTCCGATCTCACTCTGAAGACCCAGGCATGTAGATAATGGAGGAGGTTCAGGGTGTTTAAACCCCGCATGTAGCAAATTTGAACATGATTTTCAGTACTAGGAACTGAACCAAAAGGTCGATTTAAAAAACCCCTACCGTAGCGATTTTTCACAAAAAAGATCTTCAAAATTAGGTAAAACTCCTTATATACGGCCCTGTCTGAAGCTCAGACTACACGTGTCCAAATTATTGCAAAGGACCGTTTAAAAGGCAATTGTAAACAACTAAATGCTCTTAAAAACAATACAGCAAAAACTAGCTGAGCTGATGACTACGTCCTGAATACGATATGCTACCAATGTCTTTGCTATGTCTTTGATATGTTTTTGCTATGTCTTTCCTATGTTTTTGCTATGTCTTTCTTATGTTTTTGCTATGTTTTTGCTATGTATTTCCTGTTTTTGCTATGTCTTTCCTATGTTTTTGCTATGGTCAAATAATGGTAATTGTCTAGAGATAATCTTGTCATTCTGTCAGATTATTTTACTGTAATTTCTCTTATAAATATCTTATTAGTGATCTTATTTGGTACAAGATATTCTGAGGATTCTTCTGTAACATTGTGCTTCAAATTTTCTTATTTTATGTTTCACTTTATTGATGATTGTCCAAGATTCATACATTGTCACTAAGGCTCTATGATTTAGCTTTTTAATAATCTCTGCACACAGAAAAAATGTAACTGCACAATCTGATCATCGCTTGAGATGGGCAGTTATTATTGACTAGTGTATGTACATAAGAATGATAGTATATATATATAATAGTGACAGTATGATTATATATAAGCCTAAATATTACTTACTAATATTAGAACAAAATATTTTAATTTTGACCACGTACAATCACCAACAAAGTGAAAAATAAAAGAGCAGCATCGGAAACAAAGTATTACAGAAAAATACTCAGAATACCTTGGACCAAAAAATATCACCAATGTAACTATCCTAAAAGAAATGGTAATAAAAGAAAACTAGCTAAACGGCATGGTTATTTCTAGAAAACTACAATATTTTGCTCATATTAAACGCGAGACAGCCTGGAAACGACCATAATGGAGGGAATGATGTAAGGGAGGAGAACAAGAGGCATACCAGGAAGAAGATGGAGTGAAGACATTAAAGACCAGCTGAACATGGGAGTAGCAGAAGCAGGAAGATTGGCTCAAGATAGACAGAAGATTCGAAAGATTGTGATTACTGCTACATCCTGCTCAGTATATGCCACATGATGATGATGGCGATGAGTGAGTGAGTGAGTGAGTGAGTGAGTGAGTGAGTGAGTGAGTGAGTGAGTGAGTGAGTGAGTGAGTGAGTGAGTGAGTGAGTGAGACAGGCAGATTTGCAAGAGGATTTCCAGATTATTGAAATTGATCTTGTACTAGTAAAATTTCAGGTAAAATATGGTTTAAAAAATGAAAAAAAGGTCCAAACTGATAACCTTTAATACATTTTTAAATTGGTCAAAAATAGACTAAAATGACCAAATCAGGTGTATTTCCAGTGACACTTTAAAACATCAGAACTTGTGAAATTGTGTGGCGGCAGATAATACCAATGATTATGTATTACTGTTACTTCTAACTGTTGTAGTAGTATCCCTCTATAGCGCATTCTGTTTTAACAAATCTCCCTATATAACAATCCTTTTTTTAATTAAATTGGTAGCACATCCTATTACGGACATGGTTATTAACCCAACATTTTTTGGCTGTAGTGATTTTCTAGGTAATAGAAATATGTTTAGTAGTTTGCCAGTGATTTCTGAACGGTTCGGATGCACAATTTCCTGTGGCGGGGATCGAACCCTGTACCTTGCCCATCACAGACGGGCACTGTAGCCATTTATATTTATTCTTGATTGTTTGTACTGTATATAGCAAATGTCTGTTATTACATACAAAATCCATCGGTCCGGACCACGTTGTTATAATGAGATTTGACTATAACTAATAAATAACACTAATACCAAATATATTATTCTGTCAATGAAAAATAACAAATAACATAACAGAACAAGGACTTTTTTCACGTCATGGTCCAGTGGGGACTTTTAACAAGACACAACCACGAACTAGAAATAAACAACACCACAAATTATATGCATGATGAGTACAATGGGACCGTCTCCCAACCGCATCATATTGTAATTGAAAAGAAAAAGGAAAGGTTTGGTAGAGCCAACCACGATCCTGATAACACTATACAAACGATAGAAGGTTGTGGTGACCGATAATCGCCAGCCGACCCAGTACTGAATCATCATAATATTATACACACTAATGATAGTTGAAGACATAGTAGTTTTAGATACAATGACTTGTTTATTGTCTATTGTCTTTCCCCATGTGGTTTTTTTTTTATCCACTCTTGCCGTTAGGGGTGATTGGAGCTCGAGCTTGCGTTCTAAAGCCAGATGTGTGGCCTCGGCTGTGCTATGACCGTGTTTGTTCAGGATGTCCCTTGCTTATTGAGAAAAAAAAGTAAGACTATATGCACACAGAGACCCACAATGTGTGGCTACCGGGGTCTGGTTTATATTTCAGGGTTTAAAGAATAGAACCGCTATCGTCTAACCGCATGTCGTAGGAGGTGACTAAAAAATGCTTCTGCGTCTAACCGCATGTCGTAGGAGGTGACTAAAACATGCTTCTGCGTCTAACCGCATGTCGTAGGAGGTGACTAAAAAATGCTTCTGACAATCTGTAAAAATAATATTATTATCAGTTCATGTCTTGTCTCGATTTCTGACTTATGTCTTCTGTGAAACGGTACCCATGCAGTACGAAAATTAAAGGCTAAGTGGACACTGCACCTTTATTCTTTAGTGACAGACTCCTTGATGGCTGAGAATGCTAGTTGTGCCGTAAATGCAGATGGGACCCCAGATCTGATAGAATAATTATGAACTAGTTGATCCAGAGATGGATGATACATTCCTAGAAGGCGTGATGATACTATGAGATTGCAAGACTGGGGCATCTCCATGATTATAGGTTACTGCTACATTGGGGCACCTCACAGTGGAAACAAAAAATACATCTATAAACGCTCCCCCAAACGCAACCATGAATATCATGCGAGTTTGTGTCATGTACGTTGCTAAATTGATGGCCTATGCTTTTGACTTTTGTCAAAAAGGCTCAAGTTTTAAACCTACTCAAGCGGTCACATCTACAAGGATTATTTCAACATCAGCGCGATCGTGTACACGCACAATGTTTGTTGTAAGAACAGAAGTTATTATGTGGTACGTACTGTGTGTACACGTGTACTTTAAAATCTGTATAGTTGTACAAAATAGTGGTAGTACATGTACACAGTTACAGTGCGAACTTGTTATTGTGAGGTATATGGGCCTATACGTGCTGTCAAATATTTAAAATTATATATATATATATACTGTATATATATATATAAAATACAATTAATCAAACAATCATAGAATGTATACATGTATTGTATGTACTTACACGTCTGTGTCGCTTTTTTTGAATATAATCCGCCTGAAATACTTGTTCACCAAAAGCAGGTAACTCCATTTTCATAGAATCCATAATTCACGAGCACAAATTTGCTCTGAACTAGCGGCCTTCAAGTTTATTCTACTCAGGTTTGTTGTGATGTGAATGTTGTCAACGACCAACCTTCAGGGAGTTTCAGTAGGTCAACCAATCGAAGCTCGAGTACCGGTTTTGTTCAAACACTGTCCCGCCAATCGGGTGTTAGATACGACAGCTGTGCGCGTTGACCTAACCTTTGAACTCGTGACGTGGGACGAACTCTCTCAGAAAGTGTTTGAATGTTTACTCCACGGAAATGAAATAAGCACTGGTCGGGTTTTATGAAAGAAAACGGAAATGTTATTTAAGAAAAATCAGACGTGGATGTCTATAATTCTGATGAATGGAAAGAGTTGAACTGTCTCATAAATAGTGATGCGCCATGTTTGGTAATTCCGCTGAATAACATCAATCTCTTGAAGCCAACCAGCACAGGTGTCATCAAGATTAAGGCAGTTTCTGTACTATTGTTCAAATCGTGTTGTTGCTGGGGCGCGAAAGAGTGTCCAAGAATAGCGGAGATCGTCATTAGTAGAAGACCTCTGTCTTACAAGTAATTTCGAGTATGAAGATAAATGAAAATTGACGGGAATTGACCCGTTCTAGTAGCACCGAATTGCTTTGCACCACAAGTAAACAGGTTTTCCGTATTTGACACGCCACATCCAAATTTGTAAAAAGATGTGATCCCACCAAGATATTCAACCTGTGTACTCAAGTCACCGAGAACGGACCAATCGAAACAAGGACTATTACAACATCAACAAACATCCTGTATAAGTAGAACGGGCCAGGCTCAATTCCCGTCAGCTGTAAGAATTATTTCCAGCATTAATTAGGACTTCATTTGTTACATATGATTATTGTCGTGATTTTATTGGTCACTATTTGTTATTATACTTAGACTCGCACTGTTGATACTGTTGTTTGAAACTGTTGTTTCAGACTGTTGTTTAAGACTTTTCTTTCAGACTGTTGTTTAAGTCTTCTGTCTGAGTCTGTCATAGCCTGTTATCAATATAAAAATAATTGTCTGTGTCTTTATTCCAACCCAGTGAATATCATCGTCATTTTGGCTGCAAAAGTAACACACTAAGATAATTATTTCTTTCTTCTGTACCCGTGGATAGCATCGTCATTTTGACTGGAAAGTGCCAGAAGTGTGGAAACAATGCGGGCACTCTAATTCCAATTCTAACACGTGTATTTTCTGTCCCCTTCTAACTTGATTCGGCAACCCCCAAATTTCTAATCCTCAGTAATCATTATACTCCCTATACAATACTCTCAGAATTCATTCCTTCAAACAGAACCATTTTACGAAATATTGACACAACTATATAATTATGTTTTACCGTAATAATAATGATCACTGATAATAAATGTCAAATACTACATTTTTTCCGTGAACGAGTTACAGGGAGGGATTTTGTAGCTGTTTGATAAAGGTCGCATGCTCTTGCTGTCGCCACGTCATGTACAGGGTGAGTTTTTTAATTTACCTCGGGAATTATAAAAATAACAGTACTTACCGAGGATCGAACTATAGGACTCACTATTGTGAGACCAACGCTCTAAACTCTCGGTCATGCACACTGATAATAATGTCTTATTTAAATTGTCATTAGACACACTCATCACTCACCTCTATTATTACTTGTCTAATAAAACCATCAAATGTTCACAGAGATGTACATAAAACATTATATATGATATTACTGCACTTTATCAGATGAAACCTCATACAAGTCTTCCTACCATTAATAGTGATCTTAACTCTTTATTCCCATAAGGGTTTTCATAACCTGCCATAATGTACTTACCAACAGGAGGGGTTTGTAGGACATGCTGTTTTAGCAGCTTGTAGGATATAAGAGGTTTCACGTGATGTAGATGCTTACAGTTTCTCGACTGTTGGGACCCTGCTCGTGACGTCTTGTATACACACTTCCTCGACTGTTGGAACCCTACTCGTAACGTCTTGTAGACACACTCTTCCTCGACTGTTGGAACCCTGCTCGTTAGTCCTGTATATACACACTTCCTCGACTGTTGGAACCCTGCTCGTGACGTCTTGTAGACACACTCTTCCTCGACTGTTGGAATCCTGCTCGTGACGTTTTGTAGACACACACTTCCTCGACTGTTGGAACCCTACTCGTAACGTTTTGTAGACACACACTTCCTCGACTGTTGGAACCCTGATCATGATCTGTAGACACAGTCAATGTTCTCGGAAATCCTTGATGATTATCGCAGGGACGACGGAGTTACGAGCTATAAGTGTTACATCTCCTGTGTTCTTTCTCAAACTTCTGCAGTTTATCAGGATGTAAAATGGAGAGAGGAATGAATTGTGTCATGTTTTACAGCAATATACAGTTTGGCTGCGATATATATCGCATTCTTTGCATGATACATCCAACTTCAGCAGGGCTTCTAGATCAATTTGCCATATTTGGGATGGGATATCCAACCACACCCCCACAACCTTTGTTTTGTCTAAATTAAATTTCATTTTCATTATGTTTCATTTTCGTTATGTTTCATTTTCAGTAATCAGTAATTCCATTTGTTTAGATGTATCAGCCAGCTTACTCCAGAGACAGCACATTTTCTTAGTTATTGTAAAGACAACCTCACTGAACCTATATATAAACCTTTATTTGAACTCGCTGAATAAATATGGTCTATGAATATCCTAACATACTGGCAACCATGAAGTGTTGTTTTTAATGTAGAGATTCTAAATCAAGAACGTTACCATAATCCTATTTAAAGCTGGATTTGTTTTTTTAAACGTGAGTGGGGACCAGTAAATAACAAGACGATAGACCATGTTGAAAACATACGCATACCCTTGAATTACTTATATAATCTATATATATTGCCATACTGACACTAACTATGTTTCTTTTTAATTCAGAGAAACTGAATCACCATCGATGCCAATATTTCTTTTCAAATGGGGGTTTTTTTTAAAGCTGTGCTGTCAGGAACCTAGAAAGTGGGGAAAAAACACCTTTTAATGCTGAAAGCACACTCATACCCTGACATATCCTCATAATCTGCTATGGTACAATTATTGTGCAACAATCAAAATATATTTTACAGATTACACAAATAGATGATGGGTATGATTAGAATAATACAAAATGGTTTGTATTCAAGAACAGTGACTTGAGGCAGTTTGGTGATCGGTTACATGGGTGTTCAAGGCATCGAGACAGATGATCTGCTGGCTAGCATATCTAATGTGTCCATCTATAGAGAAATGGATCGTGCGGACTTTTTCAACTCATTGCCAGAAACAACGCGGGAAAATAAATATAAGTGGATGGCGACTCATTTTCAATGTTCAGAATATATGAAAGGGGCTTTAAATATGGCATGACTAATTAACTAACGACTATCAAACACACGCACTAATTAACTAACTAGCTAACTAATAAACAAACAAAAAAATTAGCAAACTAATTAACTAAGAAACCAACAAACAAACTGTTAGAAACGAGGGACACTATAGGCTTAGAAGAATGTTTGTTGTCAACTAACAGAGAACAGAAACTGTCAGCCATTGTGTGATAGTGGGTACAAAAGAAGAAGGTGAATACACTCAAATGGAGATCACGGCACCTATGTTTCTGTTCAGAGTACAATGGCGGTAATCCGATGAATCCTTTATTTCACCATTTAAGGTTCTCAATATATGACAAAAAATATACGTTGAATAAATACTTTAAAAAATATACGTTTAATGGATACTTAAAAAATTATACGTTTTGTGAATACTTAAAAAAATATACGTTGAATAAATACTTAAAAAATATACATTGAATGAATATTTAAAAAATATATGTTTAATGAATACTTAAAAATATGTGTTTAATAATAGTTCAAGAGTATTAGGTTCAAGCATTCATATGTAAACAAAACCAATTAAGTTCACTTGTATATTAATGTTTCTGTGGTTGATCTATATATTTCGTTACAGTGTGTCTTTTTTAGCATAGGAGTTAATTTAAAAAGAAAAAAATGAATTAGGTATTATTTTGTTGATTATCTTCCTCCTACACCGGACATGTACATAGGTTTTCCTACCTCCGTTTCACTGTATCTCGTAGGGTATAAGAACTGATGATTCCAGTTCTATGTTGGTTTAATGTTCGTTTTGAAATCTTTGTTCTGTACGAGCTGCGCCAATCCTCACTTACAATTTTGGCTTTCTTCTTATTGACTCATGCTCATTTATCTAAATTTCTTCTGATCGTGCAGACTCACGAAAAGCAATGTATATGTCTCTTCGGTTCATAGGCTGACAATCTATTATGGTGGTGAGGCTAGCTAATTGGTCGGACCGTTCGTTTCCCTCCACACCCGCGTGGCCCGGGACAAAGATAAGAGTGATTAAAATAACTGAATGCATAACTAAACTAAAGTTGTAGCAAAAAAGAATATTTCATTTCAGAAAAAAAATCAAACTCAAACTAAACACGAAAAATATAGCTTGTATAAATATACACAAAAACATATTATTTAAATAAGTTTGTAGCAAAAAAAATGTTTCTACAAATTTAAATACTTGCAGAATATTATACAAATTATGCAGTATCCTGAAAATTTCAACGGCTCATTTAAAAAAAACATCTGGCTTAAAAGGGAAACAACTTTGAAAACTGTGAACATAAAATGACCAATATATATGAATCAAATTTGTGTATTTTAAAGAAAATAAATACAATTTGGCTGAATTCACGTTTTACACAGAAAACACACGTTTATTAGAACCCCCCCCCCCCCAATATATTTCCATGTTAAAAGATTACAAAATAAAAACTGAACAAAACATTATAAAGTTACCGTAAACTTTCACCAAAATTGATGCTAGCCAAGGTCAAAGATACTTGACAATTGTATTCTGTCATGGTAACTCTTCAGTTCCACTGTCTGGGTCGCACTCAGTAGGATATAATCGATATTTGATCTGTAAGACTCGTAGATGTGGTAACTTTGGGGAAGTGGTGGCCAACTCCTTCCCCACCCCCTCTCCCCCCACCCCAAAGGACACGACAGTAATAGTGAGACTGTCGGAAGTAAAGACCACTGTACAGAAAGTAAACAAGACTGCATTCGTTAAGTTTTTTTTATTATTGTCGTGGGTCACTTTATATATACTTGGATTCACATACCAAAAATAGCCAAGCAAACAACAACGCAATGCACGGTGGTAATATAACAAACACGCCTTTGAGGATATGTTTACTTTCTGAACAAAGGTCTTTACTGAAATTCGATCATGGTAATAGGAAGCACAACAAATAATAACGGGTTCTCTCTCTCCAACCTCTCCCCCTCCCCCTTCCCCCCCCCCCTTTTTAAAAAAAAATAGTTTATTCCAAAAGGAAGCCACAAAATCTAGGAAAATGAAGTAATAACCCCCCGGAGACGAAAAAATTTTGCCTTTTAAATGTAAAGTACCTAACCGACCGTGAACTTACCCCAGACGTATCTACCGCCCTGGTAACCATGACCAAGATTCAGTATAGACCTCTCAACCGAACGTAAACAAGTCTTCATTCGTGACTTATTTGATTATTGTCATGATTACCGTGTGTTTATATATACTTGTATTTATATACTTGGTATATAAACTTGTATATTTACTTGGTATATTTATATACCAAGTATTTATATACTTGGACTCGCATTCTAAAAAAATACCATGGTGAACTAACGAAATTCACGGAAATAATCAGAAATGAGACTTTCTAGACATGTTTACTGTATGTTGAGGGGTATTTTAGTGCAGTCAATGGTCACGAGATAAGTTTGTGTTTTCTGACTAGAGTAGCATTTGACAGATAAGGGAATAAAACATCCGGGTTCACTAAGTCAGTGTGTCAGCATGTTTAATGATTACATCACAACATGTAAGCAGGCTAATACAAGCTAAATCGAACTTGACTATAACGAAGGCTTGAGTATAACAAATGCTTGAGTATAACAAATTCTTGATTCTTGATTAGAAACCGGCCTCACGGCATGTGGGGCATTCCCATAAGTGCTGCGCCCTATTTTTCAGCAGCCATTCGACTGGATGGTGTTTCGAGTACAATATTGCCGAAACAGACGTTGACATCAGGGCACAACTTTGGCCCTTACGACAGGTTTCTTTGTTGTTTCGCCCACCCATGCCGTGCCGGTAACTAGTTCAAGCACAACGTCGGCCAACATGGTAACTGTTATCGAATGTTACGACTACGGGATTGTATAGATCACATGCCATGAAGCTTCTATAAGAATATAACCTCAATATAAAGGCATGCCATCTACTAAGGTTTTCTGTTGCATGGTTGGTTTGTCTAGTGAGCCATTGAGTATAACAAATGCTTAACTATAACAAATTCTTGATTATAACAAACGCTTGAATGATTTTGTGATTGAAAGGGTTACCAACGTTCTGAGACATTAAAATATTACTGCACACCAAGCAAGAGACGGGGGAAGACCAAAAAGAGGAGAATCGAAGGAGTTACTAACGATATGAGCCACTACAATATTACTGCATATCAAGTTATACAGTTCTCACAACGATCTACTACACTTGTTGGGTGACGCCTTTCTACCCATTGCATCAGTAAAACTTTTCCTATGTCTACACAGGAAGTAAATTAAAAGCTACCTATTGAAACATAAAATAATTAATGGAGAAATTATAATAATAAACAGATATGAATACTCAATATAACAAACGAGATTTAAAATTATTATAATTGAAGTGAGATTAGCACTCAAATCTACACGATCTGTCTGTTTCTCCAGCGTCGAATACCATACATAGTGCAGAAACCAGAGCTCTCAGGTTAGAACGATCTGATGCTACTATGACAACATTCTTGCACGATGTTGAGACTCTTTGATCCCAAACGTAAAGTATAGGTATACCGTCCTGCTGAATTAATGATAATAATTGGTTACTCGTCAGATAATCCATTGTCGTAGCAATCTGGACACGCCAGCAAGTGTCAACATCTTATATTCATATGCCCTTATGAGACTTCTTTAATTATTGTATATCCATCGTTTCCTGAAATATCAGATTTCACTCCCAAGTCCGGAATTGTATACTCAACCGAAGATGACTGTGTCAGGCCATTGGAACAAATAAAATGATGAAACACCGCATTTCTATTTTCTGGACTACGTCCTGCAGAAAATCTAGTATGACCATGGACAGTCCAAGAGAGATCCAGCAGGAGTTTGAGAATGAACACTGAAGAAGACAAAGATGAATTATATACACAGATAAGCTAGAAGGCATATGGGCCTACATCCCACATTGTTCAATTGGTCTAACTCTTTGATTGCACTCAGCATAGCAGCATTATTCATTCAACTACCATTAATTACTGTGGCGAAGCTAGCAAGTCTTACTGCTATTTTATTTTTCCTAACACCCACATGTCCAGGCACAAAATGGAGGCAAATTTCTTGAACACATACTTCTTCTTCTTCTTCTTCGTTCATTCTCAAACTGCCGCTGGATCTCCCTTACAGCAGGACCATGGTCCTACTAGATTTCCGGCAGGATGTAGTCCAGATAATGGAAATGAGTTGTGTCGCCGTTTTATTTGCGTCAGTGGCCTGACACATCCGTCTTCAGCGGGAACGCATATTTAACCAGACTTCAACCACTGACGTTGCAATAGCTCGACCGAATCTTTCTTCAGCACATACGTCACTAGACTTCAACCATTGACGGTGCAATAACCTTTCAAAGGATACTCGTAGAATTTGTTATAAACCAGGTACCCGTAGCACTTCGCATGACCGAGCTCCAGTAATGACCCATGTATATGGAATAAACATGACCTTAAATGCTGATTTTTTATTATGTCCGTGCATATCGCTGTCGGTTTTGTGTGTTTTTGCATGCGACATCAAGTATATAAATATTGCTCAATGAAAAATTCAACAGTAACCAAAAACGTAGGTAATGAAGTTTTGTTAACTTTCTGTATTTACTGTCGAGATTCTCACACTATGAGACTCCAGCAATATTATATTTTACACCATATCACTTCCATCACCATACTGCTAGTGGGAGGGGGTGTTGGATTGGGGGTTTTCAACACCCACCCGCTCTTTTAGACAATATTGGAACATGACCTTCAGTTTAATAATGTGTTTACAATCTTTCAGATATTCGCAAAACGGCCAGCACATTTTTCATCAGAACGCAGGAATAAGGAGGTGAATTACCTTTTTTATGTGAACTCCTCCTTACTGGAGACATATCTACGGCCCTGGCAGATGTAAATCACTTTCTTCTTTAATACACTTCCCTCTGCAATGATCCATGAACGCACAAGCACTGTACACGTGCGAACCACGGACTCATCAATCAATGTCCATTTAAAGTCCAACACATAAACAATCTTATGAGAATGAAGCCAAACCAAATACCAATAAGAGCATATAACACAAGAATATCCGGGCGTAAGGCTAAAGGTAAAGAACATGTGGATAGAAAATATCATGATAGCCTTGAACAAACATGGACTAAATGCAACCTCGGTGACACATCTGGCCATGGAAAGACAGCTTAAGCTCCCACCCCTACGCTTAACGGAAAGTGTGAATGCTATCAACAATCATTTTCCTGGGGAAAGACAATAGACAAACAATGTCGACTGAAATATTATCAGCTCTTACTATTCCAATAATAGTTTATTTCTGAAAACTGCAAAAATTCCCCTGAAAAATCCGACGTATGAAAAATGATATTTTTTAAGTCATCAAAACAGAAAGTTGTGACAATCTCTAATTTGTGTTTGCAGAAAAACGAGATTAGATAAGCTGTTTATTTTTAATGTGAATGAATGGTCATATCTTGAGATTGCACGATGTTCCTTACTTTCACCAGACGAAATTGTATACGAAGCGGTGGGAACCAATTATATGACTCGATTTGCATGACCAATCAGATGAACGCGGTCTCAATATAGAAACATGTTTAGTGTCAAAGATTTGGAAACGTTCATTTACTTCCAAATGTAAATTGCAAATTCAAGACGGTTACATTTATAAGCCCAAGTTTCTAGTGTTTACGTTTTCAGAACGTTACTATATTTAGACATGGCGTCATTTGATAGGTCACGTGGGTTTGGCTTTATCAGAATGTCGCCAATCGTTAGACGTTTCTAGTTACAAGACTCCTAAAATAGACACGACTCGACCTTCACCTCAGGTTATAAACCGCTTCATCGACAATTTATATTTTTCTGAGCACAGATCAGGATGTCCGGATTACATAAAAATGTAAATAAATGTGTATAAATTAGTACACTACAAGTGGTGGGCATATAGTACACGCCCATATGACTATGATTGACATTGTTGTTTTAAGGAACTTATATTTAGGCGGCGTCACGACTGCCACCTACAAGAGCAAGCACCCATAACAGGATGTATCTTCTTCCTCTTCTGCATGCTTTCTTAAACTCATGCAAATTAGCAGGATGTGTTTACAGGATAAGGATGTATTGTATCGTGGTTTACAGTTTTGCTGTGATATTATATGCTACGGTTGGAACAATGTAGTAGGACTTAGCTAATCACTGGAAACGCACATAATCGTTTCGCGTTATCATCTTCTGAGAACTCTCCGGTTTCCTTCGAGTGTTTTAGTTAAAGCATGTTGGTTTGCTGGAATAGCCACGGTGTCGTTTAGGTCTACGAATAGTTAAACACATTCAGAAAATAAATAATATATTTCATTTAGAAAGCATGGAAACACTAAACTTTAATTCCTTTTAGGCAAGCAGGGATGACAAATACTCATCTAGCGCCACAGAGGGAAGTTACACACTTAAATCCTTAACACACACTTAAAAAGTTACACAAAATCGACGTTTCTACCACAAGGCCTTTATCACGAATACATTCACAACAAGAAACCACAATAAAGAACGGCACTATTAACGTTAACATGACAGAGCTATCTGTAGATATATCTATATATTTATGCCGAGGATTAAAAATTAAACTGTCAGATACGTTCTGTCATACATGCGCCTTTTTGCCTAACTTCTGCATAGATTTTGGCAAACATGTAGATAAAGGAAAGGGGAAGGTTGGGAGATCTATCTATCTATAAACCTGTAACCAGTCAGGGTCGAAGGGGTACCACATTGGATGCTTCAGCACACAGAGTCCTTCAGCAATTTCTATTTCAACGATGTGGATCAGTGAGGACAAATCTTGTCCTGTTTATTGGGAGATACGATGATTCTAACTCCGCTGTCCCTCCCACACCTTTACAGTAAAGTAAGTAAAGTAACCCATAGCATTTATTAATGCCGTAGGGGTGTGAGATGTTAGCGATCTCACATTTCACAGGCTCTGCAAATGAGGGCGGTAGCCATCTCCTCTCCCTCGCAGTCTTTACTTCCCGGATTAATCCGGTACCCAATTAAGGCTGGGTCGACCTGGGAGCCGTTGCGATCTGAAAACATTTCCGCCTCAGCTGGGGAATGAACCCAGGACCACTCATATGCGAAGCCAGTGCGCTAACCACTGCGCTAACGCGGCTGAATCAGAGCAATAATAACTCAAATAAGTAGGGCTGGGCGTCTCCGTTTAGTCAATACAGGATTTTGTAATGAAAAGGAATGGGTGACCTTTTTATAGTCATCATGTGCATTTTTGCTGTGCATGAAATGTGATCAAACTTCCCTCAATTACGTAAACGATGGATAGCAAACGTAATAATGCAATTATGTATAAAACTGATGAGGTAACGATGTTATGTCAAGTTTTCTACAAAATTTAGGTGTGTGTGTGTGTCATGTGACGTATGTGTGTGTCATGTGACGTATGTGTGTGTAATGTGACGTATGTGTGTGTCATGTGACGTATGTGTGTGTCATGTGACGTATACCTTCCAGAACGTTGTCTTCCCAATGAACTCTCTGAACCTCTCTCTGTCTTGGGCGATGTGGCTTGCATTTTCTAGCGATGTATTCATGTTATCTTGTTATTCATGTTATCTTTAATGTCGATTGATGTGTAGAGGATGTAATTGTGATGTTTTCTAAAAACATTGATGTGTAGAGGATGTTATTGTGATGTTTTCTAAAAACATTGATGTGTAGAGGATGTAATTGTGATGTTTTAAAGATCATGGGGCGTGCTATTTTACATAAGCAGAATTTACATAATCTCCACAGCGGAAGACGGATGTGGCGGATAATTGTCGGGAAAAAAGGCGAGACAACACAGTTTCATCCTCTGGACTACATCCTGTTGGAACTCGAGTAACACTATTGTCCTGCTAGAAGAGAGAGCAAGCGGGAGTTTGAGAATGAACGTTGAGGAAGAATGCACCCTTCTAAGTAGGAAACCTCTTTTCAAAGTATACATACCGCTGAGAGTTGAAATTTTCAGGATGACAGAAAGCTGTACATAAATACCTTATTGCACATAGGAAACATGTGCTTCATTGCTCCTAATTCAAGAATACCGAAATAAAAACAAAACACATTTACTGTGATGCTAATAACTCCAATATGTTAAATATAGTTTCCTTCTGTCTTATGTTGACTACATGATGTCTTCACTGTCAGACACGTCTTATGTTGACTACATGATGTTTTCACTGTCAGAGTCTTATGTTGACTACATGATGTTTTCACCGTCAGACAAGTCTTATGTTGACTACATGATGTCTTCACTGTCAGACAAGTCTTATGTTGACTACATGATGTTTTCACCGTCAGACAAGTCTTATGTTGACTACATGATGTTTTCACCGTCAGACAAGTCTTATGTTGACTACATGATGTTTTCACCGTCAGACAAGTCTTATGTTGATTACATGATGTCTTCACTGTCAGACAAGTCTTATGTTGACTACATGATGTTTTCACTGTCAGACAAGTCTTATGTTGACTACATGATGTCTTCACCGTCAGACAAGTCTTATGTTGACTACATGATGTCCTCACAGTTAGGCAAGTCTTATGTTGACTACATGATGTCTTCACTGTCAGACAAGTCTTATGTTGACTACATGATGTTTTCACCGTCAGACAAGTCTTATGTTGACTACATGATGTCTTCACTGTCAGACAAGTCTTATGTTGACTACATGATGTTTTCACCGTCAGACAAGTCTTATGTTGACTACATGATGTTTTCACCGTCAGACAAGTCTTATGTTGACTACATGATGTTTTCACCGTCAGACAAGTCTTATGTTGATTACATGATGTCTTCACTGTCAGACAAGTCTTATGTTGACTACATGATGTTTTCACTGTCAGACAAGTCTTATCTTGACTACATGATGTCTTCACCGTCAGACAAGTCTTATGTTGACTACATGATGTCCTCACAGTTAGGCAAGTCTTATGTTGACTACATGATGTTTTCACCGTCAGACAAGTCCTATGTTGACTACATGATGTTTTCACTGTCAGACAAGTCCTATGTTGACTACATGATGTTTTCACCGTCAGACAAGTCTTATGTTGATTACATGATGTCTTCACTGTCAGACAAGTCTTATGTTGACTACATGATGTTTTCACTGTCAGACAAGTCTTATGTTGACTACATGATGTCTTCACCGTCAGACAAGTCTTATGTTGACTACATGATGTCCTCACAGTTAGGCAAGTCTTATGTTGACTACATGATGTTTTCACCGTCAGACAAGTCCTATGTTGACTACATGATGTTTTCACTGTCAGACAAGTCCTATGTTGACTACATGATGTTTTCACCGTCAGACAAGTCCTATGTTGACTACATGATGTTTTCACTGTCAGACAAGTCGTATGTTGACTACATGATGTTTTCACCGTCAGACAAGTCTTATGTTGACTACATGATGTTTTCACTGTCAGACAAGTCTTATGTTGACTACATGATGTTTTCACTGTCAGACAAGTCTTATGTTGACTACATGATGTCTTCACCGTCAGACAAGTCTTATGTTGACTACATGATGTCCTCACAGTTAGGCAAGTCTTATGTTGACTACATGATGTTTTCACCGTCAGACAAGTCCTATGTTGACTACATGATGTTTTCACTGTCAGACAAGTCCTATGTTGACTACATGATGTTTTCACCGTCAGACAAGTCCTATGTTGACTACATGATGTTTTCACCGTCAGACAAGTCCTATGTTGACTACATGATGTTTTCACTGTCAGACAAGTCTTATGTTGACTACATGATGTTTTCACCGTCAGACAAGTCTTATGTTGACTACATGATGTTTTCACTGTCAGACAAGTCTTATGTTGACTACATGATGTTTTCACTGTCAGACAAGTCTTATGTTGACTACATGATGTCTTCACCGTCAGACAAGTCTTATGTTGACTACATGATGTCCTCACAGTTAGGCAAGTCTTATGTTGACTACATGATGTTTTCACCGTCAGACAAGTCTTATGTTGACTACATGATGTCTTCACCGTCAGACAAGTCTTATGTTGACTACATGATGTCCTCACAGTCAGACAAGTCTTATGTTGACTACATGATGTTTTCACTGTCAGACAAGTCTTATGTTGACTACATGATGTCCTCACAGTCAGGCAAGTCTTATGTTGACTACATGATGTCTTCACCGTCAGACAAGTCTTATGTTGACTACATGATGTCCTCACAGTCAGACAAGTCTTATGTTGACTACATGATGTTTTCACTGTCAGACAAGTCTTATGTTGACTACATGATGTCCTCACAGTCAGGCAAGTCTTATGTTGACTACATGATGTTTTCACTGTCAGACAAGTCGTATGTTGACTACATGATGTCCTCACAGTCAGACAAGTCTTATGTTGACTACATGATGTTTTCACCGTCAGACAAGTCTTATGTTGACTACATGATGTTTTCACTGTCAGACAAGTCTTATGTTGACTACATGATGTTTTCACCGTCAGACAAGTCTTATGTTGATTACATGATGTCTTCACTGTCAGACAAGTCCTATGTTGACTACATGATGTCTTCACCGTCAGACAAGTCTTATGTTGACTACATGATGTCTTCACTTTGTTCCCATATATATTTGCTTGCACGGTTAAGCCGTTGGGCCAATATGTCTCTATCAATTGTTCACACTTGGGACAGTTCTATTAAATTTACACAAGTAACACGTAATCGGAATCGTCAGCAGTTATACCATGAGAAATTTACTGATGCAAGAGATCTGAGCTATTATGGTGCTCTACGGATGTGTAGATGATAATGTTAGTTAGTTAGTCGTTGGATCATCGTCACTGCACTCCGGACAAGTCTATAGGTGCTCAGATCTCTCCTTGAGTGTATCCGCCTTTACACGTTGACTGACGGTCCCAGTACGCAGTTGATTGACCATCATTCTTTCTTGCCCATGAAACCGCTCCTTTCTAGCGACACCACATTCCAAACCAAGCTCCTTTATTCTAGTCATGAAACAAGAGTCATCGTCACTTATGCAGTTATTTGTTCGTGCGTTTTCCCGTAGGGCGTTCAAAATGTTTGCTCGATTCATCGCTCCACCAACAGCCGTAGTAGCAGTGTATGCGGCCAACCTATCTGCTCTCTCATTACCCCGGACTCCCGCATGTCCCGGCACAAAAATGAAAGTCACTTTACGCAAACAGGAATTATTCATTGCCTCCAGTCATTGTTCCCGAATGTATCCCGCCTGAACTTTCACAATCATGCTCATCGAGTCACTGATTATGCAGGCATGCTCGCAGATAGTCTGCGAGCAGACCCGTTGCAAAGCTTTGGTTACTGCCAAAATCTCCATTGGCGTGCTGCTTGTCGTCTGAGCGAATGCACCACTTTGATCTCAGATGGTTCCCCCCCCCGCACTTTTGAGCCGTGAAGGCCCAGGCACTTCTGATGTGTCTCTCAACCGACCCATCTGTATATACAATCATATCACCTTCCCTGGAATTTTCACCGATCAGAGCGAGTACCTCCGACTCCACAACTGTCGGACACCATTCCCTGCATTCTCTATTGAGTGTTATTATTACTTTGAAGGCTGTCGGACAATATAAGGACACACGACTTCATTCTGCACCAGATAGCACATCTTTTAATCTGAACACCCTCTGTATAATATCTTCTGCACGCCCCAACCTCGACTTTCCTCTCTTAAGTCGACTGCCTTTCACTTTGAGAATTTAGGGTGTAGAGGATGTTCTTTATCATCGGTGATTTGTAGGTAATCCCGCGCCCTACAGATTTGTATTCTTTGCTCTGCAGTTGGGCAATCCAATAAGTATCGCATAGCCCGTGCCGACGTATCTCTCGTACACCCTTTACTAAGAAAACATTACTAAGAAAACATTACTTGAAATTGCAAAGAACAGAACAAAGGAAAAAAGCATTTTATTTTGGCACATTAAGCTTACTACGAAAATAAATCTCTTTCCAACCCAGTTCACATCTGGAGAAAATCTCCAATATTCTTTCTATCAGAATTCACTCGAATGGCAACTCTGGTCTTGGACTTCTATTTTAGAGTACAAAAATAAAGCCACTGTCTTCTTTCCAGACGTGTTGTAAGTGGCAACAAAAAAGTTGGGGATAGGATAGGCAGACAACATGTCAACTAAGAGAATAGATTAGGCTGACAACCTGTCAACTAAGAGAATAGAATAGGCTGACAACCTGATAACCAGGGCCGGTCTTAGGCCATTGCAACCTATGCGGCTGCAATGGGCCCCGCACTTCATAGGCCCATAAATTAATATTAGAATTTATTGTATTATCCTCTTCCCTACCCAGACTGGGCCACGCGCAATCCGTTTCGCATTGGGCCCTTCACATGTTAGGGCCGGCCCTGCAGTCAACTATAGGGATAGGATAGGTTGACACCCTGTCAACTATGGGGATAGGATAGGTTGACACCCTGTCAACTATGGGGATAGGATAGGTTGACACTGTCAACTATGGGGATAGGATAGGTTGACACCCTGTCAACTGTGGGGAGATAGGATAGGCTGACAACCTGTAAACTGTGGGGATAGGATAGGCTGACAACCTGTCAACTGTGGGAAGATAGGATAGGCTGATAACCTGTCAACTATGGGGAGATAGGATAGGCTGACAACCTGTCAACTGTGGGGAGATAGGATAGGTAGACAACCTGTCAACTGTGGGGAGATAGGATAGGCTGACAGCCTGTCAACTATGGGGATAGGATAGGGTGACAACATGTCAACTATGGGGAAAGGATAGGGTGAAAACATGTCAACTATGGGGAAAGGATAGGGTGACAACATGTCAACTATGGGGAAAGGATAGTGTGACAACATGTCAACTATGGGGAAAGGATAGGGTGACAACATGTCAACTATGGGGAAAGGATAGGGTGACAACATGTCAACTATGGGGAGATAGGATAGGGTGACAACATGTCAACTATGGGGATAGAATAGACTGACAACATGTCAACTATGGGGATAGAATAGACTGACAACATGTCAACTATGGGGATAGAATAGACTGACAACATGTCAACTATGGGGATAGAATAGACTGACAACATGTCAACTATGGTGAAAGGATAGAGTGATAACATGTCAACTATGGGGATAAAATAGACTGACAACATGTCAACTATGGGGATAAAATCATTATTATCATATCTTGCCTCAATTTCCTACATTTGTCCTACATCAACAATCTCCATGGATGACTTAAAGATGCAGGCCTGTGGACATTACATCATTGTCCTCTTGTGGCCGACTCTTAGATGGCGGTGAATGCTAGATGTGCCACAACTAGGGTTAGAGTTAGGGTTAGAGTTAGGGTTAGAGTTAGGGTTAGAGTTAGGGTTAGAGTTAGGGTTAGAGTTAGGGTTAGAGTTAGGGTTAGAGTTAGGGTTAGAGTTAGGGTTAGAGTTAGGGTTAGAGTTAGGGTTAGAGTTAGGGTTAGAGTTAGGGTTAGAGTTAGGGTTAAGGTTGGGTAAACAAATCTGAGTGACAGAAGAATGCTTAGCATGTTGGCCCAGATGTGTTAGTTGTGTATCTACGAGTGCTAATCCTGGAACACTGTCGCATTGAAATGTCCCTCTTCTGGGACTAAACTGTCAAACACTGCATGATTACCACTAGGGAGTTCGCAGGGAAGGAATTTGTAGCTGTGTGATAAAGGCCGCTTGTTCTTGCTGTCGCCACGTCATGTGCAGGGTGAGTTTTCTAATTTGAATATGTATAGATCGGCAGGCAGCACTGTTGACAATGGAGACTAACCAAGCAATAACCCCCTTGCATAATCATGTCATGACTTACACAATCATACCATGTCTTTCACAATCGTATCATGTCTTACACAATCGTACCATGTCTTACACAATTATACCATGTCTTACACAATCGTACCATGTCTTACACAATCATACCGTGTCTTACACAATCGTACCGTGTCTTACACAATCATATCATGTCTTATACAATAGTACCATGTCTTACACAATCGTACCATGACTAACACAATCGTACCATGTCTTACACAATCGTACCATGTCTTACACAATCATACCATGTCTTACACAATCGTACCGTGTCTTACACAATCATATCATGTCTTATACAATAGTACCATGTCTTACACAATCGTACCATGTCTTACACAATCATACCATGTCTTACACAATCGTACCATGTCTTACACAATCATACCATGTCTTACACAATCGTACCATGTCTTACACAATCATACCATGTCTTACACAAACATACCATGTCTTACGTAGTCATGACATGTCTTACACAGACATGTTTCTGAGACATCTTTATGAGCCTGGGTGCCGGATCAATTACACATCTTAAAATAATTCGGTTTTTTTCGTCTGTAAAACTATGGGCTGTCAAGAGATACCTGCTCACAGCTAAAGGGATTATTTCATCACCATCATGTGCTAAGCGCTACCTGCTCACAGCTAAGAGGATTATTTCATCATCATCATGTGTCAAGAGATACCTGCTCACAGCTAAAGGGATTATTTCATCACCATCATGTGCTAAGCGCTACCTGCTCACAGCTAAGAGGATTATTTCATCATCATCATGTGTCAAGAGATACCTACTCACAGCTAAATGGGTTATTTCATCATCATCATTATTCATAAATCACTATTGGCATAGATTTACTTGTTAAAATGAGGTTTTCGCCAGATATCATATCCAATTCTCTCATTTTAATCAGATATTTGATATGTGACATTCTTTATGAAACATATTTAAGAAATGGTGTTTGCCCTCCTCTTGACAATGTTACTAGTACTAAAATTCACGTTCCAAGTCTCTCCTCTACATACGTACTTGGCTGTGGAGAAACTATCGCCTACCCACACGACATGACACTTGTTTCATTGATTTACTCTATCTCTGCCCATACGAAACCCCCCCCCCCCCCCCAACCACCACCATTGTTCTAGGTAAATTTATAGTTTTATTATTTGTCTCAATGATCTCGTCATAATTACAAATATACATATATAAAATTTATATAAAAATTAATTTCGAAAACATAATTTAGACTACTCTCTATAAACCGACAACTTAATCGCATTAGCAGAGCATGAAAACAGTTTCATTTGTTACCAGATAAAAAAAAAATAATGTTTATTAGTGAGTATGAGGGCCGGTGTGACATTTATAATGTCACGCGAGATGCACGTGCAGGGAAATAGACCATCAACTCACGTACGTCAATGACATATCCGGGGACTTAATGAATCGAGTGGCAAGTTAATTATAGTTATGTGGATATATCACAAATCATCCTTCAAATGTGACGTTATTTAAACTTTTCCATGATTTTCGTTGGTCATTTTTGGCTGAAACGCCACGCAGAGCAATTAGCAGGGACAGCTTAATATTGGGCATACGTCAAGCCCGTTTCCGTTAAAGACCTTTCAACAGAATTAATTAGGACCCCGTTGATTACGTTTTTGATTATTGTTGTAATTTCGGTTGATCACTATTTTACATTTTTGGAATCGGATGACAAAAATAGTCAAGGTGATTCCAAGCTCCAAGTTTAAATAGTGACCAACCGAAGGACCCTCCCCCGTCTCTTCACCTGACAATTATAGATAACAGGTCTTACTGTAGACGGTCCTGCATGATCGAACTCCATTATAGACCTATCAGAGAACTTAAACAAGACTTATTTCATGACGTTTTTGATTAATGACGGGATTTTCTTTGGTCATTATTTATATACTTGGAATCGCATGCAAAAAAAGCCAAGGCGGAATAATAAAATGCACGGAAATAATCAAAATTAGCTTTTCGTGTCATCTGTACACAGGTCTGTTAGATCATGTTTGTTTTCTGTGCAGAGATCTATAATGGAGTTCGGTCTCGAGATACGAACTTACAGCCACTTCGTTTGCAGCGATGTGCTCAACATAGGCAGAAATGTGTATTGCCCACATTGGCAATCTGTGGCCTACAAGGATGGAACTAACCAGCCAGATAACTTATTATTAATACTTCTCCCACACACAACAAATACATGCTACATACCCGGATACGATGTTAATGTAATAAATAGAGAACATAAAGATAATAATAATAATAAAAACAACAACATAACACAAAACTATATATGTGCTACAATAGATACAGCTGAACAAAAAGCTATTCAAGCAACTCTATCAACGGCTAATTAGAGGAGTGTAGACAAGTCGTGCCTAGATCCTTTCTCGATGTTTTATTCTAGAATTGTCCCTGTTTCCCTTTATTTTTATACTTTCAAATGTTTCTTTCAAAATAGAACGTGAATCGTGTCTCGTTTTATGACCTAATCAAAAAAATTTACACCTGTATCACCACTGTCAAATGTGGTTCAACTCTGGCACCTCACAGTCAAAGGTGGTTGAGCTCTAGCGCCTCAACTATATCCGGCGTTGTATCTGTTCATCCTTATTTTAACCCTTATATAGAAATACAGAATATATCTAGCTCGCGAACAGCAATGTGTTTCTTTTGATCACAAACTTTATTAAAATATCGATCTTCGTAGTGTACTGATTCAGCCGTTATTCTTTGATCAAGGACTTTTCGAGAGGAACGGGGCAAATATTGGGAAACCCGTGTTACAATTAAAGTCAATTCTCTACCCCTGTCAAGATATTATTAAGAGTGTTTTATTACAAGAAACAAGTGGGACCGCAGATATGAATGTAAAGGAAAAAATGTGGCCCATTAACGAGAAAACTATTTTCCTTATAAGGCCTTTTTTCTAGCAAGCAATAGTTCCTTTTTATATTTCTGCAATTATAAAGGGGGAGAGATTGAATATTTTTTTTAAATATTTCTGCAGTCATAGAGGGAGAGATATAGAATATTTCCCCCTCTTTTCGTGTATTTTATTCATCTCATTCTTGCATGGACACCAACAGACATTAGAGCCAGTAGTAAACAAAAGGAAACACTCAGAAGAACAATAGTCAGAGAAATTAAAACAAACAATATTCATACTATTCAAGAACTACACAGAATAGCTTTGAACAGACAGAATTGGAGAGATCTGACCTCTGCCCTATGCGCTAACTTCAGCGCAAAAGAAAAATGAATTAATTAATTAATTAATTAATTAATTAATGTATGAAAATTTAAATAATTCTTTAGTTTTATTTATTTAAGCGTGAAGGGATATGATGGGGGGGGGGGGAGAGAGAAGATGCTTAAAACATTTCTAACCATCTCCCCTCCCTGGTTAGAATTGTTTATTTTTACTCATTGCTATAATATTTTGACACGTAGCCAGGTATGGATCACTTTCTAAAACTATTTTGCAAGGAACAGTCGAGGGTGGAAGAAGAAACAGTCGAAGAAAATCATGTGTTGATAGCATCAAGAATGGTCTGCGGATGGTTTTTCTACACTCCTCTGAATTGCTGAGAATAGAGTTGTTTGGAGGACCTTTTTGTGCGGATGTCTCCAATGTATCCCTTCCCCCCTCCCCTCTTACGACACTCACTAGTTACGGATCTTATTTATTATTATTATTTTTATTATTATTATTATTATTATTATTATTGTTATTATTATTATTATCATTATTATTGTTATCATCATTATTATTATTATTATTATTATTATTATTATTGTTATCATTATTATTATTATTATTATTATTATTATTATTATCTGTTTGACCCTTGTTATACAATCTACAATAATCAGGTGATCTATTCACATGATGCAGTGTTTACCGTGTTGCTGTGCATCTGCCATCTTTCTTATGTGTAAAATTGTTTTTTTTTTCTGCGAGACTATAATATTCATAGTTTGTAAACATTCATGCAGGGCCGGCCCTAACAATTTCGGGGCCCAATGCGAAACGGATTGCGCGGGGCCCATTCTGGGTAGGGAAGAGGATAATACAATAAATTATAATATGAATTTATGGGCCTATGAAGTGCGGGGCCCAATGCGGCCGCATATATTGCAATGGCCTAAGACCGGCCCTGCATACATGTATCAAACTTTCTGTGCAAACCTAACAAATAACTGAATAAATTATTTCAGAACTCTGAAGATGTCCGAGAAAAAAAACACCCCAATTTCTTCCTAGGGTTAAATCAACAAGACGAGCCTTCAAATGACGTCAATGGTGCAGGAAACTAAATAAATCTTCAGGAATGTTCTACACTTCCTCCGCGAATAAATAACTCCAGTTTCTGAAAATAACTCACAGACAATTCTACACAATTTGGACAATTTAGAAACAGTCGCACCGACCAATTTTCAAACTTACCTATAGGTAGCGACAACAGGAAAAAGTTAAGCAGGAAATAATACACATCTCTAAACAGGTAATAAAAAATAATAATAGCAGTAATAATAATAATAATAATAATAATAATAATAATAATAATAATAATAATAATAATAATAATAATAATAACCCGCGAGGGTAGTAGGGGTGTCACATTCCAGACATCAGTACAAATAACTTTCCAAACACCGTTTGTTCTCAGTCAATCAAGCGAATTTATGAAACACATGCCCAGATCACTCCTTGATGTTAATCTAGGATTTAATTTAAACCCTCTTCTCATTCTACCCTCAACGGGTTCTTACAAAATAATTCTTTAAAAGAGTTACTTTTATAAAAGATATTCGCTGATTGGATATCATTCAACCTATCAACTGTGTCCAGCTGGTCATTGACGTCTCGCGGTTACCTGAATTGTACTCACCTCATGATTCGTGAGGTCACAAAAGATGTCAAGATAAAAACAACACTTTTGTAAATACCTCGTGGCAGGTTCATGAGAATCACATGAAACTTAATGAACACAAAACTGTCAGACCATATTATTGAATGCCTATAAAAGATTGACGGTCTAGGAATAAACTCTGTTGAAATATCAATGTGCAAATATGGTTCACCTCACTACAGATCAACGATACATCATTATTGGACAATTACAGACTGGGAAATCACAAAGTGTAGTGGTCAGAGAATTTAATGTGGTTAGAAGCACCATTAGTCACATTTGGAGATGATTTCAACAAACTGGCTCAGTGGCAGACGACCGTGCAGTGGAAGATCACTGTGGAAGAATGTCATATTTGAAGGTGGTATCACTTTTCCAGTTTGATTCTTGATTAAGGACACGCGCCACAGCACTGGGGACATTCCAATATATGATTTGCTTGCCGTTTCGTCAGCCATCTAAAAGTGTATAAGCTCAGTGTTCCAGTCAGTTGCTGATTATTCGTTCTCCTGATCTTTCCGGAGAGGGATCATTGTCTCCCATTGCCTCTAGTCCCTCTTATTTCTACCATTCTCTGAATATATGCATTGTCTTATTTTACCTTCTCATCGTCTTCTCGTAGGGTATCCATGACTGCTCTAGTTCAAAGTTCAAAAGTTCAGAGAAGAGTGACCCATTCAGTTCTGGTCATACACTTTTCTATCTTGCGCGGATCACTTGTGCATCCTATGACAGCTTTCATAGCCTCGTTTTGAATTCTCTCCAGTCTATCCACCTATGTATACGACAGTGTAAGTAAACCTAACCCACATTCTTCTTCTTCTTCAGCGTTCATTCTCAAACTCCCGCTGGATCTCCCTTACAGCAGGATCACAGTCCTACTAGATTTCCAGCAGGATGTATTCCAGAGAATGGAAATGCGTTGTGTTGCCGTTTTATTTGCGCCAATGGCACGACACATCCGTCTTCGAGGGAAAAACCATAGTCTAACACAGACAACACCAATGCCTACATCATCTCAAAAGGGGTTATTTGCGGCATCTGGGCAGATGACATGATCATGATTTTGAATGCCCTGTCACCCTTCTTAGCTTTCTGAATGACATTGTCCACATGCTACACGAAAGATAGATTTATAACAAAAGTGATGCCTAGATATTTCATAGCCTGCTCCCTGTCAATGTTGATGCCCATGCAGGTAGCATCTGGTACTGTGTCTGTGACTATGTTGTTGTTCAGCGAGAACCAGACTATCTTTGCCTTGGTGGGATTGATGATTGTCATGTAGTTAGTGCACCAGAGTGTTCTAATGTTCTAGATTACTCTGGACACCATCAATCATGTCCCTTCTGTTTTTTCCCGTGCTTGTACAGCAAGAGGTCATCCGCATATGTTAGTATCCTGTCCTGAAGCCGCGCTATTTTGTATGTGTAGACGTTAAATATTACAGGCCATAAATAGGTGATCCTTGTGGCAATCCCGGTGCTACAGTTCCGATCTCTGATGTCCAGGATCCATTCTCAGAGTAACAGGTCTGGACACTAGCACAATTGATATCCATTGAGTTATCCACGAGTCGAAGCTGAGTTCACTAAGCAAATGCATCAGCTGGCCGAAGATGACTCTCTTGTAAACATCTTCTATGTCGATCGTGGCGACCACTATTTCCTCCACTTTTCCAGTTTGTGGCTGTTTAACCGGATGTTTGTGGAATCTTGCTTGATATGAACAGACTACAGCTTATGAACGCTATAATTAAAAGTTAATAACACAGACTAAAACGATGTTTAAACCTTTTATCTCTTTTCTTTCTTTTCACTTTATACCCCTTTATGTCTTGCAATGTCACGGGTAGAAGAGTTCTCTTTCAGTTACATTAGCTTCTTACCGGCCTCTTTCTGTTATCTCAGCCTCATACTCCAGCCTCTTACTTCAGCCTGTTACTATGACCTCATACTCCAGCCTCTTACTTCAGCCTGTTACTATGACCTCATACTTCAGCCTCTTACTTCAGCCTGTTACTATGACCTCATACTTCAGCCTCTTACTTCAGCCTGTTACTATGACCTCATACTTCCGCCTCATACTTCAGTATCTCACATGGATGTAGTCTCCCTGCACTGTTTCCTAATTTATCAAATTCGTTGCATTTTTATTTTCTTCTAGAATTCATTAATTATTTCTTTGATCGAACGTGTAAGCTATGTACTAAATATGGGCTCCACAAGCATTACCTATTCACATCAGCGTTCTCGAATTTTCCCATATGTACTTTCTCTGAGTAGAGCAGGACTCCGCCTGCCGAGACTAACCCGGATAGAACATAACTCCGCAACTTCAAGCAATAATCCTTTAACTCGTACGATAAAATGATATATAAGTGACCAAATCATTCAGTTTTTCCATGTTTTTCAAAGACAAATCATTCACCAGTTGCTATTAGTAGTAATAATAATAATAATAATAATAATAATTATTATTATTATTATTATTATTATCTTAATAATAGTAGTGATAATAGTAATAATAATAACAATATAACAATGTCAATAATAATAGAAATAATAATAATAATAATAATAATAGTAATATTAGTAATAATAATAGACCTATAACTTATTTTTAATTCGGTCGAGGTGTCACACTGAAGACATGAGGCAGAACAAAAAATCGCTCCATTCCTCCAACTTCCTAAATCTCTCTGTCCTCAACCATTCATATGAGTGTAGAAAAATTAGAAAAAACATACTGGGACCACTTAAGGTTGGTAGGTTGGTTGGTTGGTTGCTGATCCAGCGGGCCATGGGCTCATGCCCTTTGACCTAATGCCATTAAATGGCATTATATTGCTGGGAAGCCTGTGGATTTTCGGCCCATTCGGGACAGAGCCAGAGAAAAACTATCACAGCTCAAGGAAGGTAGGTTTCAACCTATGCACTGCTCCTAGTCATTGTAGCAAGACAGGGTTCACTGTGCTCATTCCCCGCCACCAATTGACTATTGGTTATGCCGAACTTCTCTATTGCTCCAGGCATGCAACCAAATGTTCAAGTCAAAAGGATTGTCACGTCCTGAGTCACTGTGCCTCTATGATGGGTCTATGCCATAGGAAAAAACAGTGCTGTCAGTTTTCCTCCTCCCCAGTGCTGCACAGTACATCTCTGGCTCCCTCCCAACCACAGAGGGTGCATACATATTTATTTAGGCAAACATGAAACACATTTCAACAACAAAATAAACGCACAATTGTATAGATGACATGCCATGAAGCTTCTATAAGAAGATAACCTCAATATAACGACATGTCATCCATTATGGTTTTCTGTTGCATGGGTGATTTGTCTAGTGGGCCATTGGTGAGACCCACAGACGCAACAACATGCGTACCACTTAATGTCACTCAAAGATTTCCTGCGACCGTCTCTTTTCCTCACCTCAACTGTTCCTTGCTACATAATTATAAAAAGTGAGTCGTGTCTCGTTACATATCCAAACCAAACACTTTTACGCTGTTTCACCACTACCAAAAGTGGTTCTTGATAACCTACAAGTTTGTTTATTTGCTGCCAAACGAATATCTTTACCTTATCTTCAACATAGCTAATTTTAAACACACCTCTGTAAGACTTCTATTCAAAATCTTGAATCAAGTTTTTCCTTGTGTAAAATTAGTTAACATTATTGTTCTATCCATAATGTTACATTTTGGTTTGTTTACGTACCGTGGTAGACAGATAAAATTGATATGACTTGACGCTGCTAGTTACACCTACTGTCGTAAGCAGAAGCTGGGTTTTTTTTCTCAAGAAAAGTAACCGTATTTTTTAAGCACGTATTCAAATTCCTGAATTGTTACTAATTTCCGGTTCTTGTTTTTTTCATATACACAACAAACATTTCAGTTTGAAAGTTAAAAAAAAAAACATCCGCTAAGGTAGTCAATGTTTGCTGATATCACGCGTTAATGTGTATCACGTGACTCATAATGAATTTCAAAATTTGGTTCCTTGAAATACACCCACTTAACCATCCCACATAGAAACATAACCATATACAAAACTACTTATAATATACGAAGCTTTATTGCCAATCCTAGCCTTTTTATTCAAAGCTCAGGGATTTTCGATAAAATCTCGGGATCAAAGAGTATGTCTTACAGAATATATTTATTTTCCTACTGGTATTTTTAATGAGTAAAGTTGACATTAAAAACAGTTACTTATCAACATAAACAATATAAAAGGTCCACATTGATTGGCCACATCATGAAATACAAACTAATTCTGGTTAAGTAAAATGAAACTAAATGATGGGTGGCTTTTAAATACCATAAGATGGAAGCTACAGTAATTTGGACACTTACAGAGACAAGATTGAATCGAAAGACTGATTTTGGAGGGCAGAGTATTAGGAAAGAAAAGAAATATCGACCAAGAAGACGATGGACCAGCAATATTGGAGAATGTGTGAGCAATCTCTGGCCAATGCAGGTCTGCTTAATCGGGACAGAGAGGCGTTCAGAGTACCCACGATGAAGACAACTTTCTGGAAAGAATATGTCACGTGATAAAATGGACCACATATGGTGATTTACGCCTCTATCAACCAAGGACGTAAGTATAATTTGATTGTATCAGAGCTTTACAGCCATCAGAAAATATTGGAGGTCGCAGTTCTGGTTATCCATATATATATATATATATATATATATATATATATATATATATATATATATATATATATAAAACAACATGAATAATTAAAGGGAAAATAGATATAGGGCGTCAGAGAGATGCACAAAAAATAATAATGTAGATGATAAAAAGAACGTAAGAATAGAATGTTGTGAAGATATATGCAAAACCTGGAGGTGGCGGTGATATCATTACCGGAATCACGACCACCACTATCTTTTGATGATTGTAAATTTCTGTAATAAACACGCTGGGGTAACATCTACTGTTTACAGGCGAGTACATCAACAAAGGAGGTACATTTTACGTAAGCAAAAACGAAAGCTGTGGAGATCTATACTAAATCCAAAGCTGTGGAGATCTATACTAAATCCAAAGCTGTGGAGATCTATACTAAATCCAAAGCTGTGGAGATCTATACTAAATCCAAAGCTGTGGAGATCTAACCAAAGCTGTAGAGATCTATCACCATCACTAAGTGCCGTCTCCGCAACGAAGGTTGGCTGCAACGGATCTCCAACATCCCCTGTCTATTATCTTGCTGGTGCATTCTGCTAGACTGTAACCTGTCCATCGTGTGATGTTACTCTCCCACTTGTATCTCTGCCTACCTCTTGCTCGCCTCCTTTTGACTTTACCCTCAAGTAAGGTCTTCAATAAGGTGTCATGTCTTTTAATGTGTCCAAAATATTTTATTTGCCTGATCTTTATTTCTCTTGTTCTTTCTTCATATTAAGTGTTTTAGCACCTCTTTATTTGTTTTCTTCTCTTTCCATGATGTTCTCCCTATTCTTCTATATACCCACATCTCAAAGGCATCAATTCTGTCTTCTAATTGTTTATTTAGTGTCCATGTTTCTGAGCCATACATTAATATAGAGTAGATATAGCATTTTATAATTCTCATTTTTAACTTGTTTGTAATTTGTTTAGATATTAATAATTTCCTCATGTCATTGAAGGTACTTTTAGCCATTCCTATTCTCCTTTTAACTTCTGTTTCACATCTGCCATCATTTGTGACTATGTGTCCAAGATATAGATACTGTTTTACTTGTTGTAGTTTCACCTTGCAAGACCATAGTGAATGATATAGTATTAAAACAGGTCCACCAATTCAAATATCTAGGTACAATTATAACAGCAGATGGAAGAAGTTCAACAGAAATAAGATGCAGAATAGGACAGGCAAAAACAACATTCAGAAAAATGAAAAATATACTGTGTAATATGACCTTGTCATTAGAGGTGAGAAAGAGAGTTCTGCAGTGCTATATAACCCCTATACTAACATATGGGTGCGAGTCTTGGACAATAAACAAACTGGAAAGTGGGAGATTGGAGGCAACAGAGATGTGGTTCTACAGAAGATGCTGAGAATACCATGGACTGCCAGAAAAACTAATGTAGAGGTATTAAAAGAGTTAAATGCGAAACGGACCTTAATCAACAATATAAGAAAAAGGCAATCTTCTTTTTTTGGCCACTTCATGAGACAGGCAGGTTTAGAGAACATAATCACAACAGGCAAGATTGAAGGCACCAGAGACAGAGGGCGACAACGTGAGAAAATATTAGACAGTTTGACAACCTGGCACGGCAAAGAAACAACAACGACTTTGATACATAATACTGGGGACAGAGAGCTGTGGAGAGCCATGACCGCCTACGCCACCCGGCATGGCACCTGATGATGATGAGTTTCTCTCGATGTATGTTTATCTCTTGTTCTTCTGTGTCTTTGCTGATTATCATGGTTTTTGTTTTTAGGATATTTATATCTAGTCAATATGCATTACTTGATTTATTGACTTGATCTATTAGTCTTTGTAGATCATGTTCACTTTCTGTCAAAAAAACAGTGTCATCTGCATATCTAAGGTTGTTTATTATTTTCCCATTGATCTTGAGTCCTGGTATTTCTTCTATATTTTTAAATATATTCTCTGTGTAGATATTAAATAGGCGTGGTGATAAAATGCAGCCTTGTCTTACCCCCTCTTCTTATTTCTATGTATGGAGAGTAGCTGTTTTCACACCTTATTGATGCTGTTTGTTCCCAATATATATTTCTAATCAGTCTGATGTCTTTTCCATCTATGAGAGATCTATATTAAATCCAAAGATGTGAAGATCTACTCACAACAGGAAGAATTAAATATAGTCGAAACGTCGTGTACCCTTATGTTCCGTTATTAGTATGTCTTGTTTACTCTATCTGACATTTGTATTTACACATTTGTATTCTTTCGTTCGTGACATTCTGAACCATTTTTGTGGTGGATTATTACAACGTTTCAAGGATTGATATCTGTCTCACCATCAACTAAAGATTAAAATCAACTAGATTTTTCTGTCTTTGACCATTTATGTTGCATTGGCTTTGGTCGACCCGTGTATCTTTAACGTTTCATTGAGTAGCTTGAACCATCTATTTCTTGGCCTTCCTCATGTCTTGTAGCCCGATCTTCTGCAGTTTTATGGACGAAGTGCTGGTTTCTTTGGTTCCATTCTGATGAGGTGGCCAAACTAGCTGGTTTATTGTTACTCGATGTAGCCTCGATTTTTTATGGTCTTTATTACTTTCCCGATATTTTCACGATTTGTCTGCCGGTCCATTCTAGTAACACTTATAGCTTTCCTGAAACATTTCATTTTACACACTGTGATCTTTTTTCGTTAATGTTTTTGACACGGACCATGTCTGACATTGACATGATTAATCATTTTCCCGAAACTGTCCAGTTTAAAATGTATTAAATCAAGAATGACATCAACCGGAGGTAGTGGTTCCCAATGTGGACCATACAAACCCTGGGGTTTCCCAATGCGGACCATACAACCCTTGGGGGTTACTGAGATTAGCAGGGGAGCAACAGAGACATACTTTTAAAGTTGAGATGGGCACAGACTTGTGCAGGTTGGAACATACGAAGAGATTATTTTTTTTTGTGTGTGAACAAAACAACAGCACGATTTACAGCGATAGAGTTTAGAAATCCTTGCAGACTTGTAAAGAAGTTCAATAAACTTTTTGTTTTTTTAGCAACAGATTGAAGCACCGGAGAAAATTTGTTCCAACGTGGAAAGGGGTGCGGGGAGTGGGGGCGTGCGGGTGTGGGGTAATTGGTTTCAGAAAATCCTACAGTGAGAGAAACTGACATAAAAAATGTATTGTCTTCAACTTTTTGTGTGCAGTCTATTACAATTTTGACATTTGTCTGAGTGATAGAAAATAAAACATTTAGCAATAACTATGGTGAAAACAGCGAAAAACTCAATGTTTGCAAGAAATCATTTATTGATAATAAAGTAAGCCATATCAATAATATCATGTTTCTGCATTTAACACAAAAACAGAAAAAAAAGAATTTCATTTCAAGCAGTTGGGTTTTTTTAACGAGTACACTTCAGTGTTATACTCGCTTCACGTATCATCATCCTCATCAGGTGCCATGCCGGGTGGCGTAGGCGGTCATGGCTCTCCACAGCTCTCTGTCCACAGTATTATGTATCAAAGTCGTTGTTGTTTCTTTGCCGTGCCAGGTTGTCAAACTGTCTAATATTTTCTCACGTTGTCGCCCTCTGTCTCTGGTGCCTTCAATCTTGCCTGTTGTGATTATGTTCTCTAAACCTGCCTGTCTCATGAAGTGGCCAAAAAAAGAAGATTGCCTTTTTCTTATATTGTTGATTAAGGTCCGTTTCGCATTTAACTCTTTTAATACCTCTACATTAGTTTTTCTGGCAGTCCATGGTATTCTCAGCATTCTTCTGTAGAACCACATCTCTGTTGCCTCCAATCTCCCACTTTCCAGTTTGTTTATTGTCCAAGACTCGCACCCATATGTTAGTATAGGGGTTATATAGCACTGCAGAACTCTCTTTCTCACCTCTAATGACAAGGTCATATTACACAGTATATTTTTCATTTTTCTGAATGTTGTTTTTGCCTGTCCTATTCTGCATCTTATTTCTGTTGAACTTCTTCCATCTGCTGTTATAATTGTACCTAGATATTTGAATTGGTGGACCTGTTTTAATAATATATCATTCACTATGATCTTGCAAGGTGTGTTATTTTCTTTCTTTGAAATAACCATTACTTCTGTTTTCTTGATATTTAGGAAGAGACCTTTCTCTTTGCTTGCTTCACGTATATGTACACATTAAAATGTGACTTATTTTAAACTCTCTAGAATTATGTTTCTATTTGCATAATAAAGAGTGGCAACGTTGATAGAAAGATAAAAGTGGGCGTGTCAGGAGACTCCTATTTTGAATTAGTGGAATATCACACGATTATTTCTGTATATATCTCTTGAATCTGTCCATGTTTTGTTGCAAACATTCAATACTGAGAAATGCACGCACACACACACACACACACACACACACACACACGCACACACACAGCTTGTTATGATGTGATTTTATCTGAAAAATACAATTGTTATCTAGTCTTTCTTTAGCATAAGAGAATATAAACGTGACATAAGCTGCAATATACCTGATAAAGAGAGAAAGAGTGGATGAGAGAGAGAGGGAGGGGGGGGAGAAAAGGGGAAAGAGATGTGTGTATATAGTGAGAGAAAGATAAAGAGACAGAGCTTTAGAGATAAAGAAAATAAGAAAGAAAGAGGAAATGATCGAGATAAAGAGAGTGAAGAGAGAAAGAGAGAGGAAAAAGAGAGGAAATGATCGAGAAAAATAAAGGGAGTAAAGAGAGAAAGAGAGAAGAGAGGAAATGATCGAGAGAAAGAGATAGGAAAAAGAGAGGAAATGATCGAGGAAATGATCGAGGGAAGAGAAAGAGAGAGGAAATGAAGAGAGACAAGGGAGAAAGAGAGAGGAAATGATCCAGGGAAGAGAAAGAGAGAGGAAATGATCGAGATATAGAGAGTGAAGAGAGAAAGAGAGAGGAAAGAGAGAGGGAATGATCAAGAAATAGAGAGGAAAGAGAGAAAAGGGAGAAAGAGAGGAAATGAGCGAGATGAAGAGAGTGAAGAGAGAAAGAGAGAGGAAAGAGAAAGAGAGAGGAAATGAAGAGAGAAAGAGAGAGGAAATGATCGAGATAAAGAGTGAAGAGAGAAAAGGGAGAAAGGAAACGAAGAGTGACAATCAAAGAGAGAGAAAGGGAAAGGGAAAGAAAGAGAGAGAGATAAAACGAGAGACAAAAAGAGAAAGAAATGGACGAGATGAAAGAGAAAAAATATAGAGGGAAAAATAGAGAACGAGAAAGAGAAAGAAAGTGAAAGAGAAAGTGAGAGAGAGAGTTAAAGAGAAAGTGAGAGAGAGAGAGAGTTAAAGAGAAAGTGAGAGAGAGAGAGAGTTAAAGAGAAAGTGAAATAGAGAGAGAGGATGAAATAGAAAATGAGAGAGAGTGAAAGAGAAAGATAAGGAAAGTGGAAGAGACATAGTTACAAAGAAAGTGAAAAAGAGAGAGTTAAAGAGAAATAAAACGAACGAAGGAGAACTAATGTGAAAGAGAAAGAAAGAGGATTACAGAGAAAAAGAGAATGAGAGAGAGATCCAGAGAGACAAAAAGAAAGCGAATGAAAGGGGGGGAGTAAAAGAGATAACAGGAGAGGAAGAGAGAGAGAACTAAAGAGAGAAAGAGAAAGAAAGCGTGAGATAGATTTTTTTTAAAGAAAGACAAAGAAAGAGAAAGAGATACAGGATAACGACAAAGAGATAAAGAGAGACAAAGAGAGAGAAAGAGAGAGAGAAAGAGAGAGATAGAGATAAAGAGAAGATAAAGAGAGATATAAAGAGAGAAATGAAAATATATAGAAAAAATGAGAAAGAGAGCAGTGACAGAAAAGGGAAAGACAGAGAAAAAATGAGCAGTAAAAATAGAGAGAAAGAAAGACAGAGTGAAAAGGAGAGAAAGACAGAGCTTTCGGCAGTAATATGCTAGCATAAAGATGGTACAGAATCAATGATGATATCTTATCATATTAACTAATGCCCTTATTCTAGAATATTTTAGCTACAGAGATTTTATAGGCAATATCTAGGTTTAGTAGCTTGCTATTGCATTCGGAAGCATAATTGCTTGTGGTAGAAATTAAAGCTGGCATATTGGCAGTCCAAGAAATGCGCTCTGCTACAGAGGTGAATGATACCCCTCTGCCACAAAGCTGGAAGATACATGGAAATAATATATAAACAAACTGAAAGTTATGTGGAGACCACAGATGCACGTCTTCAGTAGTCAGTGCTATAGCTTTCTAGTTGGGTAGTCAGTGGTTAGTGCGCTAGCTTTCTAGTCGGGTAGTCAGTGGTTAGTACGCTAGCTTTCTAGTCGGGTAGTCAGTGGTTAGTACGCTAGCTTTCTAGTCGGGTAGTCAGTAGTCAGTGCTCTAGCTTTCTAGTCGGGTAGTCAGTCAGTGGTTAGTGCGCTAGCTTTCTAGTTGGGTAGTCAGTTGTTAGTACGCTAGCTTTCTAGTCGGGTAGTCAGTGGTTAGTGCGCTAGCTTTCTAGCCAGGTAGTCATAAGTACACTAGTTCTCTAGCCGGGTAGTCATTAGTACACTAGTTCTCTAGCCGGGTAGTCATTAGTACACTAGTTCTCTAGCCGCGTAGTCATAAGTACACTAGTTCTCTAGCCGCGTAGTCATTAGTACATGGGATAAATGTTCCAGTGTTGGGTAACAACCCTAAACAGGAAGCAGGTGGCTGGAGTAACACCAGGCAAATGTCAAGATAAACAAAAATAGGAAGATGTGTTTCTCTTTGTTAGGTTGTGTTATGTTTTATTTTGGTAACACATCTACCTATTTTTGTTTATCTAGTCATTAGTACACTAATTCTCTAGCCGGGTAGTCATTAGTACACTAGTTCTCTAGCCGGGTAGTCATTAGTACACTAGTTCTCTAGCCGGGTAGTCATTAGTACACTAGTTCTCTAGCCGGGTAGTCATTAGTACACTAGTTCTCTTGCCGTGTATTCAACTGTTACATCAGCAGTTAAGATTGCAATTTTATCAACCATGGTATAGTTCTGATGCATCGCACATTTGAATGTTGTAAAGACGTAGGCGATTGACTTCACTGTATTAGTATTACTCTATACGTGCTCCATGATTTTTATTGTTCACTTTCGGTATACTTTCTGTCAAAAATCAATAAAAACATTAGGGGAAAAATCTAGTAACGTCACAGTAGAAGGATTTCCCTCCTTGTCCACTGTGCTGCATATGTGAAGAAGGCCTCCATTGATATTAATCTCTTCTTCAGGATATGACATGTCACTCAGACGGATGTGGAAAAATCATGCCCCGACCATTGGTATGGTATCACCCTATACTCATATGGTCTAACCTGTATGATGTGCGTTGATCTCGAATAGCTCAGATTAGTGAAGTATTGAACAATTTCCGTGCTTTTTGTTGACTGTCAATAATAAAAATTGAACATCTAATTTTTTTAAATCCTACTGAATATTTGCGTGTAATCTTACCTTTGGAAATTCGTTAGTGGGCAGGTAGGGGGGAGGGGTTATCCACGTTTTTGTATGACTTTTTCCACCTGCTGACCAAATTCCTACTACTAAAGTCAAGTTTTGATATGATATCCTGTGTGGGTGGGGGTCGAATACCCCCCCCCCCACATGAACATGGCTTGTATATATAATGTAAAAGAACGAAGGAAGGAAACGTATACATGAAACCAATTATTTCAGGACACTGACATCAAGATTTGACATTTTGATATCCACACGTTCATTTCATTCGATATCGTCTAATCTCTTCCTATACATAATATTTCGGGAAACACAAGTAAACAATAGATATACTGGTTTCTTAACAACAAAAAGACCAAAGAACAATTCTAAACAAAAAAAGATCAATAACCCAGCAAAGACAATGTACTGTTACATATCATAGTAACCTTGTTAAACGAGAGAATCAAAAGTGCAAACACATACACATAGTTTGAACAATGAGTCTGGAAGGATTTTTTTTAACGATCAAAAGTTCTGAACTCAGAGGGTAGACGTATGTGCGTAGAATGTTTAGCTTAGACAATGATTTTCTTCTTCTTCTTTCGTTCACTTGAAACATGTCTATATCTGTAATTCTGTCTCCTTAATAAAACTCACTGTCTTTTGTAGTTCATACAGTGTCCCATAGAGTTTTGATTCCAGTGTTGTTTCCTCTGGCCAATATGTCTGCTTCAGCGTTTCATGCTCAGAACACTCTTGAAGTATATGTTTGGCACTCTGTGCTGCCTGTCCACATGTACACATGGCCGTGTTGCCAATCTTGAACTTTGTATACATGTGACTGCGGAGTCGGCTGTGTCCTTTTCTGAGGCGTAGAATTATAACTTGTTCTGGTCTGTTCATAATATGATAGTCATCTTGTGTTGGTGTTTGTGGCTTTCTTATTGACTTGATCATCTGTTTTTTCTGATGGTAGGTGATTGGTATATCTTGTTGGTCTGCGGCAGCACCTTCCTTAGCCAGTTGGTCTGCTTTTTCATTTCCTTGTATTCCACAGTGAGAGGGTATCCACTGCATGGTTACCCTATACTGGTAAGACAATTCGCTAAGTAGTTTTTTCAAGTCTGTTAGTTTTTCAGACTGGAGAGATTGAAGCACTGACCTTGCATCTGTCAGGAATACCACAGGCTGTAGGTCAGAGTTGGAGTTCAGAAGTTTTTTAGCTGCCACACTAATTGCCTGGATTTCTGCATCATAATTATTGCAGAATTTTCCTGTCGGTGTTCTGATTGTATCTCTAGGCTTGTGTGGATATTCTATATATACACCTGCATCTCCATTCCTCACGGCATTCTGTGCTGACCCATCTGTGTATACTCTGACCCATATATCTTGTGGATATTCCTCATCCAGGAAACTGAGGGTGACTGTCCTTCGCTGCACACTGTTCTGTTCGTCCTCGCTTAGTATTCCTTTCACATGGGTCTGAATGTATATTGGCATTCCATGTCTTTTACTCCACGGGGTTTGTTCTGGTACAGGCCTTAAGGGGCTGTCAACTTCAGGTAGGTCTGTCGTTTAGCTTGATGGATAAAGCTGCTTCTTTTCAGTCGTCCCATTGCCAGATTTTGGAATCTTTCCTTCATTGGATGACTTGGCATACACAGAAACATTTCTGCCTGAATTAGTATTGTGTCTCTGCGTTCGCCAAGTGTTTGCATTCTTCCCATTTTCTGCATCTCTGCTATGGGTGTTGATTTCATTGCTCCCAACATTATTCTAAGTGCCTGGTTTTGCCCTTTATCTAGATCTTGTAATGTGGTGTTTGATGCAGGACACCACGCTGCTGAACCATATTCCAGGTGTGGTCTTATGCCTTGCTGGTAAACTTTACTGAGTATATTCCCACTGGCTCCCCATGTGGTTCCACTTAGTTTTCTCAGGATAGCTAACTTCCTCCTGGCTTTTGTTGTTGCTTTGTTTATGTGCTGCTTCCATGTCAGTTTATCATCAAAAGTAACTCCGAGGTATGTGGGTTGTTTGTCTTCTTTCAAGAGCTCTCCATCCATTTTGATATGACCAGCTTTTTGTTGTGGTGAGAGGGTAAAAAGTGTAGTGCTGCATTTATCTGTGTTAATGCTGACGCACCATCTATTAGCCCATAAGGTTAGGGCATCTATAGCTGTTTGTATATGTTTAGTGGCCACTGTCGCATGTTCTTCTGTGCACCAGATCACCAGGTCGTCAGTATACATTGCCACTTTGATCCCGTGTGGTAGTTCAGCAACTAGGTCATTGATGTAGACCAAGAAAAGTGTGGGCGACAGGACTCCTCCTTGGGGGACTCCATGACGCAGTAGAACTTTCTTGCTCTTGCGACCGTCTAATTGTACCCTGGCTCTTCTATTATGCAGATATGCTTTTAACATTTGTACATTCTTGAGCTAACCCTGCAATTTCGCAATTTCTTTAGGAGCCCTTCTTTCCAGACCTTATCAAATGCTTTTCTGAGGTCTATCCATGCTGCTAGTACCAGTTTCTGATCTTAGAAGGCATCCTCAAACTCTTGGGAGAGGTAGGTTGCCTGATCTTCAGTAGAGTAGCACTGTCTGAAACCTGCTTGCTGTGATACCAGAAGGTTTTCACTTTCAAGGTACCACTGCATCCTAAGATTGATAATGCGTTCCATTGTTTTGCATTAGACAATGATGAACTCGAATGTATAAAGCTGAAAGGCGCAGATATAGCAGTCAGGTTGTAAGTCACAGGAAGGCGCAGATATAGCAGTCAGGTTGTAAGTCACAGGAAGGCGCAGATATACCTGTCAGGTTGTAAGTCACAGCGAAATTCCGTTCTCCGAACAACATCTCGCTCAGCGATAGCAGTTTCACAAACAACTTAGAATTGTTTTAATGAATCTAGTTGTAGATGGTAAACAGATCACTTGCGTATAAGCTCTGGCAAAGAATTTATTTTTTTACTAAATTAAGTCTCCTATGTCAGATGGCTAGTTGATTCATACTATAAAATTACTGTACCGGCAATTAAACACTATATGCTGCCAAAGTCCGATGTGTCTGGCCAATGGTTCAAATAAACGACGACACCGCGAATGTCCGTTCTATGGACTATATCTTGCTGGAAATTTAGTGCTGCGCTATCAATCTGCTACTAGTGGGACTTTGATATCAAACACAAACAAAAGATTATATGTCAGAAAGAAATGCATAGATAAGATCAGACAGAGACATTGTGAAAAAAAACCAATATCAATATAATATAATGGAGAATACACATCTGGCCTCGTCAAGAAAACTAAAGAGCTCACCCCTTTGATAAACATACGAATTTTGATTTTTAGGCCGGTATTGTCACCCATTCATTAGAACACGATACTACACGATTGAAAAATGTATGTTCAAATTATCTAGATCGTTGAGAATGTTACATAGACTTGATATGATGATGATGATGATGATGATGATGATGATGATGATGATGATGATGAGGATGATGTTGATGATGGCGAAGAAATAATATAGTTAGTTGAGGACAGGTAACTCTTGACGGACCATAGTCTTTAGGTCAAAGCACAGATTCTTCTAAGTAGTTGTGTAACTGAGGGGGCTACACCCAGACCCATTTAAAGTCTCAAATGTCTGGATGTGTAAGGATGTGAGAGGCGGGGGTAAGTCCCGAATGGAGACAGTCCAGTGAGTCAGTATCTCAGGATTATCACGGTCTACTAGAGAAACAGCGATGTCATCTTCCTTGACCATATATCTCATCACTCTTATGTCAGGTTATTGGCCCAATCAGATTGATGACACATCCAGCACTCTCCGTCACTTAGAAGTCAGCCAGAAAGGGACAATGTCCGATGATCTGTATCACTTCGTCATACATAGAGATGAATTGATAGAAGAGAATAAGGTAAGAAATGAATACAGGATGTGACAATGATGATTTATTCATAGGTGACAGGTTGTTAGCCTATCCCCCAACTTTCCTTAATCGCCGCCTACGACATACCTGGAAAGAAGACTGGCAAATTCTTTGCACCCTGAACTAAAAGTACAGGCCCAGATCGTCACACGGGCGACATTTCACATTTCACATATCACATACGTAACACCTGACACGTTAGGGTACAGGTGTTTAGTTACATCGATTTTTCTTATGCTAGACCATGTTTCCTATGTTCAAGTCATTGAACAAGTAAGTATGTCGCTGTATTGAAGTCACACTCTCACATGACAATTAAACGGTGGGCTAACCGTTGCCCAACATAAATACATTCTCTTTCTTCATCTGCGTTCGTTCTCAAACTCCTGCAGATTAGCAGGATGTAGTCCGGAGAACGGAATGCCCTGTGCCACGGTTTACAGCATTGCTGCGATATCTGCGCATTTCGGCGTGACATATCCGTCTTCAGCATGGCTTTGTGTCACTGACCCTATATGGGATGGGACAGCCAACTCCATCACATAACCTCCGTAGTCGCCTTTTACGACATGCGTGGAAGGTAATCAGTGTTGCTACTCTTTGCTCCCCTTTCGGGTCACGGGAACACACTGGCGACATAAATACATGACAATGATTATCGGTTTTCACGTGATTGAAAGTCTGCATAAAGAATGATTTAAATGGTTTAATATTGTCCCGTGTATTGATATTGTCCCATGTAATAATATTGTCTTGAGTATTGATATTGTCCCGTGTATTGATATTGTCCCATGTATTGATATGTTCACACCCATGTGTTGATATGTTCACTCCCATGTGGTGATATGTTCACACCCATATGTTGATATGTTCACACACATGTATTTATATGTTCACACCCATGTGTTGATATGTTTACACCCATGTGGTGATATGTTCACACCCATGTATTGATATGTTCACACCCATGTATTGATATGTTCACAACCATGTATTGATATGTTCACACCCATGTGTTGATATGTTCACACCCATGTGTTGATATGTTCACACCCATGTATTGATATGTTCACATCCATGTGTTGATATGTTCACACCCATGTGTTGATATGTTCACACCCATTTTAATATCAAATTAGATAAAACAGCGGAGTGTAACTGATTTTCGAGTGTGGAAATAACTTTTCTCTCCATAAATAATCATTTGAATCTCAATCCATAATGATTTTAATGTAAATTCGATAAAATGTCTGTCTATAGAACCCAATTCACCGTCATGGCGATGCTTTTGTTTGAAATTGCCAATATATTGCGAAATTATCGATATCTAAATGACATTTAACACATGGTTGCCACTAATCTGCAGGAAAAGATAGTCAACTGAATAAAATACCAGATTTATTAAATCTGGTAAAAAATATTAAAAATTGGGGATTTTTTATTTATTGAAGTGTACATAGCAACGACGGTCTGCGGCGTCAAATATACTTAAATATACCAGAGAAAGGAAACTGTTGGTGAATAAAGGTGCCGCACGCGTCCTAAACGTTTTAAACAGTTGGATATTGGGTTCTTTGAAACACTTGTCTCCCTGCTTATATTAAGATTAATTAAGCTAAATACTATATCAATAATTAACCAATAATTAATTCAAACATTAATTTTTAGGGTTAAGGTTAGGGTTAGTAATGTTTTAACCCTAACCATAAATAAATTTATATTTAAATTAATAAATTATAGACGTAAACTGATAAATATAGCCAAGGGAAATAATCAAAATGAGGAACACGGGTTTCAAACAAGAACCCAATATGGCTTCTACTCACTTGCATTTTTCCTTGATTTTATTTCCATCTTAACTTATGCGTGATTCTAAAGATTGTCAAAACGATAACAGAATTGCTCAAAATTTATAATCCACTGGGCTAAATTGCACAAGAGAATATATATGTGGGTGGTAAAATATTAAAATTTAAAAATTCACCGTGAACATGATGTTGCGACTGCAAGGCCGTGGTGTTTTTTTTTATCGCACATTTCACTCAAAACATCTTTCTAATTCCTTCCCTGACGGGAAGAAGAGACATTGTTGACAGTATTTTGACAGCGATAAAATATTATCACGGGCAAGACAGTCGATAATAATGTCACAAAATGTGGGCTTGGATACATTAGAAGGGAAAATATAAATAGTGTGTGAAATTAAAAGACAACAAGTCAGATATTTAAACCGCCTGAACTGATAATTTGCTGATAGATGTCCTAGGCAGTCGAGTTGACAATGTGTAGAGGAGGGCATTGATTAAAGTTTCCTGACAAAATCAAGAGAGTATTCATCTAAAAGTTGACGGAATATAACATACAATCAACTCAATCAATCAAGGTTCATATCGAATGACATAAGTCATCATGTTTTCTCCAAACTTCTCTGTCTCCTGTATTGTTAATAAGTTCAGTTGGTGACATTCTCTCGCCCCACATTGACAACTCGTCCAGAAACTTCTCTTTTTGTCTTCCTTATCTTTTTCCCCCTTAATCTTTTCGGTAGTTATTAAAAGTTGGAGCGCGGTAGCCGAGTCGACAGTGAGCTTGCTTACTATCACCAGGTTACAGCATGCCAGGTTCGAATCGGATATAAAAATCTGGGTCGTGATTTCTTGCCTAACACGACCGCTCTTCAAGTCGACCCAGCTGTAAATGGTTACCTGGCACATGGGTTGAGGAAGATCAACACATCAAGGAAGAAAACTGGCCACCCCACCTAATAGTTTTCACAAGTAAATACAAGTAGGAATCATGAGGATAAATTAAAAATGCTATAGAATAACAAGAATTGAACAGCTCCTGTCTAGCGGCACTGAATTGCCTTGCAACTCGAGTAAACGGGCTTTTCCGTACTTGACTAATGACATTCTCGCTAGAACAATTTCATTAGTTCAATTCCATTAGTATCAAGAATTTATAATAATTTCTGCGGATTAGTACATGGATAGTTGTTTTTCATTTCCAACTGCAGATTGCTGCCATGGAATTACCATTACGTTTTACCAAAGTTTCAAGTTTCGCTTTCCTCGTTGCATGCCCTAAAATCATAACTTAGTTTTAAAATCTTAACTACTTAATCTACGCTCGTAGAATCTGGACTGTTTATTTTTAGTATTTGGACCGTAACTTCTAAAATCATGACTGTCTACTTCTAATATTTTGCTATAATTTATAGTTTTACTCCAGCATTTCCGAAGACGTCTTTATTGCATTTCTGAAGACATTTACATTACATTTCTGGAGGCATCTACATTACATTTCTCAAGACATTTACATTCTGAAGACATTTACATTACATTTCTGAAGACATTTACATGACATTTCTGGAGGCATCTACATTACATTTCTGAAGACGTCTACATTACATTTCTGAAGACATTTACATTACATTTCTAAACACGTCTAAAATGACTCAATAGCTCACTTTTCTGTTTAGCGTCCATGTTTCACACCCATAAAGAAGAATTGGATTGATATAACAACCATACAATAATCTAGCCAAGAGATAAAAAGTTGAATTGCTCAGTGAACTGACAATCTGGAGATAACAATGTGCAAGTTTGTGTTACACACTGGATGTACCAAACATATTGCACAATGTATAATCGAGTATGTATTAACAATGTGCAATATGGACACTTAATAAAGCAATGGTAAAAATAATTTTATCTTGGAAATAAAATGTTACTGAATGATATTGAGAATTCCACGAACAGTGAAAACAAAAACCGTTCAATAAGTGTTCAGAACATTAAATGTGGAAGGAGATTGGCTGCTAAACATAACAAGAACATTAAATGTGCAAGGAGGTTGGCTGCTAAACATAACAAGAACATTAAATGTGGAAGGAGGTTGACTGCTAAACATAACAAGAACATTAAATGTGGATGTAGGTTGGCCGCTAAACATAACAAGAACATTAAATGTGCAAGGAGGTGCTGCTAAACATAACAAGAACATTAAATGTGCAAGGAGGTGCTGCTAAACATAACAAGAACATTAAATGTCCATGGAGCTGCTGCTAAACATAACAAGAACATTAAATGTCCATGGAGCTGCTGCTAAACATAACAAGAACATTAAATGTGCAAGGAGGTGCTGCTAAACATAACAAAAACTCTTCGTTTTTTTAGTTATATACAACACATATCAGTATCTGGTGAGCTGGTTCTGCTTCTATGACTGATGGTCAATCTCTGGGCAGAGCAGATATACGCAATGCTCTACTGCAGCATGAATGAGTAATGAGATTGCCTGAGTTGAGTAAGGATCGCCGTAAAACGGAGAGAACACCGCTGTTTCAAAATGTTTCAAAAGAACATTCAACCAACACACAACAGGAACCATCAGCTGCTACAACCTGAGAGATTTATTGAAGTGAAATTTGAGCACCTATGGATATGCCGGTTTAGTGAAGGCGATAATCAACATACCTAAACTGAACTAAACAAAACTAAAACAAGTGCACTAAAAATTAATCCACATACCTAAACTGAACTAAACAAAACTAAAACAAATGCACTAAAAATTAATCCACATACCTAAACTGAACTAAACAAAACTAAAACAAATGCACTAAAAATTAATCCACATTACCTAAACGAAATTAAACTAAAGCATGAAAAATATATGTCGCATATGTCGTTTTGTTTTAATTCAGAGTGTAGCCACAATCAAAGCAATTTTTGACTGCAGTGGTTTTCTAGGCAGTATAAATACTTCAATAGATTGTCATTGCTTTCTATAAACCGTCCGGATGCACAATTAACTGAGACGGGACTTGGAGAAGCCCTAACTTGGTTTCGCATACGCGCTCTGTACTGTACCGCCAGAAAACATAACAGCCCGATAAACTTGCAACGGTTGCTGGTACAGAAAGAAAGCACCACAGACGGCGATGGACAAGAAGTACTTCAATGTGTTTAAAATTTCCTCGGCTGTATCGTGAGATTGTATCATCCATAAAAATATATTACATTCTGGAAAGAGTATGTTATATGAAGGTTATCACCTACATGTCTGTAACACGTCCCTGTGCATTCCGTTGTATCGCCTTCTTCCTAAAGCAAGCTCTTTTCTCTGCAGTGCCGTAGTCTTGTGTTTGATGTCAGTAGTATATGTTACGCTTCAATGGTTCTCACAACCTCTCTTTCGAGCTTCAAATGGATGTTACAGCCTGGGAGTCTGTCGCTCAGAATCGCCCAGTGTGGCACAGCAACACCAACAAATGTGATTGCATTGCTGAGAAACATCCAAAATCTCAGAGTCGTAGAGACAATGTACTGCATGGAAAGATAGAACAAGAAAAACACAGATTCCCAATACTGATCATACATGTCCCAAATGTGACAGTGGATTATATACCAGAATTGAACTTTCCAACCATCTCTACATACACCACAGAGATACAACAACTGAATCTTTCTGAAACTATTGTCATCATCACATGTCATTTTTCTTCTTCTTCTTTCGTTCACTTGAAACATGTCTATATCTGTATAGATGCAGACATGTTTCCATTGTGTTTTGTGCGTGGCATCCTGATTATCTGTGCGTCTTTTTGGCTGGTTGACTCCGTCTTCAGCACTCTGCTTACTTGGGCCGGACTATGGTCCTGCTCGAGTGGGACTGCCCGACCAGTCTTAGTTTCCAGCTCTGATGGCTGAACTAAGCCCCATCACCACTTCAAGGTGCTGGCTTCAATGGGGATCACCTGTGACAAACCGATATTATAATATGTCCCAGATGGATGAATAAACAGATAATTCTTGCAGATTCAAGAACCCTGCTAGAACCCAAAGCCTTTCCTGCTTTTACCTTCCAGCCTATACATCAGCCATATTTATAACAAACTATTACTCATACTGAAAACTTAGATATTGTAAGAGTAGTTGGCTTAATATAAGAGGGCAGTCTCGAGAAAACTCTTCTACCCCTGACACTGAAAGGCAACAAAAGGTTTAGTGAATAGATAGATACTTGGCTTAATATAAAATATATAATTTATACGTTTATCCTATATTATTTGTTTATAAAAGCTTTTAGTCGAAACGTCGATTTTGTGAGTTCCATATAATGTTAACCATACTTTTTTCGTGTGATTTAAGTATATTTAGTGACCTGTCAAATATATTTATGCTTTCCGTGATACATGTTGATAGTATATACAATTACAGGGGTAAATATTTGTTTCTGCGCAGTAATAATACATGGCTGAAGGCTAGTTCCCAGTCTGAAGTTTACTATATCGAACTATTGTAAGATCTATTGTCGAATAATTGAAATAAGTACCATACTTCTGCTGGTTACTTTCTTCTAACCTTGACCTTCTGAGATTGACTAAGTTATTTCCGTGTTTCGGTATTTCAACGTGTGTATAGCGTCACTACCTTGGGCCGCTTGGACTGGTGCCGTTTATATTTATTTATATTTTGCTATTTAAACTTTCCGCGGCCAATGAAAATCACAAAAATAGTCGAAGTGGCCTAAGTTAGTGACACCGCACACAGCCAATAAAGGTCACGGCCTTTTCCAAGCAGATGTATATCAGGTTTGCCATATTTTCAGTTCCTTGCCAAGTTTTGCAAAATTGACACTTTGGAATTTTCCAGAGCCAAAAAATGTGTTTTGGATATCTTATGTATTTACTTGTTAAAATACAGGAAAATATAAAGTTATGTCAAGCAGTAGGTAAAGTATAAGTTAGTAGAATTTATTTTCCTACAATTCTCTTAATGAGAAAACATCAAGGGAGTAAGTAAAGTTGGTAGAATTTATCTTCCTACAATTCTCTTAATGAGCAAACATCAAGGGAGTAAGTAAAGTTGGTAGAATTTATCTTCCTACAATTCTCTTAATGAGCAAACATAAAGATGAACAGGTTGTGACAAGAACGTATCCTCTGTTTGATTCTATTTGTGACAGTAAAAATTATGGTGACGATAAATTATCTATTGTCTGTTGTCTTTCCCCAGGTCGTTTGTTATCCACTCTTGCCGTTTAGTGTAGGGGTGATTGCAGCTCGATCTAAAGCCAGATGTGTGGCCTCGGCTTATCTATGACCGTGTTTGTTCAGGATGTCCCTGACGTTTTCTATCCATCTTTTCCGTGGTCTTCCTCTCGCTTTGTACCCTGATATCATTTAGTTATATTCCTGTACGGATAACTTGTCGCGATGTATTCTCATAATGTGGCCAAACCAATTGATCTGCTGCCTTTCTATGTATTCTGTGCAAGGCATTATACCTATTGTTTCCCTGATATCTACATTTCGCTGCGTTTCGAGCCTAGTGACCCCTGCGGCTCTTCTCAATCATTTCATCTCACATATCATTAAATGTCTGTAATGTGAAGATGAGAGAGACCAGATTTGGCACTGGTAACACAGTGTTGGTATGAATATACTGTAGATCATGTGTTTTTTAATTTCCATCTCGCTATTGGGATGAAGAAGTAGTGGTGACAGTTGGTATGTTACTGCATTTGCCTTTTAACATCTCGTCTTCTAATGAAGAATATACATTATCACTAACAACAATAACAACCATGGATTGGGTACCATCAAAATGTGAAACTCGTGATTTTAACAGGTTTTGAATAGCTGTCATATTTGGCGAGAATTTGGTACATCCCTCTCTGGTTATTGTGTCAAAAGCTTTCGCTAGATCTTCAAAAACTGTGAAATGTTCCATTTGATTTTCTTGAACATTTACTTGGAGCAGACCTGTAGCGAATATCACGTACTCTTTTACAGAAACATAATGGAGTTCACATTGATTTTGTTACAAGAACATCTGTGGGTGTCTGTGAAAGTAGGGTGCGCATTTCACGAGCTAATATTTAGACAGCTAAAGACAGGAGAGGCTTTTATATATGGTTATTGGATAACTGTTTACTTTATTTTGCTCGCTAGATATTTACACCGTTTGATACCTTGTATGGATGAACTCTTGTCTCTTTGATTCCATATTTCTGTGTTTGTAGAGTTGAGCCGTTGGATTAATATGTGTCTCTGAATTGCTCATACTACGTACAGTACTGTAGGATGTGTTCAGAAGTATGCTCATCTGTTCCATAAGTGCACACTAGTGGTAGCAGACATTCGCATTCTGTTCACGTGTTCAGTCTGTTGTGTTCTGTCGTCAGGTGAAGTGTGATGATCTGTCCATGTCAATTTAGGTAGTTATGTGCATCTTTTCTTGTGTTCTTTTCTTCTTCTTTTTCTTCTTCTTCTTCAGCGTTCATTCTCAAACTCCCGCTGGATCTTCCTTGTAGCTAGACCATGGTCCTACTAGATTTTCAGCAGGATGTAGTCTAGAGAATGGAAATACGTTGTGTCGCCTTTTTATTTGCATCAATGGCCCGACAAATCTGTCTTCGGTGTAGTGTTCTTTCGAATGTTTTCTATAGCAAATTATTTTCTTGATGTGATATTTCATTATGTTTCTACATACAGTCTATTTCCTGTTTGTCCATCTCATCAGTCCGTTAATGTCCTCTGACTCCAAATTTTGATGGTACCCACTGAAGTATATTTCTACTCTGTTTGCAGTTATGTTTAGTTTGTCTCTGAGATGAGGAAGCTTAGCACTCCTGACAGCCTACAAAACATATAGTGCACCTGTGAAGATGACCATTTGTTGACATTCAAAGACAGTGTCAAGTATCTTGGTTGCAGCTTGTTATATTGGGTGACCTCACCCTTGAAGTTGGAGTAGAAGATTCCTGTTAGAATAGACTTTGTTTCAGGTCAGTGACCAGATTATGTTACAAATATGCGAGAATGTCCATTTTCGGTTTCATTGTTAACTGTCTACGCAACTGTTTATTTATCATGATTTTGAAAAGTTGGGATTTTGAGACACCGTACAAAATATTTTTTGGGTACCTTGGTTTTTATAACTGTTTTTGTAGGTACTTGGGGCGCTGATTATTAAAAAAATCATTGAGACCAACGGGAATTGGACCAATCCGTTCTGTCACTGAATCGAGTGGCAACTAGGGTAAACGGGTTTTTCCATACTTGACTAACAGGTAGGTAAGTAGTTAATGAGTTTACCTCTCTATTTGAGAGGCGTGCCCCTTTTAACCAGTAGACAACAATGGCCAATTATGTTATATCAGGACACACTACCATAAAATATTAGAGGTAACAAAGACCCCAATATTACTTGACTAACAGCATCTCCAAAAAAAAAGTAGCGATTTTGTCAAGACATTTAAACTGTGTATTCAAGTCACTGAGAAAGGACAAATCGAGACAAGGACTATTACAACAACAACGAACATCCCGTACAAGTATTGAAGTATCCTCAGTAACACAAATATATAATATCATTATTCCTTCTACAAGGGCCAATATGTCTTCTTGTAAACATAAATCACATATAGACAGTATAATTGTGCTTCAAATAATTGCTAATTCAAGTAAATTCAAGTAGCAAGCAAGAGGACAAATAAAAAATTCTTGAGACCAATGGGAATTGAACCAATTCGTTCTAAAGGCACTGAATCAATTGGCACCTAGAGTAAACGGGTTTCTCCGCACTTGACTAACATCATTTAAAAAAAAAATAAGATCCGATTTTGTCAAGACATTCAAAACTATGTACTCAAGTCACTGAGAAGGAACCAATTGTGACAAAGACTAAAACAACAGCGAACGGGAAAAAAATTAGAGTTTTTCCCTTATCAATAGGTCTAGTTTTTACATGATTCCTGCTATTGCTGTGATCGTTTCCATCGTTGACAGAGCTTGTCTAACCAAAGAACGCATTTAGTTTTTCATGTCCAATACCACAACAGCAATGATGTAGGGAAAAAAGCATCCATGTTAGTGACAGCAGCACTATCACTATCTGTGAGTTGCAGCAACGTTATGTTACGTTAATCACCCGCCGACCAGCAGATCCGGATTTCGAGTCCACTCGTTAGTAAGTCGTGGTTTGAAATAAATATTCCGCTGAATATGGATGTATCGAGCCATTGGCGTAAATCAAACGGTGATAAAACATATTTCCATTCTCTGGACTGCATCCTGCAGAAAGTCTAGAAGGACAATGGTCCTGCAACAAGGGAGAGTCAGCGGGAGTTTGAGAATAAACGCTGAAGCTGAAGAAATAAATATTACAGCAGGGGTTCACCTAGCCATCAGTACGAAGAATACCAGAACTCATGATCTGGTACTGTTGAGGAATGGCGACATCGCTACTGCGCAAGTTTCGTAGTCGACACAAGTCAAGCGGTTTGTGGTCAACTACTGAATAGGTAGCTAATCACTTATGTGAGACCATTGTGATATGACTATGACTATCCCCTTTAACTAGTGCTCAAGGGGTAATGAGTTCGAATCTGGCTCGTGTGGTCTTGTTTACAAGGGGAATTTTTTTCGAAGATCCCTATGGATTATCACTTGAAGCTGCGGAGTTACGTGCTATGTGTGATACTCTCGGCAGACGACGTGCCACTTCAATGAGAACGACGAAGTATATATGGAAAACCGAGTAAAGTGAAGTCAATCCTCTACGAATTTTGAACGCTTTATGCTATGACTGGTTGATAACAGCTTACCTTGACCATTACAGAATCATAACCTAAGAATCTAAATAGTAGCCACGTTATCCCTGGTTGCATTTCAAATCGATGAAGCCGCGGCATCGCATGAGTAGATTTACTTGCCAAGTTGTAATACCACATATCACGTGATTGTCACGCGGATCTGAACTGATTCATTGTTTCTTGATCTTGTCTCTAATGAGATGATTACTCACCGCGCCTCATCCTCATCTGGTGAGCTGTTGAGTCACCATTTGGAGGTTATACCAACCTTCTCGACCAGGATCAAATAAAGGCAGAAAATGATGTTAACACAACTTTCGAATTGCCATCATGTCTTCAACTAAATATAATTTTCCTAGCTCGTTCTTTATTTAGTGTGTGACCTTCATTAAGAGAGTCCGTACCAGAAGAGCCGGTTGGATGATGCGGTGTCCAGGGCGACACGGCTATACGGAAAATGTCATGGTTTTCTGAAATGTCATATTTTAATTATGAAATATTTCAAAAGTAATTAAGACGTGATGAATGTATAATATGAGAAGTATGTGGCGTGTATGTACACGGGAGAGAGGAGAAGGGAGAGTGTGTGAGGCAGTGAGAAAGGCAGAGATAGTGTGGGGAAAAGCGAGGGATGAAGATGGAGGGAGAGAGAGGATAGGGTGAGGTAGAGAGGGAGTGAGAGAGGAAAATGTGAGGGAAAGAGGGGAAGGAGAAAGAATATGTATGTGTGTGTGTGTTTGTAAACCATATGTGTGTGGCAGTCTATAAGTATGGGATAAATGTAGGATAAATGTGTATGTGAGAAAATGTGTGTTAGAGAAAGTGTATGTGTAAGAGACAGAGTGTGCGAGACTCATTGTGAGTGTGTGAGAGAGACTTAGAAAAAGTGTATAGCATTATGTGTGTGTGTGTGTGTGTGTGTGTGTGTGAGGGATTGATACAAATTTGTAACATTGTATGTGTGAGAGAGATTGATAAAATGTGTATAGCATTGTGTGTGTGAGAGAGATTGATACACATTTGTAACATTGTGTGTGTGAGAGAGATTGATACACATTTGTAACATTGTGTGTGTGAGAGAGATTGATACACATTTGTAACATTGTGTGTGTGAGAGAGATTGATACACATTTGTAACATTGTGTGTGTAATATTGATACACATTAATAACATTGTGTGTGAGAGAGATATAAAGTGTGTAACACTGTGTAAGAGAGATAGACAATGTGAAACATTGTGTAAGAGAGATAGAAAATGTACAACATTGTGTACGAAAGAGATATTTGTTGGATTAGATTCTCTGGACTAACAAGAACTTGCTATGACTTCATACATGCAGTTGGTTGGTTTCTGCAGAGATTTTTTTCGCACCCAGGAGACTTCAGTTGCTAACTTAGTACAATACCTAATGAACAAACCTTGTACCTAGGAGACTTCAGTTGCTAACTTAGTACAATACCTACTGAACAAACCTTGTACCTAGGAGACTTCAGTTGCTAACTTAGTACAATACCTGCTGAACAAACCTTATACCTAGGAGACTTCAGTTGCTAACTTAGTACAATACCTACTGAACAAACCTTGTACCCAAGAGACTTCAGTTGTTAACTTAGTACAATACCTACTGAACAAACCTTGTACCCAAGAGACTTCAGTTGTTAACTTAGTACAATACCTACTGAACAAACCTTGTACCCAAGAGACTTCAGTTGCTAACTTAGTACAATACCTACTGAACAAACCTTGTACCCAAGAGACTTCAGTTGTTAACTTAGTACAATACCTACTGAACAAACCTTGTACCCAAGAGACTTCAGTTGTTAACTTAGTACAATACCTACTGAACAAACCTTGTACCCAAGAGACTTCAGTTGCTAACTTACTACAATACCTAATGAACAAACCTTGTACCTAGGAGACTTCAGTTGCTAACTTAGTACAATACCTACTGAACAAACCTTGTACCCAAGAGACTTCAGTTGCTAACTTAGTACAATACCTACTGAACAAACCTTGTACCTAGGAGACTTCAGTTGTTAACTTAGTACAATACCTACTGAACAAACCTTGTACCCAAGAGACTTCAGTTGCTAACTTACTACAATACCTAATGAACAAACCTTGTACCTAGGAGACTTCAGTTGCTAACTTAGTACAATACCTACTGAACAAACCTTGTACCCAAGAGACTTCAGTTGTTAACTTAGTACAATACCTACTGAACAAACCTTGTACCTAGGAGACTTCAGTTGCTAACTTAGTACAATACCTACTGAACAAGTCTTTTAATCGAAGGGGTCTTGTGTGTGAAATGATAGAATATAACAATTGTTTCTTCACTACAAATTTGAAACAGACAGCTTTTCTCCTATTTTTATGTCTCAACAAAGCAACATTGTCTGCTGGTTACAAGTCTTAGTGTAAGAATATCACGAACAGGAAGATGATCTAACGCAGATGTTAGGAGAAGCCTGAACATAAAAGAAGAATGACTTGCCGTAACTATAAAAAAATACAAGCTATCATATTTTGGACATATAAAGTACACAATAGTTTAGAAAGATTAATTATGGAGGGAAAGTTTTCAAGAAAAATAATAAGACGCAGACCAAACTACGCTAGACTTTCTGAACATAACGCTTCTTTTGTGCCATGAACTAGTAGTTAGGCCAGAATTGTGACATGGGAGTCACAGTCTGACATAAGAAAAACGTGTGACAAACGTGTACTTTCTCTTGGTTCTATCAACAGAGAACACTGTAATTTCGTTCCATAATTCATGTTTCTCACTTACTTCTCCATAAACTTCTGTCTCTTGTGTTGTTAATAAGTTCAGTTGGTGACATATTTTTGTGCTACAGTTGCAACCTAACCAGAAATATCTCTCTTTGTCTTCCTCTGTCTCTTCTCTCAGAGATCTTGCCAGTGGTTACTAAATGTTCAAGTTTTACTTTCCTAATCACATGCTCTAATACTTGTTTGTCTGCTTCTAATTGTCGCTATAATTTGTCGTTTAAATCCATCATCTCTGAGAACTTCTACATTAGTTTTCTTGGCTGTCCATGGAATTTTATCATTATTCTTAAAAATTACGTATCAGTTGCCCCCAGCTTATCTTGGGTATTTTTGTTTACTGTCTATGCTTCGCTTCCATAAAGAAAGACTGACTTAATATAACATCTTAGCACTTTGAACTCTCGTATGCATTGATATTACTCCATTGCATAGAATGTTTCTCCTTTACTGAAATGTTGACTTGGCCTGTGCTATCCTGCCCGTGATTTCACTGGAGCACCTACCATCTGATGTTAAAATGGTGCACAGATAATTGACTTTATCCACTTGTTTTAATTTTGCATCATTGATAGCAATACTGTATTTTAGTAGTGTGTAGGATCTATTTCTTTGAAATAACCATTAAGTATGTTTTCTTGTTTTCTTCCTGTTTAGACGTTCTTGTACTATCGTATCTAACAAGGCTTGAAGTTCTTGCTCGATCCCTTTAATCAGAACTGTATCGTCAGCATATCTTAGATTATTCAGAACCTCCAAATGCTATTCCTGACACGTTTTTTATGTTTTGTATAATATCCTCTGTTTACAGGAAGAAAATATCTGGTGACATTACACTTCCTTGTCCGACGGCCATTTCCATCTTATATTATTATTATCGTATTGTATTATATTATATTATAATATAATAGTATCTTGTCCAAGAGATTTATTGTATTTCAAGTCTTGTATAGCTTTTATTCATCTCTGCAAACAGAGGTGCAAACCCTTAGCAAACAGCATAAATAGGAAAGCAAGATGGAAAGAATACTTCCAGGAATTATACAATGTAACCATCACAACAGAATATAAACCCACCATCGATCCAAAAGATCTAGAAACCATAGAACCAGATATACTAAATCAAGAAATAGTAGAAGTCTTAAAACAAAGCCCAAGTAATAAATCACCAGGAGTCAGCAGTATACCAAGCGAAGCAATAAATTCATGTAGAAACACAGGGGTCGGTGGCTAGCAAGATTATTCGCAATAGCCTGAACAGAAGGAACATTACCAGACGACTTGCAAATATCAGTAATTAATTGAACCATTATGGAAAAACGATGATAGTAAGAAAGAATATGAATCATATAGAGACATCTTCTTATTAAGTCATACAGGTAAAATCTAAGAAAAAAGAATAGAACGGAGAATACGATACATTGCAGGATCACAGCTGGGTCCCGACCAATTTGACTTCAGAAGATGTGCAAGCTGTACAGACGCTCAAACACCTACGTGAAAAAGCAATCGAATACAATCAAAATCTAAACACAGTATTTGTAGATCAGGAAAACGTATTCGACATAGTAGATAGAAACATTCTCTGGAAACCTTTGAAACTTATAACATCAGAGGACAGATGTTAGATAATATAGAAGCAATATATCAAAGATGCCAAAGCTAAGTAAGAACAACAGATGGAATGACTGACCCTTTCGAGACACGATCTAGAGCTAGACAAGGTTGCGTGCTTTCACCTCTACATTTCAATATATATTTGGGCAGAATAATAAAAAAAAAAGCTCACATCAACAAAAAGAAAAACATTGCACATAAACCTGATGACGAACTTAATAATGAAATCAACGAACTACTATTTGCCGACGATAAAAGTCTAATATACAAGGATGAAGGAAAAGTTGCAAAACCGCATCAATCATGCTATTAACATGTCAGAAGTGTAATGAAATGGAAATTAACGTACAAAATAACAAGTTATGAAAATTAGCAAGACTGCAACACCAATGTTAATAATAATAGATGAGACCAACGTGAAACACGCCAAAGAATTTAAATATCTATGCAGCATTTTTTCCGAAGATGGAAGACTAGACAAATAGAAACAAGGTGCCAGAACACAAACGCAGTGACTTACCACTTTCACCATTACTTCTTCACCCAAAGATCAAGATGGAAATCAAAAGACAGATAATATCTACAATTTTTTTTATACCAACACTCTGCTACCAATGTCAAACATGGTCTTTAACAGCCTCACAGCAGAGGAAAATCGTAACATGTGAAATAAAGTGTCTGAGAAAAGCTGCAATGGTTACTAAACTAGATAAAATAAGAAACGAAGAAACTAAGAAAAGAGTTGGTATAATATCATGTATTGAGCATATCGAAAGGCATCAAGTAAAATGGTTCGGTCACTTTATAAAAATGAACCGAAACCAATAATCTAGGTTTCATTGAACAATCTAGGTTTCATTGAACAATCTAGGTTTCATTGAACAATCTAGGTTTAATTGAACAATCTAGGTTTCATTGAACAATCTAGGTTTCATGCAGTTATCCCCTTGTTATGTGTTATCCTGTTATGTGGGGAATTTTTACTTTGAACGTTCAAGACAGATATGATTCTCATTTTATCGATTCTTCTTTTTCTTTTTTTTTAATTTTTGGAAAAAAAATGGGATTAATAAAATTAGTCTCTCAATATTCTAAATTTGTCTCTGAACATTAATCTGCTTGGAGAATACATCACCAAGAATACATCACAGGATGTTTCCTTGTTTTATCATTTATTGATGATTATGCAATCACGTCCAATCACATTACATTCACTAATCTGTCTGCAGTGGCATCAAACTTCTCAATCCAGATTTTATTATTATCTCAGGTAATGTTTAGTTGTCACAATGATTTGTGTATCTACCTTTCTACACTTGCAGCACGGTAATCTTTATGTATTTATATTGCATCTGTGTTAATCAAGAATCCGAGAGGAAAAAAATAGCAATATTGTGACATGTAATCCAAGTGCACAGAGTCAACTAAAGTGATATATTTGGTGTGGAGTTAGCTATCTCACCACATAGGTTAGTAACTAAAGCTCCATGCTGGATTCAATATTTTATGAAGAAAGGCGCAGATATCGCAGTCAATCTGTAAACTAACACGACGGATTCAGTTCTCCGGACTGCAAACTGCTATTCAGCAGGATGCATGAAACATTATTCCATGCTATAAATCATATTAATACACTGACTACTAGTCTAAATACAACAATATCAATTTTAACATTTAACATTTTGTTAACATCTAAATTTTCAACAATAGCGATCAACAACTCATAGACAACCTTCATTCCACGAAATTGTCAACTATAACCACCACTAGACCACACAAGTTCACATCATAAAATTTCAAGCCTCTAACCCCCCAGTCCGCTGGCAGCAGCTACAAGATCAAGCGTGTACGAGTGTAATTGCACGACGGGTCTAAATGTAAAGGATGCTACGGAACCACGCCCTTTGAAAGTATAAGAAGTGTTTCGGCAAGATTTCTTCCAAAGAGACGTGATTATGTAATATCTTGCTTTTGTATCTGTCGCACTATTGTCGAGGTACCAGCGTGTTCTCGTAGTCGCGTGTAGCCGGTGTTAGTAGATGAAGACTCAAACATTTAATAAAACCTAAACAATACCAGTATTGGAACACATCAACAGACAACAGACCAAGTGGTTTTCATACGCTTCCAGACATCAACAGACAGCATGGCACAGATGACCATGACACATAGACATCACGACTATAAAGCCAGAGGCGGAACATGTAAAAGATGGATCACAGAAATTAAAGAAGCCACAGAAACAAGCTTAGAAACAGCGCACAAGAAGGTAATCTCCAGAGAACTCTTCTACCCCTGACGCCGCAATGCAAACAAGGACCACAACGTATAAATCAACTTCCGGATAGCTGCGATGACTTCATCGCGATTTCAGCTTCAATGAAAAACAAACCAAACAGCGCATAAAAATCAACAAATCACAACATATGTCAGATCTTCAAGGCCACCATACAATTCGACAATTACAAGGAAGTCAACAAAACTAAAAACAGTACAGCAGTCTGCACTTTTGAGTTTACGAACAAACACATAACACAATTATGGAAATGTGATAAAGAATATGATAAAATCGGTGTAAACAATAAGACAAATTAGCTGTAATATAACAGCAATAAGATCGTTGAGACCATATCATTATTTACATTCAAAATCTTGCAGATCAAGCTCGCAACTGGCAGACATACAGCCGTGAGTTGAGTGTACACTACAGATCATGCGGAAATATATTACTAAATTGGCTTTCAGCTTGACTATTTCTGTAGTTCTACGCCTAGTTATATCTCTAGGTAAGCAATAGATAAGCTTGCAGTATTGGGAAACAACATGATAGAAATAGGAGAACTGCGGTAACACCGAGAAAATGTCAAGATAAATAAAAATAGACATATGCATTACTGATATTTATAAACAAAATATACTAACAAAGAGACATATCGGTAGTCTACGTAATATTATTAGTATCATCGGTTGGTTGGTTGTTTGGTTGGTTGGTTAGTTAGTTGGTTGATGATCCAGCGGTCCATGGGCTCATGTCCTTTAACCCAATGCAATTAAATGGCATTATATTGATGGGAAGTCTGTGGATTTTAAGCCCACCCCGGGCCAGAGCCAGAGAATAACTATCACACCTCCAGAAAGGTAGGTTTCAACCTATGCACTGCTCCAAGCCACTGCAGCCAAGATATGGTTCACTGTGCTCATTCCCCGCCACCAATTGACTACTGGTTAATCGAACTTCTCTATTGCTCCAGACATGCAACAAAATGTTCAAGTCAAAAGGATTGTCACGTCCTGAGTCACTGTGCCTCTATGATGGGTCTCAGCCATAGGAAATGCAGTGATGTCAGTTTCCTCCTCCGCAGTGCTGCACAGTGCACTCTGGCTCCCTCGCAATCACAGATTTGTGTTGAAACACATTTCAACAACAAAATAAAACAATAAGAAGCATAAGAATGGGATGTTTCCCATTACTGGAGTTCTATCTCCTGAGTTTGGGAGTGGAAAGAGGGGGGAGGGGGGTTCCATAAAACGCATCAACACTGTGTCCCCACCTTTGTACCCCACACGTCCCCATGTTAACAACTGTCAAGAAACCAGGGTCCACACCCCCCCCCCCCCCAATTAGTTATGTCTTTAAAATAATTAACACCCTTCCTTGACAAGAACAAAATTAACCTCGTCCGTTGAAAAGAAAAATTAATACCCCTACCTTCCTTGACAAGAAAAAATTAACCCTCCAGCCCCTCCTTTGACAAGAAAAAATTAACCACTTGACTTGACAAGACATCATTAACCACCCTCCCTTTACAAGAAAAAAATTAACCTAATCCGCCCCCTCCCTTGACAAGAAAATGTGAACACTGATAGTAAAATGATATGGTTTAGTTTCAGATTTTTAGGAAAATGTTTCAGTTTCAAACAATTTTATTGTTTTTTTACAAACGGTATCGTTGACGTCAACTTTTGTAAAACTCTTTTTCCCCCTCTCCCTCCCATTGCACCACTTCCGATTTGCAAATACTGTCAAACATATTCAGACTATAACATTTTTTTAGGTTGTTAATGGCCCTCTGACTTAATCTAAACTGGGTTCTGGTTATATTTCACTGCTATTGTGGATGTTATTTTCTGTGGGTTTTTTTTCAGGACTCTATGACAGACCTAGCGAGTCGGTAAATTATTTATCTTGTTCATATCAATTGGAACAATTATCCCTTTACTGCAGGGTGGGCAAACTTTCTGTGCAGAGGGCCGCATTGAAAATTGTAAAGCTATTGGAGGGCCGCATATAATATTATGTATATTTGGCAATATATATATATATATATATATATATATATATATATATATATATATATATATATATATATTTAAATGATGTCAAATTGGGGAAAAATATTATATATATAATATATAAGAAAGTCGAATTAAAATTCTAATGGCTTTCTGTGTAATATTAATGGGGGAAAAATCATTTTTGACGATCGTCCGTTTATTTAAAAATGTGTTTGAGGGCCGCAAATATCCAATGGCGGGCCGCATGCGGCCCGCGGGCCGTAGTTTGCCCACCCCTGCTTTACTGCAACACAAAATGCTACCAATGACAACAAAAAAGCATCTTATCCAAAGTACCTTCATTCCAACCCTGTGCTACCAATGTCAAACATGATCCTTAACAACAAAACATAAGAGACAACTGGTTACAACAGAGATGAGATGTCTGAGAAAAGCCACAGGAGTGACCAGAAGACACAGAATTAGAAACGAGGTCATAAGAGAATGATCATCATCATTATAAGGTGCCATGCCGGGTGGCGTAGGCGGTCATGGCTCTCCACAGCTCTCTGTCCACAGTATTATGTATCACAGTCGTTGTTGTTTCTTTGCCGTGCCAGGTTGTCAAACTGTCTAATATTTTCTCACGTTGTCGCACTCTGTCTCTGGTGTCTTCAATCTTGCCTGTTGTGATTATGTTCTCTAAACCTGCCTGTCTCATGAAGTGGCCAAAAAAATAATATTGCCTTTTTCTTATATTGTTGATTAAGGTCCCTTTCGCATTTAACTCTTTTAACACCTCTACATTAGTTTTTCTAGCAGTCCATGGTATTCTCAGCATTCTTCTGTAGAACCACATCTCTGTTGCCTCCAATCTCCCACTTTCCAGTTTGTTTATTGTCCAAGACTCGCACCCATATGTTAGTATAGGGGTTATATAGCACTGCAGAACTCTCTTCCTCACATCTAATGACAATATCATATTACACAGTATATTTATCATTTTTCTGAATGTTGTTTTTGCCTGTCCTATTCTGCATCTTATTTCTGTTGAACTTCTTCCATCTGCTGTAATAATTGTACTTAGATATTTAAATTGGTGGACCTGTTTTAATACTATATCATTCACTATGATCTTGCAAGGTGTGTTAAAAGAATGATGGGTGTCAAATAAATTCTACAATACATACAAAATTAACAAATGCAATGATTTGGTAATCTGGAAAGAATTCCGTGTGATTCATTAGTTTATAAATCATATATGAAGAGAGGAGAAGCAGAAAGAAGAGTCAGGTTGACCTAGAATACCCTGCATCGACAACATCAAAGAGACATTAAACAAACACCCCATGACATTATCTGAAGCTGCCAGAAAAGTGATAACAAGAACATTGTATACCTTCGACACCTGTAAAGGGTAAAAGAGGAAGGACAGAAGATGATTGTTTCCATATTACTAGGATATCTTTGTTTTCTGTCAATTTGTTGCCATTTTTGTCTTGAATGATGTTTAGTGCCATCCAAATTGTTGACCTTGGTTGATTTCTTATCCAACGGTCCATGGGCTCATGCCCTTTGACCCAGATTATTGACGTAATTTATGCACAGCACCCAGTTGGCTTATATTTTTGACTGAGCGCTCTTACTTTTTCCATAAATAAATCACACGCCTTTAAATACTTTCATTTGTTGACGTGTTCCGTCTATTAAATATACACGTTTAGACATTGACGTTCAGAAAGAAGGGTCTTAATTGCATCTTCGTGTTGAAAAGTAAGTGATAGAATAATTTGTAACTCGATTCTGTCTCCAGAAAATTGTCACTTTAAGTGTGTCAAGGCAAAAACTTCGCCTTTTATTGACTGTTGATCAAATACTGTACATCGTGTCTTTCACCTATTTTTTAGTCCTGTTGGATCATCAAGAACCATCCCTCAAACTGACACATTAATATTTTCTGTGATTCCATTGAACACTAAAATATGTACTTTGTATCAGCAGCCAATGGAAATATCCGAAAAAGTATGCTGCGTTACGCTAGAGATGATTCCTATTTAGCCTTCATGTCTTATATATATCGTGGATAGTCACGTTATAATAGTAGGCATTTATTGATCCATCTCAAGGTATAATTATATCAGACTTGAATAGTGTGTGGAAGGTCAGAACCATATATAGTCGTTTGGCACAAGAGTGCAATGGAATATATAGTTATCATAAATATACATTTTAAGATTGGAATCAATATTTTCAGGTAAAGAAAATGTTACATGAAAACTAAATTTGTAAGATAAGAATCCAACAAGTAAAGCTTGAAAAGGGTAATGAAGTTTAGCTAATCACTGGAAACAAAAATAAAAACACACACAAATTGACGTTTCGACTACAAGGCATTTATCGAGACTTCTAACATAACAAAAAACGACAAGCAAGAACAACACTAATTAAGTTCTCATGGGATAGCTAAATATGGAAATAATCAGGAAGGGTTCAAACTAGATCAGAGGTGAAACAACACAAACAGGAAATATACAAAACACACTCAAATCCATGTGAAACGGGACAACGAGAAATTATGGAATAACTATCATCCATACAACTTGCATTCATTGACCCAGAGAGTTTTAAGTTTGCCAAATTTATATATATATAGGTGCTCACGCACGAGACCGTCCTGTCGTCTGAGAAATACGCCTTAATGGCAATTACCTGAACAGAGATCCATAGAGAAGACTGCGTTCTGGAAAGAATATGTCACCTGATGATGATGATTAAAAAAATATTGTTGTTAACTTTAGCTTTTATGAATTCCCCCCCCCCCTTAATCAACAAACATTTTCAGCCTCTCCCTTTTAGTTGTTGATATAATGTAAGGACAGCCCCTTTCCCTCCCCAAATAAGTCAATAAGTCGTAGGATTAGTATTATTTATAAGGAACCACTTCACCAAAGGCTAAACAGGACCACTTTGGGCCACATGAAAGCTGACATCTTGTCTAGTCCGCTACAGCTTGTAACAACTACACGCATCATCGATAATGACAGAATAAGATGATGTGAATTACCAGCACTTCTTCTGCCGGGGTCACCGTAATTATGACTTGTTTTTCAAAGCACTTCTATAACGATACATTAAGTCAGTAACCTGTGCATTGTCTATCATAGTTCAGTGTTGCCAGATAGTTCAAAATATTTTAGGTCAAATTATAGATTGAAAAAAAAATGAACCTAAATTGGTTAAAATCTTGAATTGTGTACTTCTTCTTCTTCTTCTTCTTCAGCGTTCATTCTCAAACTCTCGCTGAATCTCCTTGTAGTAGAACTATGGTCCTACTAGATATCCAGCAGGATGTAGTCCAGATAATGGAAATGCGAAAAGAATGGAAAAGGACGGACTCTCCAAAACCACGAACGGATCCCCAAAATTCTCGAAACAATGTTGGGTGTCTACAAAATCATACGTAATATGGGGGGGGGGGGATTTTCCAAACCTAGTGGATTTGCCGCTCGCGTTATGCTTAAGAGGTCACAGGTTTGAATCGTGACACGTTTTGCTTTCAAGGGGTTCTTTGTCAATTATCCATGGGGAGTGTCGTTCACAGCTTTGTGGTTCTGTGCTATGAGTTCTACACCAGGAAAATGGCGTGCAGCTTCGTTGAGAGGGCGGAGTTCGATGGGTAACCTGAGTACAGTAATGTCAATGCTCTATCACATTCAGCTTTTTTTTACAACCTCATATGAATTAGTTATATAAGTGAGACAGCGCACAGCAAAAATATAAGTCCACTGCCAGTAACATTTAAAAATGGCCAAATGTATATATTAGATCTAGAATTACCACTATGGCAACACTGTTGGAGTGTATCAACAAACTATAATATGTAAACAATAACGCACCTCCAGATAACCAAGATGGGTGTTATAAGGTTTATCTTTTATATCTTACAAATCCAAGGAAAATAATGTGCGTTGAAAACGCGAAATCGATGTGGAAGAAAATCTTCTGTAATTGTATTCGGTATTTCGGTGCAATCTTTTCACATAATTTGTTATGCTATTAGCTAGCATAAATAAATAAATAGAGACTAAAAACTAGCAAGGTCGCTGTAAGTTATACAAATTTAGACATAAAACTAGTAAGATGGAATACAAGTGTACACGTGGTCTTGAGAAATTTGTAGTTAACACATTTTCAAAATGTAGGAAGACACTATGGTAACATGAAACTGTACAGTTAAGTAGAAAGACACTATGGTAAGATGAAACTGTACAGTTAAATAGAAAGACACTATGGTAAGATTAAACTGTACAGTTAAATAGAAAGACACTATGGTAAAATGAAACTGTACAGTCATGGTTCGGCTTCTTCGTCTATTCCCAAATTCCAGCTGATTCGTCGTATTTAACATTCGGAATGTACAATGCAGTGTGCAGAATCGAATGCGTTGTGTCATGGTTTATAGCTTGGATTCAATTTCTCCGCATTCTGATCTAAAAAATCGAACTTCAGCATGGCTCCCAGGTCATTTTGATTTAGTATAGGACAGTCAAATCCATAACCCTAACCTCGTTCAGTCGTCTCCTACGACATACATGGCAGGTCATAGTGTCACTGTTCTTTGCTCTCCTTTTTGGGCTCTGTCAACTCACCTGCGAAGTAGCGATTGATTTGATTACTCTATGCCAACATTGCTATGTATATATGTAAATATGTGCATACTAGATCTTAGGACAGATATCTAGAATTTTTTTTAACAGTTATGTCAACATAAGCTCATCCTGTACTATATAAAATTATCATCATACCATCATTTTGCTACAAATGTCAAACATGGATACGAACATCAAAAACCTAAAAACAACTTGTTACAACTGAAAGGACCTTACCTAAAATTCTCGGAGTAACAATAAGAGACAGAATTAGACATGAAAACATCAGAATACTAACAAACACTATACTAATCCTAGATTACATCAAAAGACAACAGACTAAGTGGTTCTCACATGCTTCCAGACTACCATCAGACAGTGCCCCTTAAAAAAGCATTGCTTTACAGACACTATGAATATAAAGTCAGGGATATAACATGCAACAGATGCATTGCATAAATAAGAGTGAACGAAAATTAACATATTCATATTAAACGCTTACAAAAAAGAAGGTCTCCAGAGAACTCTTCTACCCCTGATGTTGCAAGGCAGTAAGGGGTATAAAGCGAAAAGTAAGGGGTGTAAAACGAATAGTAAGGGGGTATAAAGCGAAAAGTAAGGGGTATAAAGCGAAAAGGAAGAACACTTCTATATACAGTGTCTGTTTCATACTTCGATCTGTGGATACTATTACAACTTAATCATGTTATAATCTGTGAATACTATTACAACTTAATCATGTTATAATCTGTGAATACTATTACAACTTAATCATGTTATAACCTGTGAATACTATTACAACTTAATCATGTTATAATCTGTGTATACTATTATAACTTAATCATGTTATAATCTCTGGATACTATTGCAACTTAATCATGTTATAATCTGTGAATACTATTACAACTTAATCATGTTATAACCTGTGAATACTATTGCAACTTAATCATGTTATAATCTGTGAATACTATTACAACTTATTCATGTTATAACCTGTGAATACTATTACAACTTAATCATGTTATAATATGTGGATACTATTACAACTTAATCATGTTATAATCTCTGGATACTATTACAACTTAATCATGTTATAATCTGTATATACTGTTACAACTTAATCATATTACAATCTGTGGATACTTTTACACCTTAATCATCTTATTGTTAAAGTACAGTTCTCTGTGCATGTCATGTTCACATCGTAATCAGAAGTGTTATTATTTTGAGAATGAAATCTCATATGAGAAATATAAATAACTTCGCAGCATCTTGTTGAAGCAAAGACACGCAGCAGCGTAACAGATAATACTGGTTATGAAGACACAAAGTAGCGTAACAGATAATACTGGTTATGAAGACACAAAGTAGCGTAACTATGAATACTGGTTATGAAGACAGGCAGTAGCGTAACTATGAATACTGGTTATGAAGACACAAAGTAGCGTAACTATGAATACTGGTTATGAAGACAGGCAGTAGCGTAACTATGAATACTGGTTATGAAGATACAAAGTAGCGTAACTATGAATACAGGTTATGAAGACAGGCAGTAGCGTAACTATGAATACTGGTTATGAAGACACAAAGCAGCGTAACTATGAATACTGGTTATGAAGACATGGGCAGACCAAACACCATCTGAAGCCGAGATGGATCATTTTATCGTGGGTCGGAATGTCGACTTTTATTGGTGTGTTTGTGGATTTAAAAAAACACTTTTTTATAGTTTTTTTTTTGTAGCTTTACAGGCAGCGGAAATCGCACTATTCGATCAGACTGTTAGTCAGACAAAAATATCTTGGCGGGCCGAATTTAGCCCGAGACTTGTATTTTTTTTATCGATCACTGATATAAAGTGATACTACCATGCCCTACCTATTCAATGACTTTTGGGGGTAGCTTAGAGTTTATTAGCCATCTACAAACTCATAGACAATAGCATAACTCTAGAATGAAATTCAAAAAGTGGATATAACAAATTGTTATCACTTTCCGTTGATCTTTGCTATAAGATCATTTATCGATTTTTAGGCAAATTCAGATTTAAGCGATAGACATCCGGATTAAAAATCTAAATGTCCGTTTCTAAACCCACCCCAATGAAGACGGATGTGTCGAGTCATTGGCTCATATAAAATGGCGTACACAACTCATTTCCGTTCCCTGGACAACATCCTGCAGGAATGCTAGTATGACTTTTGTCTGACTGCAAGAGAGAACCCGCGAGAGTTAGAGAATGAATGATGAAGAAGAAGAAGAAGAGGAACTCAGCAAATTGTTCAATGACTTCATTATTTTTAACTAACTTTACCATCACGTAAAGAACGTCTGCTAACACCCGCAAAAACGGCACCTTCTTTTGGCGGGTATCACACCCCTAACCCCATTCTTTGTTCAGTCACCTGCAACATAAATCAATACATGAATGCACGTGCATCGACATGTCTGTTCTCTCTAAGTACTCATTTCCCTCCAAATTTGGCGGAACTGGTGAGAGTTATTTTTCATCAAATGAGATCTCGGGGTCAAACTCAACCCCTTAAGCCAGTATGTTGTCTTCTCTACTCTTCCCCGTCTGTCGTGTGTTTATCCCGTGTCGGTTTGCACGTGCGTCATTGATCACGTGTGATAATACACCAAAAGTGCTCACAAACGGGCGTTCTAAATTACCTCAGATAAGGGCGAGTCGAATTCATTCAATTTGGATATTGAAATTCTTACAATACTCATTCATCTTATCAAACATTTTACACAATAAATAGTAAGGCTTCGAAACTTCATGAAAACAAACGCATCGGCGGTAAACAAATAAACACGGATTAGAAAAGAACTTGTAAAGACATTTATCTTTGAATATCTTAATCTCCATCTTACTTCCATCTGCTTAAAAGCTACTCTTTTTTTATAATTCTTAGGCCAACTGTAACGACATAATGTAAAAAATGAACAAAGAAAACGTGAGCTCATAAAGTCACATAAGGACACAATACAATAGAAAATGTAGTTTCCCCATTTGGGAACTTTCTCTTTTCCGACATGTGTCATCCCTAATTCCCGGTCGGACCACTTCATGTGCTGAACGTCACACAACTACGCCCCTATCACTTGTCGCGAAAAGCAAATATTCCTCGCAGTTCTAGCGTCACAACACCTGGTTTACCAGTCGCCTCGGTCACACATGCTCAAACTATTCATTCAAACTCGCGCTCTTTTTTTCCAGATCTCAACACAATGGGTACATCGACAACATCTAAAAGGCACCTCACAGAGAATGATTACTACTATGAAATCATCTTACAATTATATTTAGTTCAATACTTCACTCAATACTTCTCTCTCTCCTATCTCTCTCTCTCTCTCTCTCTGTGTACGATTATCCTTAGTTGATTCTTCACTCAACATTTTTCTATATTTATTTCTCTTTTTCTTTTGCTTTGACCTCTCCCTCTAATCACCCTTCTAACTTCTCATTTCTTTTGATCTCTCCCTCCAATCAACCTTCTAATTCCTCATTTCTTTTGATCTCTCCCACCAATCAACCTTCTAATTTCTCATTTCTTTTTATCTCTCCCTCCAATCAACCTTCCAATTTCTCATTTCTTTTTATCTCTCCCTCCAATCAACCTTCTAATTTCTCATTTATTTTGACCTTTGCCTCCTATCATCCTTCTTATTTCTCATTTTATTTTAGCTTTCCCTCCAATCACTCTTCTAGTTTATCATTTTCTTTTGATCTTTCCCTCCAATCACCCTCCTAATCCCTCATTTCTCTGATCTTTACCTCCAATCACCCTCCTAATCCCTCATTTTCTCTGATCTTTACCTCTAATCACCCTCCTAATCCCTCATTTTCTCTTATCTTTCCCTCCAATCACCCTTGTAATTTCTCATTTCAGTATCTCACCTGCAGTATCAAAGAATTGGGTGTTATTGTATTCTATGTACCTTCTGGTGTCAGCCAATTCTAGCTCCCTGAGAAGCATAGCTACTCCACAAACCTCCTCTATCTTGTCATATCCTTAGTTACTGCTTCTATTTTTTTTCTATGCTCTACCACGAATTTTGTAGTCCCTGCATCTAAGTCTTTCTTCAAGGTATTTTTAGCCTGCTTCTGTTCCTCTTTCCATGTGGTTTCCAGAACAATTTGCTCATTGTTACAGCGGTCAGTTTGTTGAGTTTTTAGCGTTGTCTATTATAGTCCAAGGTAGTCAATGCCAAGCTTCATTGGTCACTCCGTACGACATGCATTGAACGTGGCAGCTATATTCTTCACTCCCCTTTCGGGCGCTTTAAATACACGCGCGGGCTCCGGTCTTTCATAAACTAATCTCCTTTTGGCTGTAGCGATCGTGAGTATTGGTTTTTTGCTCCACCCAACAGGAGCAACCGTCCTGCTCGCGGCTATCTATCTTCCTTTCCGGCGTCCAAAATAGAAGAGATAAATAGATATACCGACATGTTATGGATAGCATAAGAAGCGACTAAATCGTGATGGGGTGTGTATTGGATACTCCATCTCGCAGAATGATAAAGGCCATAAAATGTGGTGATGCATTATGATGTGCGAAGTTGAGAATCCCAGCTATCGCAGACTATCTGTAAACCGATGACAGCACACATTTCATCCTTCAAATACAAGAAAATGACTATAGACCAATCCAACTAGCGAGATAAAATATTTTCTAAGATCTTCAAGTACTCATTTTACCCCATCTCATAATGGTTTCTTAATGTTATTTAAATGTAAAATTGTAAGTGTATAAAAAGTTGCGTACAACTTGGAATATTGCACTGAATTCCCCATCAAAATGTGCAATGTTTTTGGAATGCACAATCAATTGAACATTGAAGGTACGGTAAACGTCCTAATTGTCTGTAGTTACTGTTTGTAATATAAAGGTTATGTAGGAAATGTTGACAGTATAATGGTAGTTTTCACTAAAAACAATGTGGGTTCAATCAATCAAGTGTCATGCCGATTGGCGTAGACGATCATGCTTCTCCACAACTCTGTCTCTTGTGTTGTTAATAAGTTCAGATGGTAACTGCTTTTTGTGTCACAGTCAAAACCGATGCAGATACTTCTCTCTGTGTCCTTCTCTGTTTCTTCTCCCATTCTCCCATCTTCTCACAAAAAATCTTGATTGTCTGTTTCTAAATTTTGCTATAATTTGTTTATTTACTTCAGGATCGCTGAGAAAATCGCTGAGAACATCACTGAGAACATCGCTGAGAACATCGCTGAAAACTTCGCTGAGAACTTGCTGAGAACATCGCTTAAAACTTCGCTGAGAACATCGCTGAGAACATCGCTGAGAACATCGCTGAAAACTTCGCTGAGAACATCGCTGAGAACATCGCTGAGAACATCGCTGAAAACTTCGCTGAGAACTTGCTGAGAACATCGCTGAAAACTTCGCTGAGAACATCGCCGAAAACTTCGCTGAGAACTTCGCTGAGAACATCGCTGAGAACTTCGCCGAGAACATCGCCGACAACTTCGCTGAGAACTTCTCTAAGAACATCGCTGAGAACTTCGCTGAGAACTTCTACATTCGTTTTCTTGGCTGCCCATGGTATATTCATCATTATTCGGGTTAGGTTACTACCATTAATAACAACTGTACATAACATTTCCTGAATTTTCGTCAAATCGTTCCAAGTGAAAAATACCAATACTCCATTTTTCCCGTTAGGGAGATTTCGAGTAGCTTATCTGGCAAAGGCCTTTTGCCCGTGCTGTCGCCACGTCATGTTCAGTGTGGGTTTAAAAAAATTTTACATCCCGACAGAATAAAACTCACTCCTTACCGGGAACGTACCTTGGACCTCACAGGCGTGAGAGCATAGAACTAACCTCGCGACCATGCGTCGCACATCTTTCCAAGGTGCATATTTTTAAACAGAGGAAAACAGCTTTAACTGCAATATAATTCCGGTATGTCATTCGTCCGTGGGTTGTCAAGGCAAGAAGGGAAGTAAAGAATAGCACAACTGTTTACCTTCCATGCATGTAATAAGAGACAGCTGCGGAGGTTCTGAGGGTGGAGTTAGCTGTCCCATTCTGACAAAGTGGCCCAGATGCTACCCTGAAGCTGGACATGTCAAGCCGAAAAGCTTAGAAACCGCAGCTAAGCCGTAATCCATGACACCATACATTCCGCTCTTCTGACTAACTTGCTCATCTGCAGGGAGTGTGAGAACCAGCGAAAAAGTAGCAGGAAACTTACCACAACAAACAGTTTGAGATACGCTGATGGCGCACTTTTGATGGACAATTTAAGATACACTGATGGCGCACTATTGATAGACACTAGCAATAACAGCATAACCAGTCGGAAAAAAAATAGTCCAACGAGGTTGTTGACACGCTATAAACAATAACACTGATAACACAAGTTCTACGATAATTAGCAATAAACAAAACAAATATCTGTAGACGAATACACGTCCCATTGACACGGTTCAATGTTCGGATCAATAAATTGTAATAAAGTCACAATCAAGTTTTAGAGTTGGTAACGTATGTGGGAAATGTTCTTAAGGTTTCGCGTAACATAACAGTAACCAAAATTAGGTTAATACTGCCCACATACATGGAACATGTTTGTTCATTCTTGATAATAGATATTAGTTATTGAATAAGTTCCTATGATGGGGTAATCGTTGAAAAAAAAGATGGTGTAGTGAAAGACTCAAGTTGTATTTCCAGAACCGGTATTTGTGAATATAATACTTTAAAATCAGCCCAGCAGGCTGGAAAGCAGAAATAGTGAAACGGACCTGGTCCGCGGACCGTATTTTGCCAATTCCTAGTATATTCCTTATTGCATATAAGGAATGAGATGGTGAACCCTAGGTTATGTTTTTATATTGCATTTTCAGATTTAATGTCTGTATTGAAACCATGGATATGATGTTCGTATTGAGGCCATGAATTTTATGATGTGTGGTCATCAAACATTGCCGCAATAATATTTTACAAGATTTTATGTGATTCTAAACACAAAATTGCGAGATAATATTCAACATAAACTCTGTCTAATCGTGTGGCTCCAACTTCAATACTTGAGCTTCCGCCAAGAGCTGAAATCTTCTGTGTAAAGTACCAGTTGATTTTGTTATTATAAGTCCATGATGGTTTTCAAAATAAGGTCGAAGTGAGAACAACAAAGGTTGACACATCAAATGTTTTATTCGGATTCTGAAGACTCGAAGAGATTGACTACTGCTAAGGGCTGAATAAAATGTAAAACATCTCGTTGCCAATATGTCTCTTCTTCTTGAAGCACATGCTCTTGACATGTTCTCCAGAAATGAATATCTATTTGTGCGAGGGCATCGCATGTTATGTTTGTTGCATAACAAAATTTGAAAGTCTTGTTTAATGCGGTAACTTGATCTTTTGGCTGCAGTACACACAAGTTCAATAGGATTGAGATGTGAATGGTAAGGTGGTAGCTGAACATACGTATGACCATGCTCAGATATAATTATTTAATTATAAGTCTTCGTCTTCTTTGTTCATCTAACTTGTTATAACAACTCTTGTTTGAATTTATTGTTGCAAAAAAAGATACATTTTCTTTTGCAAGTCATGATATGATTTCTTGTTTCGTGTTTGATGAATTAGAAATGTGTCGTCATGCGCTGTTACGTTGTGATTGTAGGCATTGCCCATAACAATACATAACGGCCTATCCAGCACTGGTAAAAGTGACTTCACTAACAAATTCATGGAAATAATTCCATTCATATCGATTTGTTAGCTATGCCTTCTGTAGATAATGCCTGGAAAGTAAATTCTGCCCCAGTGACATTTACATTACTTCCTGCACGACCTCTTACAATGCGTTTAACTTTTATACTTGAAATTTCCTCTTTCTTAGTTCCGTCAAGATATTGCCACTATTTATCAAATGTATGGTGTAGCATTTACCCATCATTCATCCATATATTGTGTAGTCACATTTTGCATAGTAGTGATTTTACATTTCAAATTCATACTGTAATAAAACTCTTAACTGCATATATAAATTGGCTAAACGGAACAAGATATCACAATAAAAACATGTCGAATATGCGATACGCCGCTGAGTAAACTGGAGTTTAGGTATTATTTTACATTAAATAACTACGTCATCCAACAAACCATACGGCACTACTAAAATTAAATATCATTCATATTTCTTCTATAAGCATACTATAGTATTTCCGTGCTTTTCATTGGTAACAATTTGGACAACTCATCACAATCACCAACGAAATGTACGAAAATATTCATGGCAAATAAATTCACAAAGTCTGTCAATAACAATGAATTCTCTACATAACCGACACACAACGACACGTTTCGCACTCATGGAAATCGTGATTTCCATACATAGTGGGACAATTTTTATGCGCATAAAAAACAAAAACATAGTTGCATTTCATAGCGGTATAATTCAATCACATGTGACCTCTTCTTATTTTATCGTGTCCTTAATTGGCCAATATATTTATACTGTGCTTCACAGCCAATGCAAGGAAAAAAACAAAACAAATAAGGTTTATTTTCTCTCATCAACAGGAACTATCGACAGACTCGGATGTACTTCACAAAATGACCCATTATGTACATTCATAAAACTTCGATAAATTTATAATTTATAGAGAAAATGTTTAAATCTAGTTACATTTTTTTAAGGGGAAAAAATGGTTTGATATGGTCGTACAGAATTTCAAGTTGGATCCAAAAGATTTTTTCGATCTAACAACTAGTTTCGATAAAAATAATTCCAACTGAATAACATGAATTATGGAACGAACTATAACAAAAATGTACAGCGAGAGACGACTTTTTGACTAACAAGCCTTCATCGACACGAGAGACAACCGCATAGGCTTCTATACACACAAAAAACGTACATTTGATGTGACGATAGAATGAAGAGTTTACAGGATGGTAAGAAATATGTCAAGGGAAATAACTAAGAAATGTTCACTGTGTTCTTCATTTGTCGCCTAATCATGTTTTGGAGCAAAATGAACCAGCCTTTGTCCTTCTACTATTCGTCCCTGGATCGAGCTGTTTGTAAACCGTTTGTAGTTTTAACTCATGATGACCTTAGTCCGCACGGCAAGTATGACTAATTGGACACTAAGCCTGCTCCGCTACAACAACTGGTCAGTGCATAGGGAACCTGCATGTTTAAGTGAGGTCACGCTTTCAACTTTCGGCCTTGAACTCAGATTGGCAGATCGAAGGGAAACTGGAAATACAGGCGACATTTGTGTTCTGTAAATTTGAAGTCAAATGACATATCGTACAACACATGAAATATGAACAATACAAATCGTACAACACATACACTAGGAACATACACTAGAAACATACACTAGGAACATACAATAGGAACATAACTTGTCTTTAGTGTGTTGTCATTGTCATTTTCAGAACACTTCCAGAGTAGGCAGGATTTTTTTTCGCCGAAGACGGATGTGTCGGGCCACTGGCGCAAATAAAACAGCAACACAACGCATCTCCATTCTCTGGACTACATCCTGCTGGAAATGTAGTAGGACCATGGTCCTGCTACAAGGGAGATCCAGCTGGAATTTGATAATTAGCGCCGAAAAAGAAGAAGAAGGCAGGATTTGATTTTCTTTTATTCCAAAAATTCATTACTCTTGTGCCTATTTTCTAGCGGATTGACTAGTGAAAACCTTTCGTTCTCTTCTTCTGAAATTGCAGCAGATTAGCAGGTTGTAGTTCGGAATACATTGTGTCATAGTTTACAGCTCAGGTTGCAATATTTGTGACTTGCAGCCTGACACATCCAACTTTAGCATGCCTTCTCAGTCACTTTGACCTTTCTATCGGAAGACAGCCAACTCATAGTAGTCGTATTGCGACACGCGTGACAGATAACAGAGTCCCTATTCTTTGCTCCTATTTCTTGCCTCATTTTCTGGGGTAGCAGATAGAGTCCCTATTCTTTGCTCCTATTTCTTGCCTCGTTTTCTGGGGTAGCAGATATCAGAGTCCATATTCTTTGCTCTCATTTCGTGTCTCGTTTTCTAGGAAATAAATCGTTAAGCGTCGATAATTTCGTTCACAGCCTCTTCGCTATCGGCTTCACCTAAGAGAAGTTTGTTCACACCATTGGGATCTCAATTGCACAGTTGCTAGACCGTTCGCCATGTGCTGAAGGGGTTGTTGAAGCTTGTGACGTCGTGTTTAGAAAGTGGGTTTTTTTCATTGAGAGTGACGAATTACATTTGGGGGCACCTGAGTACAGTCAAGTTACTGCAGGCGACTTTTGATCCTGTTTCTATTCACATCAGTGAAGTTGCTACATGCATCTCTGGAACCTGTTTTTATTTATATCAGTGAGGTTACAGCATGCGTCTTTTGGGCCTGTTTTTGTTCACAACATCAGTGAAGTTATTACATACGTATTTTGGGCCTGTTTTTGTTCACATCAATGAATTTACCACATGCGAACGTCTCTGGGGCCAGTTTTTGTTCACATCAATGAATTTACCACATGCGAACGTCTCTTGAGCCAGTTTTTGTTCACATCAATGAATTTACCACATGCGAACGTCTCTTGAGCCATTTTTTGTTCACATCAATGAATTTCCACATGCGAACGTCTCTTGATTCATTTTTTGTTCACATCAATGAATTTCCACATGCGAACGTCTCTTGAGCCAGTTTTTGTTCACATCAGTGAAGACGGTAAGGAGCAGGAAGTCTGTATACTCTAACACTGAAGAAATATAACACTTGATAATGACTAAAGGAATTCCCTCCCCCTAGCGATAATATTCTCCATAAAACTATTTGTCTAACCACAACCGGACGTCAGTCTCAGATCTGACAGAGTTTCATGAGCTACCACGGTTTTATTTTAATAAAGTTTCACATAATGGTTCTATAATTAGCTCTGAAAAGCCGCTTCTGGTAGGACTGTTTTCTATGACTGTTCAGTGAAGTTGAAAGAATGAAATTTCACAAGGCTTGGACTTCATGAAATCTCTTTGTTTAAACCATGTTTAAGCTCTTCTATCGAACATTAATTATTTATTCAATCATTCATTATTTGAAAGTGGTTATTGTTAGGTCAATGTAATTTCCTGCATTCGTGAGTGTAAATAAGACGTTGATTGACAGAACAGATACGAATGGGTTGCCATACGTCAATATTTGAATGGACAATGAGAAAGAGAATTTTATAAGTAGCTGGAGCGAGACAGTCGTCAGTAACTGCAGCCCGGTCATGGTTTGAAAGCCCTTTTTTTTTTGCTAGTGTGTCGGGATCTGATAGGGGAGCAAAGAATAGAAACACTCTAGTCTGTGACTTATTGGGTACGATGCATGTCGTAGGGTCAACTTTGTGGCAACCGAAGTCTTGATTTCTGGTTCATGGAGCGAAAAATAAGGACACTGCCTTCTTTTCAGATATGTCGTAGGAGGCGACCAAGGAAACTTGAGGATAGGATGACAACATGTGAAAAAAATCGTGTCACATCTTCTCTCTATGTTTTACTTTTATCTTCAATCACATTATCCCTATGGATTGCGAAGAAATGCAAGCCTGCAGTTATTGCAGCTTTTTTTTTTTTTGTTACGGACCTAAAGGTGAGTGTGGAAGAGTGCGGTAGCCTTATTGATAGTGAGCTCGCTTGTTATCACCGAGTTACAACGTCCTAGGTTCGAAACCACGTCCGGACACCCACAAAATCCGTTTGCGATTTTTCACTGGACACGACCACCCCTCCAGTCGACTCAGCTGCAAATAAATACCTGACGCATGAATTAGGGGAGCTAATGATAGCAAGGATGGGAACTGGTCACCCCACCTAATAGTTGCTGCGACTTAGTACATACATAGATAATTATCTACATCCTCGACGTCAGGTTTCTGCCATGTGACCTGCCTTTTTCTAGGTTACAGGAATTGCTAGATATGCCATCACCGAGTATGGGTCACCAAATTTGACGGAAGAATGATGAGATAGTGGTCACAGTAGAGTATGCTGTGATCCTGGCACTACGATGTAATCATGGGAAACCTTCGGCTTCGGGGACTAGAACTAAGCATGCATCATTAAACCGCCTATACAAACGTGATTTGAGACACAACCTTATACGAGATTCGGTTGTTACCTGTCACACAAATGAGAAAGAGCTTTGCTTTTGTCAAGAACAACCTGATCACATGTTAATGAATTATTTCATCATCATTATCATAATTATTTTTATCAGCATCATCATCATCATTATCATCATCATCATAATCATCATCATTATCATCATCATCATCATCATCATCATCATTATCATCATCATCATCATCATCATCATCATTATTATCACCATTATCATTATCATCATTATCATCATCATCATTATCATCATCAGTATCATCATTATCATCACCATTATCATCATCTTCATTATCATCATTATCATCATCATCATCATTATCAACATAATCATTATTATCATCACGATCATGGAGGCATAATTATTCGTTCATTCTCAAACTCATGTATATTAACTAGTTGTATGTAATCCATAAATTGAAATACACTGTGTCATTTTTACAGCTTGGCTGCGATATCTGTAATTTTCATCCTGACAGATAACCGATACCGTTGACAGTAAATATTTCTTTGCAGAAAGTAAACGTGACCTGAAAGGCTGATATTTTTATTATTTCCGTACATTTCGTTGGTTGGCCTCGGCTGTTTTTAGCATTCGACTACAAGTACGTAAAAGTGACCAATAAAAACCATGAAAATAATAACAAAGGTTTGCAATCTTTTCAGAGGTCTGTAGTGGTGCCCGGCCGTGGCTTCAACGCTATTTGAGATGGGAAATCCAATTCAACCCCCTAAACCTATGTAGTCGCCTCTTGTGACATACACGATAGGCAACAGTGTCGCCTTTATTTTCTCCCAAAAAGACACAATTACAAAGAATAGGAATCGGATAATATCTCCTGTACTGCAATGTTGGAGCACTGTTGCTGAGGTTAAGTTTTATGCTTGCAGCACTGTTGCTGAAGTTTTGTTCTATGCTTGCAGCACTGTTGCTGAAGTTTTGTTCTATGCTTGCAGCACTGTTGCTGAAGTTTTGTTCTATGCTTGCAGCACTGTTGCTGAAGTTTTGTTCTATGCTTGCAGCACCGTTGCTGAGGTTTTGTTCTATGCTTGCAGCGCTGTTGCTGAGGTTTTGTTCTATGCTTGCAGCACCGTTGCTGAGGTTAAGTTTTATGCTTGCAGCACTGTTGCTGAAGTTATGTTCTATGCTTGCAGCACTGTTGCTGAAGTTTTGTTCTATGCTTGCAGCACTGTTGCTGAGGTTTTGTTCTATGCTTGCAGCACCGTTGCTGAGGTTAAGTTTTATGCTTGCAGCACTGTTGCTGAAGTTATGTTCTATGCTTGCAGCACTGTTGCTAAAGTTTTGTTCTATGCTTGCAGCACAGTTGCTGAGGTTTTGCTCTATGTTAGAAAAATATCACAGCCCAAATAGATATTCGTCAAAGTGCATTAATAGTTATCCATTAATAGTCATCCATAAATAGTCATCCATAAATAGTCATCCATAAATAGTCATCCATTAATAGTCATCCATAAATAGTCATCCATTAATAGTCTTACATTAATAGCCACCCATTAGTAGTCATCCATTAATAGTCATCCATTAATAGTCATCCATAAATAGTCATCCATTAATAGTCATCATGGCTTAACAAATACACAATCAAACAAGGCCTTGGCATACCTTAGGTGTTCACATACCCTCGTCTGCATATATGAGGCCTTCTGAAGTATAGACATATGTACAGAAATTCACTCGCACTTCAGTCGCACAATTCTGTTATTAGTGTCGTGATTTTCGTTGGTCACTATTTATATACTTGAAATCGCATTTTTTTAAAAAATCATCCACCAAGGAAATGAACGGAAATAATTTTCAAAAATCATCTTTTCATGACATTTGTACCTTCAGTGCACAAGGTCTTTACTGGAGCCAAGTAATCCATTATGTAAAATGTCACTCTTTTGTCATGAATTTGATGTCAGTATTGAAGCCATGAATTTGATGTCCGTATTGAACCCATGAATTTGATATCCGTATTGAAACCATGAATTTTATGATGTGTGGTCATCAGACATTGCCGAAATCATATTTTACAAGATTTTATGTGATTCTAAACACAAAATTGCGGGATAATCTTCAACATAAACTCTATCTAATCGTGTAGACTCAACTTCATTGCTTGAGCTTCCGCCTAGACCTGAAATCTTCTGTATCACAACCATGAAAGTGACATTGGTTGTGTCGTCGTTTCATTTGCGCCAATGATCAGATACATCCTACTTCGGTGTTACGTTTTAAACAAATTGTAAAATTTGAATATTTTGCTATATGATCCAATACTTTTCTTTTTATATCTCATTTCTTCTTTGTTTTTCTCTGAAATAATAAGAATTCTCCGGTATAACAACATCTCCAATCTCATTTATATTGTAAGATGCTGGTCTTTCTTCTCCTTAACAGACAAAAAAAAATATATGAGATATTTGATACATGTCATTATTAATTTACTGCTCTATTATTTAGCTGTTAATAAATGTCAAGCGGTGCATACTATATGTTGTGGTGTGGATACAAAGCAGATGGAAGATATAGCCATTCTTCAAGACTTGAATATTGGATTGTTTATTGTCTATTGTCTTTTCCCAGTTGGTTTATTATCCACTCGTGTCATTAAGTATAGAGGTCATTGGAGCTCGAGCTTGCGTTCTAAAGTCAGATGTGTGCCTCAGCTGTGCTATGACCGTATTTGTTCAGGATGTCGCTGACGTCTTCTATCCATTTTTTCTGTGGTCTTCCACTGGCTTTGTACCCTGATCTATTATTGGTTATATGCCTGTACGGGCAACTTGTGATACATTCTCATAATGTGGTCAAACCACTTAATCTGCTGCCGTTCTATGTATTCTGTACAAGGTATTATACCTATATTTTCCCTGATGTCTTCATTTTGTAATCTATCGAGCCTGGTGACCCCGGCGGCTTTTCTCAAGTATTCCATCTCATATGTCACTATCTTTCTGTAATGTGAAGGTTAGAGAGACCAGGTTTGACACTGGTAACACAGTGTTGGTAGGAATATACTGTGGATCATTTGTCTCTTAACTTCCATCTCGATCTTGGGATGAAGAAGTAGTGGTGACAGTTGGTATGTTACTGCATTTGCCGTTTGACACCTAGTCTCTATTTCTCTATCGATGCTTCCATTTTTTCTGTAAAAATACTACCGATATATTTGAACTCTGTTACTTGTTTTACTACTATGTAGTCTATCTGTATGTTTAGTGGGCTCGGTGTTCTGCATATTTCATAGTTTCCTTTTCTCTCTCTCTTTCTCTCTCTCTCTCTCTCTCTCTCTCTCTCTCTATATATATATATATATATATATATATATATATATATATATATATATATATATATATATATATATATATATATATATATATATATATATATATTGAAACAGAAATTAACAGATAATATAGTTATCACAAGTTCATTTTCAAAGACAATACTGTTATTTTAAAGAATTTTTTTTAAGAATAAAATATAAAAATGTATACACTAAAAATTAAATCATTTCGGATATGAAATTTAAACTTACAAAACCTCCGAATCAATAGCTTCCCCTCAAGTTGTATGCATTTTGTAGATAAACCAATAACGAAAAATATATATTATACAGGCATGGTACTTCAATTATATTTGTTATTTCCAAAACATCGGACCTTGTTCTCTGAGATTTGAAGGTAGATCTAAGACTTCCATCGAAATTTTAATCTGAGAATTCTGACAAATGAGCATAATTCTTCTATGGTATGCTGCCAGTTATTGCCAGGTTGGATTTCAATAATTAATGCAAGCTAAATAGATAGAACAGTAATACTTTCACGAAACATATGCGAGCTCGAATATATATAAGGAAATATGGTGTCAGATACGAAATGTTCAAAATGTATCAATAACTTACAAATCTGACCCTCATAACACATCACAATCATGTCAGAAATAATGTGGATATATTACACTTTCGATCGGAACCATTCTTATGCTGATATAAATACCGAAAATGATTAAATTAGGAAGAAGTAAAGATCTTTAAACAGACGACTCGTAATCCCAGATGTATCTCGTGGATCGATTTAATCGACGCCCCGTAACGAAAGAGTAAGACTTGATTTATATTTTCTGTTGTTTTATGGAGTTATAAAAGATTGTGTTGGAAGAAAGGCATGGATTATAAGAAGGTGTACCATGTACAAAGTAAGAAAGGTATACTCCTCGTCTTCAGCGTGAGTTCTCCAAGTGCTGAGAGTTAACAGGATGTAGTCCGGATAACGGAATGCGTTGATGTGCATTACAGCCTAACTACGATATATCAGCCTTTCGGTCTGACAATCTGACTTTAGCATGTCTTTATTACATCTGTTTTATGGAGTGGGACAGTCAACTACATCCTAAATCTGCTTAGTCTCCTCTTGTGACATTCATGATAGATCGCAAAGTTTGTTATTCTTTGTGTCCCTATTAAGTCCACACAAATTATTAATTATATTCTTCTGCGTTAGTTGCCGGGATACAAAAGGAGTCAAGACAAAGAATAATATAATATATAATTATTTTTTTTAAACCATAAAAGTAATAGAACACAAAAACCAACATGAACAAGAGAACGGAGAAAAAGAAGACAGTAACATCATAAACGAATTGATATTCATAGACGATTTGGCATTGATATACAACGATATATCTGAGCTTCAAAAACACATAAACACACTAAATACTCATTGCAAAACAACATGAGAATCAACAAACCAAAATCAGAAACATTGAAGATATGCAGAAATCAATCCCCATTAGAAATATACATAGACGGCACAAAACTCAAGCAAGTAATATAATTTAAGTATCTAGGCAGCGTTTTCTCGGAAGACGGGAGACTAGATAGAGAAATAGAGACAAGATGTCAGAAAACAAACGCAGTTTTATATCAATTGGCAACACTGCTGAAACACCAGAACATTGACATGATCTCCAAAAGAACGTTAATAAACACGGTGTTTATGCCGACACTGTGTTACCAATGCTATATGTCTTCTATATGTCCCATTTTGCCCACGGTTCATTGTATGTAATATTTTTATCCGAGGTTCCAGCTATGTAATATTTAATTCCGGGGTTCCTTCTATTTGATGGTTTTGTCCTGAGTTCTTTCAGTTTAGTGTGTATGTACTTGATTCATTCTGTTTAGTGTGTTTGTCCTGGATTTATCCCATTTTATGCGCGCATATATTTCACATATTGGGATGTGTCCATATACTCTTCCATGTTATGTTTTATCCATATACCAGTTCATGTTACGCTTTGATCATATACCTTTCTCTGCTATGTTATGTCCATACATATGTCTATGTTATATTTTGTCCATATATCCTTATGTGTTATGTTTATCCATATATGCTCCTATGTTATGTTTTATCGATATATGCTCCCTCCTATGTTATGTTTTATCCATGTATTCGCGTGTGTTATGATTTGTCCATATATGCTCACATGTTATGTTTTATCCATGTATCCTTGTATGTTATGTTTTATCCATATATGCTCCTATGTTATGTTTTATCCATATATGCTCCTATGTTATGTTTTATCCATATATGCTCATATGTTATGTTTTATCCATGTATTCTTGTGTGTTATATTGTATCCATATATGCTTCTGTTATGTTTTATCCATGTATTCGTGTGTATTATGTTTTATCCATATATCCTTGTGTGTTATGTTTTATCCATATATGCTCCTATGTTATGTTTTATCCATGTATCCTTGTGTGTTATGTTTTATCCATATATGCTCCTATGTTATGTTTTATCCATATATGCTCCTATGTTATGTTTTATCCATATATGCTCATATGTTATGTTTTATCCATGTATTCTTGTGTGTTATATTGTATCCATATATGCTTCTGTTATGTTTTATCCATGTATTCGTGTGTATTATGTTTTATCCATGTATCCTTGTGTGTTATGTTTTATCCATATATGCTCCTATGTTATGTTTTATCCATGTATCCTTGTGTGTTATGTTTTATCCATATATGCTCCTATGTTATGTTTTATCCATGTATCCATGTGTGTTATGTTTTATCAATAAACATTTCTATGTCGTATACCTAGATCTATACAATTAAGTAGATATTGCATTCTCTAACACACAAAGAATGTAGCTGTTATGTGGAAAAGAGCTAATTCGTGTATTTTGTTGGTTTGTTTGTTTGTTTGTTAAATAGGGGTTTATGCCTCATATGGTCGAGGCCCGCCTCTTTCAACCTAGGATTTTGTTGGAATTTTATGATCTGTTTTTATTTCGGAGGAGTGGTGTGGAAGACCACTTAATGATATAGGGCGGCAGGAGGAGTGGGGAGCAAGACCACTTAATGATATAGGGCGGCAGGAGGAGTGGGGAGCAAGACCACTTAATGATATAGGGCGGCAGGAGTACCGTCGTTTTATTTAATACTAAATGTCACGATCTAGTTTCCTTTATATAAAAAACGCGGGACACTACAAACCACCCGCTCCCCTTATTTTCTAGAAACTTGTTCCAACGTATGGTCTGTTCTGTCCAAAGATGTCCTTCAATACACTTTGTGTACATGCATCCCTTGTTTGCTATGGTTTTTTTTAAATAGCGCGGACTATTAATAAGACGTGTCCAGAGCTTCCGTTAATGCCAAGTCACGTGCCTATAATGCTTCTGTCCAGCGCCTGCTCATTGTCCCCCAGGCTTCTGCTTAAAAGGTCAAAAGGTAAGCGGGTGACGCTCACGCGCGATGAGTAAGATGTTTTGACCTAGCCTTTTTCGAACCCAGCATCGAGCGTTGAAAGATGAGGGGGACAATGAAGCTGCGATAAGATGAAGCGTACGATGACATTGATGAATGTTTCTAGTAGAAATAGAATTAGTTAAACAATTACTCAATTTAAAATATATTCATTCATTTAGCGAAACAAATATGAAATAGAATTAGTTAAACAATTACTCAATTAAAAATATATTCATTCATTTAGCGAAACAAATATGAAATAGAATTTGTTAAACAATTATTCAATTTAAAATATGGTCATTCATTTAGCGAAACAAATATGAAATTTAGGGGAGTAGAACGCTTTCGTAAGGGTTTACTAATTTTTATTTTTTTTTCTCAGATAATTCTTTTGTTTGTTTGAGATTTTGGTGGCCTTTTAGGATTGAAAGCCATTAAATGGGATGGAATGTTGGTGTGTTTAACTGTTTTCTTTACTTGCTACCTAGTACTAAATATCACGTGATTGTTTAAAGGGATACGGTTGAGTCGACACACTCCCTATCTATGGGCTCGGGTGAATCAATTATAAGATTTTAAAATTTCAGTAACAATGAAAACCAACCCAGAGATAGTGGACACAAGCTGAAAGTTCATTACTGACCGCTAACAAAGCAGAGGATAGAAAAAAAAACCTGGATATCTTTGTCCGAATCTTTCTAAAACACAAAGAAAGTGTCCATCGTTTCGCCAGCTTCTAAAATTAGCTGAGCCTCTGCCATTCCCTCGTCGATATTTACAGTTCTGTGGACGAATCCACAGATCCTTCAAAGTGACGCTATTTGACTTTTTCCGTGATTTGCATTGGTTATTGCCATAAAATATACGCAGTGACCAATGAATATAAAGAGAAAGTCAATTAGCGTCACTTGGAAGGATGACTCAAGTAGGAAGCATGCGAATAAATTTCTCGTTGAAATTTACTTGTATAAACAATTATCTAAAGCAAAATTGTACTGTTTCTATGTTATTTATGTTTATTGGTCCTTGTAGTACGAATACGGATGTTATATGTTTGTGGTCCCAAGGATACTTTAATACTTGTTCGCTGTTGTTCGTTTAGTCCTTGTTTCGATTGGTCCGTTCTCAGTGACTTGAGTACACATTTTTAATGTCTTGACAAAATCGTATCTTTTTGGAGAGATGTTAGTTAAGTACGGAAAAACCCGTAAACTTGGGTTGCAAGGCGATTCGTTGCCGATAGAACGGACCTGGTTCAATTCCCATTAGTCTCAAGAATTGGAAGGATAACAACGATGCATAAAAGCAAAGAGGGACTCGACTTCAGCTGTGGAAGAACATTATTCTAGTTGTGTACCGTATCTGACAATCGTCGCGTGGACTATAGGGTCATTAATAATAATTTTGAAATGGCTAGGGTTGCTAACAATTTCACTCTTAATGAGCAACGATTAGGGGCATCACTACAGGTTAATTATATTTAATTGTATTTATTCTAATCTCAACATTTCTGCTTCATTATATAAACTCTGAGAAGTCAGTAAGTGTGCACCTTATATATATATATAAACTAATCACAGTAAGCGAATACACAGATAAAGTGAATGCAGACCTAGAGGCTGATCACGAGAACGATAGACCATCGAAATAAAAGAGGCGAAAAATTCCACAATATACTCAGCGCACACAAGAGGGCCATCTCCAGAAAACTCTTCTACCTCTGACGCTGAAAGGCAACAAAGGGTTTAGCGAATGTATAGATAGAGAGACAGACAGATATAAAGATTTATAGATGGATAGATAGATAGACAGACAGACAGACAGGCAGGCATGCAGGCAGGCAGACAGACAGACGGAGCGATGGATGGATGGATGGATGGATGGATGGATGGATGGATGGATGGATGGATGGATGGATAAACGGACGGATGGATATATATATATATATATATATAGATAGATAGATAGATAGATAGATAGATAGATAGATAGATAGATAGATAGATAGATAGATAGATAGATAGATAGATAGATAGATAGATAGATAGATAGATAGATAGATAGATAGATAGATAGATAGATAGATAGATAGATAGATAGATAGATAGATAGATAGATAGATAGATGGATGGATGGATGGATGGATGGATGGATGGATGGATGGATGGATGGATGGATGGATGGATGGATGGATGGATGGATCGATGGATGGATCGATGGATGGATGGATAGATAGATAGATCGATAGATAGATAGATAGATAGATAGATAGATAGATAGATAGATAGATAGATAGATAGATAGATAGATAGATAGATAGATAGATAGATAGATAGATAGATAGATAGATAGATAGATATGTAGGTAGGTAGGTAGGTCGGTCAGTAGGTAGGTAGGTAGGTAGGTCGGTAAGTAGGTATGTCGATCGGTCTTTCAGTAGGTAGGTAGGTAGGTAGGTAGGTAGGTCGGTCGGTAGGTAGGTAGTTATGTCGGTCGGTCTGTCAGTAGGTAGGTAGTTATGTCGGTCGGTCTGTCAGTAGGTAGGTAGGTAGATAGATAGATATAGAGTATCAAAAATGACTACCATAGACCCAGTCAACCTCGTGTGGCAGCATTAGTTCGATATCGTCACATTTTACTTCAACGTTTGTGCAACCTCTTCCAAACAGCAACACATACATGTGTCTCTATATGGTTCTTCTAAACAGCAACATGCCGTCTGGGATGAAGATAATCTCTCTATGTACAAGCCGCCGCAACTATTAGGTCCTTTTCTTGCTGTCTTTACTTCTCCTAACTCATGTATCAGGTACTCATTTACAGCTGAGTCGACTGGAGGAGCGGTTGTGTCAAGCGAGAAATCACAACACGGTTGTTGTTGTTTTTTGTCTGGACTTGGTTTAGAACCCTGCACGCTGTAACCCGGTGATAGCAAGCAGGTTCACTATCATTTAGACTACATTGCTCCAAAATGGCTACTGACTCTCTATAATTATAATTCTATAATTGCGCACAGATAAAGGAAATATTTCATCATCATCATGTGTCTAGAACTACATGCGCACAGATAAAAGGATTATTTTATCATCATCATCATGTATCTAAAACCATTTTTATCCTTCCGGCCATTTTGCTAGACATGTGAAATCAAGTTGTATCGTCCCTACTGATCGTTTTTTATGAATATCTGTATGTTATCCATCATAAAGGCCTTTCGGTCGAAACGTCGATTTGTGTGTGTGCCTATGTGTGTTTCGTGTTACTAGCAAAAATTCATTACCTTTTTTCATGCTTTACCCGTTGAATTTCATTTTTGCGCACTGAGTACGTATTTTCGATTGTATTTAGAACTACCTACTTAGAGATAACTGGATTATTTCCTCATCATGTTTCTAGAACTACCTACTTAGAGATAACTGGATTATTTCAGCATCATGTTTCTAGAACTACCTACTTAGAGGTAACTGGATTATTTCAGCATCATCGTTGTTCCTTTCTTCTAAAATGACCCAGATTTTAGAATATTTCTGAACAATAATGCCAGATTGTATAGAACTCCCGCCGAAGACAAGTGTGTCGGGCCATTGGCGCAAATAGAATGGCGACACAACGCATTTTCATTCTCTGAACTACATCCTGCTGGAAATCTAGTAGGACCATAGTCCTGTTACAAGGGAGATCCAGCGGGAGTTTGAGAATGAACCATGAATAGAAGTATACAACGGACATAACCGTGAATGTGCTAGCCCA